>CM023449.1:245350473-245562106 GCA_013339765.2 Haemaphysalis longicornis
TACAAATATAACGAACGTTGAGACACAGTCTTCAGGACGTTGCCCACAAAGAAAAGGAAGGAAAGTTTCAGATTGAATGCTTGCCTTAGGGGGACATATCTGCGCGGTGTCCCATGAAGAAATGAATACAAGGAAGCCTTACCTTAAAAATGGTATATTTAAGGGGTATCTCGGTGAAAGCTGGAGAGATATTTTTTTGTTCGACTTTTGACGTCACGTAGCGTTTTTGGTGTGCCAAATTTATACCCAATTTGCCTTTTTCGGGTTTGCTTTAAATATTATCTTAATATTTTTAAACATTAACTTATAATTCATAAACAATCTAAGCAGACTTATAACCTTGTCACGCGGCAGATCTAATGACATTTAGAGCAAATGTCATTCGCAGCGCATGACATTTCCTATAAACACTTCCTCCGAACCAACCGAATTGTCATGCGCACTGAATGACACTTCCTCGGCACCGAAGCTACACATCGTCATGACGCGCCCCAGGCAAGCGATTAATTTGGACCACTTGGTGATATTTAACGGGTTCCGCATCAGGCGTATTTAAGTAGAAGGCTCGCTCGTGTTCAGATCCACTACTCGCCTCCATTCATCTGTACCTCTTGCGGGGGTGAAAATGTACCCGCACGCAGTGTTCGCAACAACATAGACAAAGATCGAATCCAAGTGGCCAAAATTAGCTGAATTCCGATGGCCGGAAAAACAAGAGATTCGAGTTGCAACATCGCCATGCGGCAGAAGGTTAGATTGGCAGGGGGTGGCAGAAGGTTACATGGGCAGATGAGATCAAGAAGTTTGCGGGGATAAATTGGTCGCAGTTAACACAGGTTGGGATAATTAGAGATCTGTTGGAACTTGGTTGTTGGAGGAAAAAGACGTGAGTGATGGTGGCACTGGGCCTGCTCTGCATACTTGAGGTATGGGCCCGGCTCGTGCACTTCGTCTTCACCTCTTCATGTCCGGTCATGGACGCGGACTGAGGGTCAAAATATAATAATAAAAACATACGTAATTACTCGGAAATTCCCGTAATTTTGTATTGCGCCCCCACCAAAGAATAGCCGTCACAGCCAGGATTCCAACCCAACATTTCTGTGCAAATAATAAAGCGACTTAGCACCTACGACAGTCGTGATCACATACGTGAAGTTTTAGTTTCGTAGATATCGACGCACGAAACAAGCCCATCTAAGCCCATTTATGATGCCTTTAATTCATGTCAACTACAATCTCTGGCTTTTTTGTAAGTGAGTAGAGACGTCGCTACTTGTATTGCTCCGAAAGTGCAACCGGGGAAACCCCTTTCTTCAATAAACTCGAGCGCCCTGCACCAAAACAACCCTACCCTATTTAATTGCCGTTCAGAACCAGAAAGAACCTGCATGAAGCGGTCAAATTGTACCTCTTCTATTGTTGTTACAGTTTGGAACTGAAGCAAACCTCTAATCACGAATGAGTGTGGATCCGAATGCAAACCGAGCATTCAAGGTTTTTTGAATCGACATCCTTCAAGCGTGAACCACCTTCATCGGTCAATCGATATATTGACCTATAAAGGCATACATTGACCACCTTCATCGGTGAATCGCATAAACCGGAAACCGTTTATATGCGCGTGTTGCGAAGTGAAAGACACCGTGGAAAATGTTGCTCTGAAAGCTATTTACGTTGAACAATATTGGCTCACATCAGCGTTCCACTCGGGCAAGTTGATCTTCATGCGGGAGGGATTCGTAGTTACTCCACGAGCTGGAACCTGGGGCAGTAACGGTGGCAGCTGCGGCTTTGCATAGGTTTCGCGTCTACTCGCGCTTCTGTTCCGACCGAAGCTTCTTTAATTCCCTCGCTTCCTCACCCAAGTGAATGACATGCGTGCGGCTCATAGCGAGTTAATAGACGGAAGGCTCGATCTTTATTCTAGCGTAGGAGCATGTGGCTCTCCGTTTCCGTTCCCCGTTGTCCGCATATTACTCTCTATGTACACACCAACCCAAAGCCAAACCGCTTCATTACGGACGTCAGGAAACAGGGCGCTTTGAGCGATGAGACTTCCACGTTTAAGTCTCCCACAAGTACAACGTGCGTTTCATCGGTAGCGGCATGATGCGCGGCTCTTCATGCACGCCTCCCTCCTTCCGCCCCCACTTCTGGAAGCATCCACCGGCAACCGGTGATGGGTACATATGTCACTCGGCAAAAATGTCGCTCGGAAAGCCTTCCAAGCTGAAGGAAAATTATGGGCTCAAGCCGGAGTTTCAACCAGCCAGGTTGCCGTTCAACGCGACGGGATTCGAGCTACCCGGCGATGTAGAATTAGAGGCTGCATCCGTGGCGGCTACTAGTTCGGAAGAGGCGGATTTCGGTCGTTTATACGCCCATTCGGGCTTCTGTTCATTCTCCGCAAGTACCTGATAACGGTGTTGTCAGCCGACACGGAACTTATCAAAGAGGCATCATAGGTGGCGAGGGGAATAACAGTTGTTATGGAGGGGTCGATGGTGGCGAGAAGTCTCTTAGCGGCGCTGAGTAAATCAGCCACACCAGAATAAAAACATGGGGGGTTAGACGTATTCTGCTTCGCTGTAAAAAATATCACGAGAGAAAGGTAGACTCTCTTTTTCTGTTGTTGAAAGGGAAGGCGGTGGGGGGGGGGGGCGTAGGTGTGAGTAAATTATTTATTTAGGTTGCATTTCAAAGTACAAGACGCAGCGGCAACACGAATTGGTCCTCAACCAGCAAGAAACACTCTTTTCATGAAGCATCTCCAGATTGTTAGAAGAGCAACCTATCACAAGCCCCATAAACATCAGCGACATGAGAAAACTCCCGGTGACAGGGAGCTGACCCAACGCCCGTTCAGGTTGTCTCCATCGGCGGCTGTCTATTCGTTTCAGTCGACTGACGCTTTCCGGAGAAACTCGAGCAGCGAATGGTGGGCAGCGACAATGCGGTGCCGAAAAAGGCTTGTGCGGACATCGGTGCCCCACGCATACGCGCTCTGGTGCCAACAAAAACACACAAACAAACAAACAAACAAGAAGAAAGCAGCAGCGGCTTACGAGAATGGTCGCCCAAAACTCTCGCGCGTCGAGGACCAATCCTCGAAGGAGTGCCCAGTGAGGGCGCACCCATGCGCCCAGTAGGCCGGACAGCTATGGAGAACTGAATAATTCATTCCTTTTGTCACAGGGACACGTATTTTCTCCTGCTTCATTCTGTGGCGGTATTTTGTCTTTCAACGTCACCTTCACTGTCCCTTCAACGCTCCGCTTTCACCGCTTAGGCGTGCGATATTCAGCAGCGTCGTCTCGCCGCCTTTCAGGACACGTTATGACATCAGCGGCCGTGGGAGGCTGAAAGGAAACACAGCACCCACCAGTCAAGCTAGTGCGAAGCTGGCTGTGCAGACATTCGATATAAAAAACTAAAATCGATAGAGAAGCATGAGCAAAATAAACTCTGGCAGAGATGAGCGAAGTAGCCACAATGGAACAGCGCTGCGCTTTAGACCGCCCGGACGTTGGAGTGCTGGAGTGGCCGAGCGGGCGTACGAAACGAAGTCAAGCAACTTTTTGAGCAAATAAGCGAGAAAGCCACGTGGCGACTGCGGCGACAAACATCTTCGGGCCTGATCCTGTCCTGTCCTCTTTCTTTTATTAGGTAGACGATGGTCGTGCAGGATGAAGGCTCTCTTATACGTGCGTTTTCTCTTCACATCGGCGAACAGCGAACGAGAAAGAGGGCAAAGCGACAATACAAGCCAGGCTGCCTTGTCTACGTGGGGAGTACATTTCACTCTGTCCGAAGTCTATCCGAGCTCCAATCAGAGACGACCCACCGGATGTTATTTGCCAATATTTGCGCCTTTCCGGCGAGATTCTGGTATCGGCGTTACTTTTGTTTGCCCGCCTCCGACTTAAGACGATACTGGATATTCTGTTTGCAGATGGCAGAGACCACCCACTTTTACTGAGCGTGCATTTCTTCGACTTCCTATCGAGAAGATTGAGCGCAGTTCACGAGAACAGTGACGTAAGGGCTCCTCGAAACCCGTGCTTGCTCAGAATAGAATAAATAAGGACATGACATGAGGGGCTCCGAGGCAGCGAAGCAAATTTGCCGGTTGCTTGGATATTGCGCTAAAAAAACGAAAAGCGGGTACGACAAAAGGCGATCCCTCATAGTTACGACGGTGTTTCGTGTTTACATTACTCCTAATGGCATAAGCATGTTTCGGTGTAGCGCAATTTTTTTACGCCACTGCACATTTTTTTTCTCGGCGAACAATGAAGACACATGCCTGGTTCCAACCCAGCAAAAGTTTTTCCCTAAGTACACAGGTACACTCATTGGTAAATGAACCAGGAACATAAAATAAGGAAACTTAATGACACTGTGGTTCAGGGCACGTTAAATATTTACGTTTTTCAGCTGGTTACAGCGTGCTATTATTTTCTTAATTTTTATACCTGGGCCAAGGAATAAGCGGATTTATGTTGGTATAAGTCGTATTTTTGCGTGGTCGGATTTATATTTTTAATGCGGAACCAATAACGACCGGTTAAGGACGGTAACTGCCATTTAGTGCCTCTAGCAGCGAAACAGATTTTAAAATGGCTGATGCCTTCAAGAGAATGTAAGGTGAGTAAATGAGTTGAAAAGAAACATTCGTAAAGTTTGGGACTGAATACGAACCGAACCCAGTGGCCCGGGAATGTGATCCCAGCAGTATTCAATAGGCACCTACGGCTCCTAACTAGTATTGCAAGTAAATAAAACGCAGCGTTATAATAGAGCAAAAAGAGAGCTAAACCATTCCCCGAACCAATATAAACTGTTGTGCCCTATAGATTTACGTGGAAACGTTTGGGTTGGGTGCGGGTTAGAAGCTCCATTCCATGGTAAACAGAAAGGGCGGTACAGTAAGCATTGTAAACGTTCTAGGTCGTTCGTCTTTCCCGACAGGGCGTCGACCCCTACGATCTGCGGAGCTGGATACTAAACAAACCCTGGGATAAGCTGCTAATTTCTCAATGTCGAACATCTAACGTTAACCTCTCATTTGGTAGAAACAAGTCAATGTTTCCAGCCAACAGCTTTCAATATACAGGCTCTGCGATTCGCTGTAAAAGGGTACCGACTGCTTATAAATGCAATGACGTGCATTAGGAAGGTCTTTTTAAACGCTGTGAACACTTTTTACCTTTTGTTATGCGCAAAGCAAACTTAACTGGCAAACCAAAAAATGTTCTGATGGCCCTGACACTTTGTAGCGTGCAAAATGGAGTCAGATATCCCATCCGCAGTGTATTCAAGTCGCCGTTAAAACAGCAAAGGCTTACCTTCCTAACACACATAAAAATAATGAGTGTAAAGGAGGGAGCGGGGGTTGTAAGAGACCCTAAAATCTGTAATAAGTTTTCCTCATTTACTGCATTCAATTAAGTATGTTTTCTTTTCTTAAATACCCTCTAGTTTAGGGTGGCCGAATGAAAAAAACTACACGGGATGCTCAGACTAGGAATATAAAAGGAAAAGCCTAGTTGAACCTTCTGTTGATTTGCTTTTCAAGTTTCAGTTGAAATTTCCGGCCGCGCCCATATCACCTCTCGACTACCCCCTTGGACAGCACCTTCGCAAGGTCGTTTGCCAGCCGTATCCTGTACTGCACATACGGCAGCGGCCTGTCTTTCCACGCGCATTCATCAGCCCTTTCTCAGAACCCTCCCTCGGAACTGTTGTTTTCCTTTCCCGCCACACCCTCCGATTTTCAGTGCGATTCTGTCTACCTCACGACGATTTTCTATACATCAAAACAGCGCGAACATGACCTATACCAGAGTCCTTCAATGCTTTACTAGTCACGAAACTTCGGCGCTCGCTTCATATAGGGACCGCGCGCGCCACTACAGGCGCCACCGCCGCACGAAGGTCATCCAGGCGCCTAGCGTGCGACGTATTGGCCAGCTCTTGGAGTGCAAAAGCTCGCTGCTTTTGGTGTCTGCGCGCTGATTAAGTGTGTTTTTTTTTCGTAGTAGTTAGCGATGAATAGTCCAGTTATTGTGTTTATCACCTGACTTCAATGGGGTTTTATTTTTCGAAGTAAGTTACCGCAGACTTCGGCCGCGAACGGCAACGGCTTCTGTGTGCTCTGGCACAAGCGCTTCGCCGTCGTGTTTACGGATTTTAAATCTATATTGCTTCTTTTCTTAAAGCAAAGTTGTAAATACCACACATACGGTAGCTGTGTAGTCACGGACTGCTGCGGGCCTATCGATTTTACAATAAAAAAACTGAAAGAAACCAAGTACGCGTCGTTCAGACTGCGCTTAATGAATCCGTTGATTGCTCTGGAATGCACAGAACGCTAAAAGAGATAGCCCAATAGTATTGTCGTTTCGATGAGTGGGTACATACTTGTGAACATCTAAAAATGCTGCAGAAACGCGAAGGATCAAAAACGAAGAGATATATGTTGCACCATGTGTCTTTCTGCTTCCACGCTTTGCAATCCTTGCAAAAACAGGAAGCGAAACAATGAAACTGATTTTATCCCACGCAACAAAAAATTTCATTGTTACGAAGGGAGACAAAAGAGCGTGGTCCAGCGTACAAAAATTTATTTTTTCGCGCTGCGATGTGCAGCACACGGAGGAAACAGAATATTGCCACGTAGCCAAGAACGACGCAAAGCTTTTCTGAACGCAGCGAGCTAGCGATCTCCTGCACTACGAAAGACTAGAATGAAACACAAACGTCGAAGAAGCAGTCCGCAGTGTGACGTGAACAGATGAACGTCGGAGCTCCGAGGTTTCGGAACAGGTGCTAGTCACTTGCCGAGGCCTCCAGGTCGCTGCGGCCTTGTGGGCAGCCGCCACCGCCCCATAAGGGGGAGCTCTTTCAATAAATGTTATTTCTCTCTCTCTCTCTCTCTCTCTCTCTCTCTCTCTCTCTCTCTCTCTCTCTCTCTCTCTCTCTCTCTCTCTCTCGCGTAAAGTGAGTTGCGCGGCGTTTACTATGCATGCATTACTCTTGGAACGTTATTAATTGCAGATCCATGGAAATAGGATCGAGAACATTGCCGAAGAAACAAAAAATCAAGTTAGCGACAAGGTGGCACCCTTTCCATATCGAACAACATTGCCCGACGGGACGAACGACAAAAAGAGCAAACGGGCGCTTCGGTTGAAACGCCAGATAAGAAACCGGAATCGGTCACGCGCGGTTACAAAACAAACAAAACTAACCCTAAGGGATTATTCGCGGAAATACGAAAAGTAAAAGCACAAGGAGGTCCCAAAGCTTTTTTACACGCGAGTCTGAGCGCAAGGTAATACAATTTCGCAAGCAGGTAATGAAGCACCGCTACAACCCGACTGATCTGACAAAAATCCGGCTTTAAGTTAGCTTTGTACAATTCGAGGTCTTTGATGATCTCAAAAGGGTACATTGCTTTTTCCATTCTCACACACAGTGCATTCCCACACACTATCACAAACTTATAATCGAAGCTGAAACCTCCCGTTGCTTGCCTTGGAATGGCGGGCCTCAATTTCTCACGCAGCTCCCCGTCGCTCGGTGAACAGAACAAGGAAACATTTTCTGTGGTTTCGTTGTACAAGGAACGACATCCCGGGACGCAACACATGTTCACCATCGTCGTTGCACTACCTAAGTCGCATCACAAGAGCGCGAGATGCACGTTACATTTTTTTCCCGCACAAAACAAACACAACTCGCCGCGGCTCCGCCGTTCGAGCCAGCGCAACGCCGCCCGAGGAGTGACCTCAGTGAGAGGGTGGCGCCACCGCGCGGCGGCCAAACGCAGCATATGAAGCTCTCCCATTGAGTTACGGAGGAGTTTCGTGACAAGTAAAGCATTGAAGGACTCTGCTTATACCAAAACATAGCCACCAAGGACAACGCCCGTCACATGGCGGCGACTGATAATCCGGAATTAACGTCTACATTTCAAAACAACATGTGGGAGTGCTACAACTATTAAACTCAAACCCGTTTCAACCACATTTTCGGAGTGAGTCTTCTCCGATATAAAAAAAACATAAAAGCTATTAAAAGGGGAACTAATGACAGGTCATGGACATTTATTCCAAGGATGTGTACGAAGATACATACGAAGTCTTATGCCACAGATTCCAACGATGCGGCGTTACCGGCAGCAACAGGGAATCAACGAATCATCAGTGAAAGGTGCGCGGTTCGCCAGCATCGTTCCTGTTATTTACGCTGCTACGAAGGGCACAGGCAGGAATATCAGCGCGAGCTGCGCCACGTGAAAAGACGATGAGAAGCTCGGGGAGGACCTGTCTTTCGGGTCACTAGCCCGGGCCGTTCCCACGTCGTCCCTGCAATTGTACGCGTATGTATTGCGTACACACACATACGCGAGTATGTGTGTGTACACAATACATACCCGTAATGCGGGTGTACATACATGTACAGCCACGATCGAAGGTTTACGGACCAGGAAAATGGCAATTTTAGGTTATTTCTCTTCCTATAGCAGCCCGATAAACTGTCGGATGCATGCGAGATGTCGTATAAGTACTAAACTAATAAAAACTACCATGCATAGTACTCCGGGCTACCGTGCGGTAGAGAAACAACTCAAAATTGGTGCTGTCGTGTCCGTTAATTTCTGATTTTGGGTGTACATACGTGCGTACTGCATACACACACATACGTACGTATGGAAATTCCTGCTGCCGTATCTGAAAGAGAACCAAACAAATGGCACAAATTGCGAAGCTGGAGAGATTCCGGGCGAGCCCGGTGATAAGATACTGGGTATTAGAAGGCGGCAGAGCCGATACGAAAGACGCCGCATCAACGGAAAAAGCAAATCTGTTAGAAGCGAAAGATAGAGACAAATAAAAGACAGCTTCTGGACACAATGAAGAAACCGGGGGTAAAAGCGGGGGTTGAGATAGTGGGGCCCGAATTTCGGCAACGACATCCAAACCTCATTTGAATTGCCTAAGGACGAGTGTGCGCCGATGTGGATCGTCCTTGTCACACCGACAAGCCAGAGGCCAGCGCCTCCAGGTTGTGGAGTCGAGACGACGAGAACGACGACATTCCGCTCGTTTCGAAGCCGTTACCCCGGAACGTGCTTCGACTTTCGAGTAGCAGCGGCTCGCCCCTCGTCCACGTAGGCGCAAACGTGGACAATTGCCACGACCAAGAGAAACATGGACCCCGAACGAACTGCGCAATTACAAGGCAAAAATAGCGAATGGGACGTCCGATTCAAACGACGAGCCGCATGCAAGGCCTACAGAAAAGGTGAATGTGGTTCAAAGGCTCCGTGTGAGGGGACTGTGGTTTACTGCCAGCAAAATATCTTGAAAAGCAGATTTTTCTTTCTAATTCCACTGCCTGGTCTAAACTGCGCCTTTTATGGTTGGCATTGTCTTGTATTTTTGTGCTCAACAAGCTCACAGTCACAGAAGCAAACGAAGTGGGAAACATTTGGACACCATATTTAAAGCGTGTTAACCATGAGGAAACAACTGCGCCAAGATATGCAGCTTCGTTAGGAACGCGGCGAACTGAGGCCCTAAGCGCACAATGATAAGCGAGGGTTTATGAGCTATGGTTACGGAACGATATAAATGGGTTTCGCCATTAAATAAACTCAGAGGTACAATATCTTAACTTTACTATATTCCGACCCATCGTTGGTGAAGCAAGAGTATTAGTGTTACAAGCTAATTTCTGTTCAAATTTACTCCCGATGCAATAAACAGCAGCAACTCGTTGATCTGCATTCGCGTTTACGTTCATTTTGGAGCTACTACAACTTGCGGACATGAAAAGAGTGGATGCTAGTTAACCTACGTTCCCACTTGAATAATTAAATCTGTAGCTTGTGCTATCCCTTGATAGTTTCTTGGTATAAAACTTACACGCTTATTATTTACTCGGAAAAATAGTTGACGGTATACATAATATAAAACTACTTTTTAGAGCACTCGACTCAACTCTTAACAATCGCGATTACATGCAGAAGTTCCTATTTTTAATGCAAGATTTACCTCCTAACAGCGCTAGCCGTCATCCGTCGTGTATGCGGGGTAAAGCTGCCGACAATATGGGAAGGGTTTCTCAGCAGCGATGATCATAAACGCTTTCAATGTTTTCTATTGCCAGGAGGCACTGTCCGGCACATGGTTTTTTTTTTGTAGCAATTTTATATATCTCGACTATGGGATGGTTTTATTGCTTACAAGCAATGGAATCTGTCACGTAGCAGCGATATCGCTTGTGTGATATCACACCGACGCCCTAATAATTTCCAGACTCGAAAGCAACTCTGAAAAAAAAGCAAAATCTTTTGAGCGAGTCCTGAAAAGTTGTCTGATGCGCGTGCAGCAGTAATAATTCGCTCGGGTAATTTGTGGCCACCTTAACTTCGGAGTGGGTGATCTTATTGAACACATTCTAAAAGTGTGTCAGATGTTGAAAAAAAAAAAAACTCGAAAGAAAACCAGTTTCAGGGGCTGTTTAAAGCCTCTAACTACAAACAGACTGCCGGATTGTTCATGTAGAAAGGAAAGACAGATTCGAGAAACAATCAACGAAAATTACACATTTTCTTTACTTTTGGTTACGTTCACTTTTCCTCTCCCCTTGTTACTTTCTTGGTATCTTCTTTTTATTACTCGCATGGCCATCTTCCACCACAAAAAGAAAATGTTGACATAGACGAGAAAAAAGGACAAAGGACAATGCAGAAAAATCAGATAAAGTTTCATCCGAAAACACGGATTCAAAGGGTACCGGCTTTACACTTTGTGAACTAGGCATGTTTGGCAAATAAACACGTGAAAACGCAGTAGAGCGAATAAAATGGGTAGGAGCTGAGTAAGCTCATCATCTTAGCTGTTAAACAATTGGGGGTCACGCTGACGGCTGATTATTCTGCGTTTTAAATGCTACGGGGAGTGGGGGAGGAAGAGAAGGAGGGGAGAGGGGGAGGTGGGAGGCTTAACATGTATGCCTCCGGAGTTGCCGTCTCAGGGCAAAAGCCCCCACATCTTTAGGTTTCATGGAACGCGTGAGGTACAGAAAATTTTAGTGAGGCGCTCATAATCGCACAGAAAATCACGGCACGCGCCTGGAAAGGGAAACGGTAGTATCGAGGGAGAGGAAGCCGCTGTCACACGTGCAATACAAACCCCTGTGTCATGCGTGCCGGTGCGAAGACAGACGAAATGTAAGAAAGAACCCGGTACGAAGCGTTGTTCTTTTGTAGTATTCATCTCTCTTCGCGCTTAAATGTCTTCCACAGCTGACTAACAACGTGCCCAACAGCACCTTCTTCCGCACTAAAATACGAGCCACCTTGCAAGGTGAAGGCACAGGTGGGGGCGAACAACAGGCTCCTGGCGATGGCGAGGGAGCGGAACGAGGTTTGGAGGGTGCTCTCCATGGTCTCGCTGGTGAAGCGGCGACGGGCGCGGCCGCGAACTTCGACAGCACATCAACCTCACATCAACAGACTCTCCTACTAGGCTTCCTCATTCACATTCCTACAAAATTCTCGGCGCTCCCCCGCAATGTTTCAGTTTTTTTGTTCATTCCTTAGGCAACCGATGTGCGTGCGCTACACAGACTTAGCACAAACCCTTTTGTGGCATTCTCGGCTTGTCGCTGAACGAAATATGTGTGCAAGTCCAACGCTGTCCTCCTTTTTCCCTGCGTGTGCAACTTCGTTCGCGTCCGCCCATGGTTCGGAATTTAAATCTGGCGAGGGTCACTGCTACTCGGGTGGCACACCCCGCACGGCATTTCCCATCGAGAATAATCCTCCGGCACGGGCGCTACGAAGGCTACGGTTATAATGTTATGGGGGCCATGGTAGGGCACGTGTAAACGGGGAACGTGTACACGGGGGGGGCCCGCGTAGCCTGGCCGCTACGCGGGCCAAACAGGTCGGTCTTGACTGAAACAAACCCCTTCCTACCCGGGACCCACTCTCTTTCCCCACTGACACGTTATGCCTCTCTTATTTCCCTACGGATTGACATCAGTTTTCACGACCGGCTAGTGCCACTGCCGCGGCATTTACGAGCTGCTGCGCCGGTTGCATTTAATTGCCGTGGTCCGAAGCCCAGAGCCGCCCAGCGGGGGGTGACGTCGTTTGTCACGAAACAACGCTTTAGCCGCGGCATAAAGAAATGCCGCTTTCCTATGCCATTTGTCAGGAAGCAATATTTCCCGCTGTTGTAGGCCACGATACAAAGAAGAAGTTGGCGGTGGTTGCCTTGTAGTTAGCTAGGCGGCGTTGTATCGATGGGCGCAGATGAGGCCTCGTAGTACACCGCGGTTATCGGCATAGGAAGGAGATGGGAAGCGTCGGTTCCATCACACGCCTCCAATGAACGGGGCTGACATTCCTTGGTTTGTATTCCTTGGTTGTTTTCTTGCGAGGAGCTTCGCGTAGACACCCGTTAGGAATCGCCACAGGAATCCACTTTTCATGGGAGGATTTCGCTGTGAAAAATGCCAGCCAGAGGAGGAAAGCAGCGATATTTCCAGAAAGAGTATCGCACTTCAACATTGAATAAACCCCGCAGGGAGATGCACGCACTATAGAACGAGGAAAAACGACTCACCTCAGTACAGGCTAGAAAAATGTATTCATAGTTCAGTAGGTCATTCTGCTGGCATTATGGGGTGTGGGGAATCATGGCTGTCAATGTTATGGTATGTCCCTCTGAAGAGTGGAAGTTTTATTACCTTGATTGATTGTTTGTAGGGTTCAACGCGCCGACGCAACGCAGGCGATGAGGCGCGCCGTAGTGGACGGCCCCGGATTAATTTAGACCACCTGGAGATCATAACCTGCGCCGAAATCTCGTATACACGGGTGTTTTTGCTTTCCGCCTCCATCAGAAAAAGTTTTATTACCTTGCTCACTTAATAGGTACTATCTTGTGCTGCATAAAGCAATACACGTACATACGTACGTACTACTCGCACACATATGCACGTGCAGACGTATATAGTACACATATGTATGCATACGCACTGCGCACACATACATACATGCATGCATGCATGCATGCATTCATGCATACATGCATGCATACATGCATTCATGCATGCATGCATTCATGCATGCATTCATGCATGCATGCATTCATGCATGCATTCATGCATGCATACATACATACATATACATACATGCATACATACATACAATAATACATACATACATACATACATACATGCATGCATGCATGCATGCATACATACATACATACATCATGCATACATACATCATACATACATACATGCATGCATGCATGCATGCATGCATGCATACATACATACATGCATACATGCATGCATACATACATACATACATACATACATACATACATACATACATACATACATACATACATACATACATGCATACATACATGCATGCATACATACATACATACATACATGCATGCATGCATACATGCATACATACATGCATACATACATGCAGTCATACATGCATGCATACATGCATACATGCATACATGCATACATACATACATACATACATACATACATACATACATACATAATACATACATACATGCATGCATGCATGCATACATACATACATACATACATACATACATACATACATGTGATTCTTTGAAGCACGCGTTTGAAATGCTATCGCGCAAGCTACTAATTCTTAAATTATGGTAGCTAAATTTTTGTCGCGTTCTTTTAACGTGGCTAGAGCACTTTCTTTGGAACCGAACCCAGCTCATTACTGCTAACATTTTTGACCCTCATTTTGGTATTGTTCATTCCGGTGTCTGTCAGGGTACAGTTTTAGGTCCACTTTTGTTTTTTATATATATTATCTACCTTTCCTCTTGTGTTTCCGCTAATATTATTTATTCGCGGACGACTGTGTAATATCCCGAGGGGTTAGTTATATAAATGACGTTCACATTCTGCAGGCTGTTATGAGCGCACTTTCAAGCTGGTGTAACACTTTTTAAAAGAACTTAATACTACCAAATGTAAACAATGGGCCTTTCTCGCTCCTTGCCTAGCCCTGTTGCGTACTACCTTAATACTCGTTAACCGTATATTGGTTTTTAGAATACTGCCTGCCTGACCTAGTCACTTCATATCAACACGATGCCTGACCTAGTCACTTCATATCAACACGATTATCAGCAATGCTATCAGAACGTTAGGTCGTCTTCGCCATAATTTCTCTTCCGCCCCTATGTCACTAAAACTAAGTTTGTATAAAACATTACTTCATAATAAATCAAAATAGGGCTTCTTCACGTGAGATTGATTAAGTGGTTGTGGGGTTCAAGGCACCAACGCTACACATGCGGTGAGGCACGCCGTAGTAGAGGTCTTGGGATTAATTTTGACAACCTGGGGATCATTCACGTGCGCCGAAATCATGAACACACTTCTATGTGGGATCCTGTTCCTTAGAATTAGTACAGAATACCTCCGCTCGTTTCAAACTGCGTAACTTCAATCGTCCGCAAGCGTAACGCCAAATAAAGAAAGTTTATTTTCTCTCTCTCTCTCTCTCTCTATGAAAAAACACTGCACCTTCCTTCTCCTGCATCCGGTCGCCAATTTTATCGAGTATGCCGATTTCATAAGACGGTCAATCCCCGTTCTCATTTTCTCGCCGACATCATACTCCTAACAATGTACATTTCCCCACGAGTTGATCGAGCTCATAAAGTTAGAATTCCACGCTGCAGTTCAAGAGCTTGCCTTCAGTCCCTTTTCCCACGCACTTCCAAAGATTGGAACTACCTTCCCGGACTAAGAGCCACCATTGTCGACCACGACCTTTTTCGTTCCGTACTAGCTAATATTCTACACTCAGGATCCTAAAAAGTCTGTACTCGTCTAATAATATTTTGTATTTGCTTTGTATCCTTGTATCCACTCCCCACTTTTTTTGCCTTGACCCTTGAATGCAGATGGAAATAATTATCAATAAATAAATAAGTGGTCGGCGTTGAAGTCCTCACATATGACTGCTGACTAAAACAAAGTTGTGTCTGAAACGTGCAGATCTTTTATTTATGACATATCGTTGACTTGCCTCAGTGCCTAACAGCACACAAAGTTTATTACATCCTGACGATTAACCTATTAAAGAGAAATCCTTGTGCGCCTCATCAGTCGAAAACATTCTTCGGGGGAATTCCTGTCTTCT
The DNA here is from genome assembly GCA_013339765.2 of Haemaphysalis longicornis. Classification (NCBI taxonomy): domain Eukaryota; kingdom Metazoa; phylum Arthropoda; class Arachnida; order Ixodida; family Ixodidae; genus Haemaphysalis; species Haemaphysalis longicornis. The sequence continues at coordinate 245,365,727 of CM023449.1, forward strand.
TGCGTGATTTGAATGCAAAAGTATTATTTTTTCTTCTTCCCATACCTATTGCAGGCGCGTTTGAAGAGACCCAAACACATGGTGTTTGCGTCTCTTTATTAACTTTAATTTTTTTTGTCTTTTGACACTCATTGCTGCATTATTCGCCTTCCGTTTTTCGCTCGTGTAGTCGTATTCGCGTGGTCGGACAAGATTATCCAGAATTGCAAGAGGCGGTTCATCCGACGTCGGAAGGAGTTTCCATGCCGAGGCATGGCGCCAATAACTTTGACAATTATACTGGCAACATTTCCCGCCTCTACTTCCCGAGAATCGGCACTCTTCGTGACTGAGTCACGTGCACATTCTTATCGCGTGTGCCCTGTTTTTATCATGCACCGCAATCGTTGTGTACCTGCCATCCTTGACAGAAGATTGCTGCGTGTATAACAATACGCAGTTCACTGCAATTGCTCTCATGCTGATAAGCGTTCCTTAGGTGCGTTTGTAGTCCACTCTGACACGTGATTGCACTTATAATAGGTTGAGGCGTTCGTAATCCGGAACGTTTGGGTTAGTTAATTTCTGTGGAGCCGATTAGGTGTATATAACGTTTATATAAGCTACCTGATCTCGACGAAAAATATGAGCACATGTTTGGCTAAGCGGCTCTCACTCCTTGGAGAAAACAAGATTGTACATGGCTCTGTTTGCTGAGCCGCTATATTATTTATAGCTTATTTCCAACTTATCAAACAAAAGGACTGCTATTCAAAAAGTTACAATACAAGAAGAAAGAAAAACAACATCACAGCACCTTATACTAGGCTAACGCTCGGCTAACGCTCGGCTAACCTAATTGAAGGTAGAATGACAGCTGTGTTTGCGTCGGCCTACACCTTTTGTTTACAAAGAAAGCAAGGGCACATCCTCGAAAAAGAATGCCCTGTGACCTCATGGCCTGCGGTCACCACAACACATATTGCCCCGCTGTGAACAAAGGCTGCCAGCACTTACGGGCCCAAAACAACGTAACGCTTGGGATGACAAAAAAGAGAGTAGCCCTAAGGGTACCATAAAGAAAGGAAACTTTGTCTCAAGTCGGAATAAAACATGCTGCATCCATTTCGCGGTTTACACGGTAGGATCCAACCAGAAATCTTTCAAATTATCCGAAGCGACATCCGAAATTTCGACAGCCTGTCATGTCCCGTATTTTGCCGCCTAGGTGACGCCAGTTCGGTGATTAGCAAAGCCTCGCAGCGTGCCTAAATATGTAGCCCCCACTATTTCCACGCGTGCCATAGTGGTTGGCTAGGAATTTCATTGCGCCAAACCGAAACTTTAACTTAAAAAAAAACAGTCTCAGTGGAGGGTGAGCTTACAATGTCGCGCTTGCTGAGCGAATGATTGCACACTGCTTGAGCGCATCCACTTCAAGTTATCTTGCTGGGCGCCGTTCACTTCCAACAGTTAAAGACGGAGAAGTTTGCCTCTCACCGTCCACCAAAGTCCAGACGAGTATCTGTGCGTAAACGTGCGGCGCACGCTCAAAGCAGCGTACAATGTGACGCATGAAAGAATTCCCACTGCGCGCCATGATCTCCAGAAGATAGCTTGGATTCGCGAGTGGTCGCTCTTGCCAAACACGAACAAAAAATAAATGGAACCAACGCTACATTTATGCATAGACCATGTAGTACCATTCACACCTAACTTGGTTTTTTTGCCCCTCCAGCTCAACTCTCTATCGTCGAGGAGCTCTTCGCACACTTCGTCCAGCGGTGCTCTCCAGAAAGGCGAGCGCAACTTGATGCGCAACGGTACTTGGGCTTCATCTCCGAAGACGGAACTGACTGTTCAGAGGGCTCCTTGCTCTTCTTCATCCTGCGGCAGATCCCCAACCCCTCAACTGGCCACCGGAGGCTTTCATCCGCGAAAATTTCTTTTCTTCCTCAGCTCACATTTCCGGGAAAACGTCGAGCTGCGCGAGAGTAGATAAGCTGGAAGATGAATAGCGAAATCCTGTCGCAGATTGCTTCGGCCGCGTGACGGCCAATGCACCGCTAACTCTCCGCGCTCTGACGCCGAGACCCGCGCCTGTTTTATCCCGCACTCACTCCCACTGTTCTGTTCTCCCTTGTATTTTGTTCACTGTAGCCTAAACTATAAAGCTGATGCGGTGGGAGGTCTCGGCGAACATTGTAAGTGTATTTTCTCACCTCTATAAAAGTGCCCGAAAAATTCTGCGGGAGAACGAGGTATACGTCATGGTGTCGGAATACATAGAGAGGCAGTGAACAGGCCGGGGAGAAGTACTAGCGGAAATAGATTAAACGGGAGGAAAGCTTACAAACGTTGCAGCTAATTCTTACGAACACAGGAAGAACAAGATGGGAGCTAAGCTTGGCTACCGCTCTCTACTGCGAGGTGGTACAAAGGTGAAAAGGAGACGGCACATGGTCCAGTCAAGCTAAAGAAAGAAAAGGCGGGAACGTTTCCACTGCGGAGCGTCAGCACCGCTCGTGCGTGGCCCGGACTGGATGTGTAACAGCGGTCCCCCGGCATAGCGAGATATTGGCTAAATCGACAGACCCGGAGGGATATTAACTCGCGCACCCACCACTCCGCTACCTTTACGAGCGACGAATAGCAACAAAGGGGCTGAAGTTTCCCTCTACCATTGTCCGGCGCTGCGCATACTAATGCCGCCTGCTTTTTTTCCTTCCCGACCCCTCCGAAGCTACTGCGCAAACATGCAAGCGGGGGCATGGAGTCACAGGCGGTACCTTTGTGTTGCATATCTGTGTGAGCATATGCTTGAAAAGCCTCGTCCACGTGGCGTGAACGAGAAGTAAGATTGCGAGTTTCTGCTCACACCACCGAATGAGCAGGAAAATACTAAATGTTCCCAGCATGCTGGGTAGAATGTCTGCCTGGGAGGACAAATACGACCGCATTTTCTGCCTATGCAAGAATGTCCAAACCGTGCATGGAGCGCATAATATAGACGGTGTCTCAACGCTATACCAAATAGTAAGGCTTTGTACGAATCTTCAACCGAAAACTTATACCTTCCCAAATAGGATAACGTCCGCCTCGTTAGGTACGCGGGGTTGCTGGCCGCCGTCAGGCAGAGTTAATCTGCCTTTTGCCTCTCCTCCCGAGACATGGTTTATTCAAATAAATAAAATAAAATAAATGAAATGTCTCCGTTTGTGCTTTCGTAACCACCAGGCGACCGCCTGAGGCTGACCGACTGCAGACTGCGGTAATGGAGCTTTGGATAGAGTGATTCACCCTTTGCATTTTCATCAGGAAAGAGCATAAACTATAGATGCGACCTTACAAAGGCCGAAAGGAGGAACGATTCCGGAGGCCTTTTATAAACAGAAACGGAGTGAAAGAAAAGAGAAGTTCGCATTGAGCAAGAAGTAGTTTGAGTAGTACTTGGGTCTCATTTGGGAGGCCACCGCCTATCCCGCAAGAAGCAATCTCCGTGGGACGTTACGAAACAGTCCAGACTGAGGAGGCTATTTGAAAGTCTCCTCGGCTGGATTGCACAAGCCGTCTTCATAGACCATGTTGTATTGGTTTGTTCAACTTGGGCAAACAAAACCTTCACGCGGACATGCTTTATGAGGAATGCGCCTCCTTTGGATACCAAATGGCCCTCGGCAAACACACAACGAGTAGTTTTTATCTGTAGTTTGTGTGGAAGACTGCCTTTCATGTATTGCTTTGTAGGAGCACGTTTATCTTTATCTTAAGCCTGGTTGCGTCAAGCACAGCTATTCCCTTCTATATATACTCCTTCGTAGTTGTTTTTTCGGAACATATTCGCTTTAAATTCTCGCACCACATGAAGTTAAAGCTTCCCGCTCTTAGGGAACCACGCCCAGAAGGAAATATACTTGTCATGATAAATGAAGGACTTGTCAGCACTGGGAATAAACTGTCCTCTCCAATAATTCTTACATTCACCTTTCAAACCTTGCTCATGCTTCGACGAAATTCCCTGTATTACGATAAACGGTGCATGTGGTACGATAAACGGTGATAAAACAAGCTATGAGGGCTACCGCCATCATAGCTGGTTTTGGAAATTGAAAATGCTTTAATTTCCACTGCACAGAGATTACTCTCACTCTCGGCAAAGGAAATCAAGCAGCGAAGCATTGGCAACGTTATTACCACTAGGCAGTTACTGGAATGTGACAGTAAAAGTGCTCGCATGGTTGAACGCATTTCTTGGTACTTTAAGTGGAATGACCAATATATGCTCTATAAGAACACATCTCTGGGAGAAGACTGACAGTCTTTGGCATTCGCCATTTCCAATACCAATACCACGCTGTGCTTCTCTGTCTTTCTCCCTTTATCATATATTTATTTCTATATAAGAGAAAGAAAGAGAGAGAGAGAGAAAATTGGGATGAAACCTCAAAGCGGCTGCAGGCGAAGAAAAATCATTGCTTTTAAGCGTAGATGTAAGAGTTGTTTGCCAATACGGACGTACATGCCATTTGTGGGAATGTACGTACGTCCCACAAGCAACATTACAGATATTTCTAGGCTGCTTTAGACGTTTATACGAACGTGCGAGGGCGCACCATAACTTGTGATACATTTTACGAACGGAGAATAATGTGTGGTATTGAAGCGTTTCCGTTAGGATTCGGTACATTTCCAAACTTGTAGTATATTTTCGCTGTGTTGTAACGTCAATCTTTATTTGAAGTGTCGCTAGAGCGAGTATTCATCATGTGCAGGAAATGGCAGCCAAACACGTGGGAAATACACCTAAGGGTTATCACCCTGATCGAACTACAGAAGGGCACGCACAGTATCGCTTTCCCAGAAGGATGCGGTATTTCTGCATGAATTTAGTATAAAACCAGCCTGCAGGAACAAACGTAATGGGACAGTGGACACACCAAGACGGACACAGGCCAAAACAGTCTCCTTACCTACCAGTGGTACGGTGCCGAAGATTTGTGTCTTGGTTATTGTCTCTGTGTTCGCAGTCATTCATATCAGATTGGACATCGTAGAATGAGGACCGGTATCGGCTCCTGTGAACGCTCTTTTATGTACGTGGGATGTAACGAGGACCCCCGTAAAGGACATCAACTGAATCAGGTTTTCAGAGCAAAAGGTGCTTTGTGTTAAACTGGCAGAATTCCTTGTCCTTTGGGCTCCGAGTTGAGTATACGTTCTCACCGCGTCACGTTGAGCGCACGCCGGGATGAAAAAGAAATAATAAAAGGGGCGCTAAGCAGACGGAGACTAAGTAGAAACACACACCATCAACTTACATCGATCCAACATCCCTCTGACACGACACACTCTTCGAAATCATCATTTATGCCACAAAAAGCGGCTTAGTACGGGCAATTTAGCAGTGGTCTGCACGACGTCTGAAGAGAACCCTTGAAGACGACGTCATAAGGACTGTGCTCCGCCTTCCCCATTCCCTTCCTACCCGCTGGCCTTTGGCCTTCCTTTCTAATAAAGTTAACAACTACAACAACACCACATACAGGCACCATAAAAGAAATGAAGCAAATTGGCCAACGGCCATTTCTTGGGGGAAAACGTAAACGCCCCAATAGTTTTACTGTACAAGTAAAGTAATGTTAACTTTTGCTGCTCGGAAAAGTGTATTTGTATAAACTAGAGCACAGCAGCCAAAGGCACAGTTGTGATTGAATTTCCTTCCCGCACGAATCATAGACGCCAATATTTTTCTTGACTATTTCTTCATGCCCAGTGGTTGAAAACCTAATGAAGGCACAACAGGTGATATTTCCCACCTCGCAAGCTCAAATTATTTAAACTTCGTCATATAAGGTAGGTGTGAGGAAGCGCTTTGAAGAGCCGCCGGACGGATCAAGAAAAGTGAAAAGGACGAAGCGCTTGTGCCGATGGCGACGAGTTGCGCGTGCGGAGGTCGGCGAAAGACAGGGAAAAAAGAAGAGGAAGAGGTAGCGAAAGCTGGAGGCAGGAAGAAGCGGTACTCCGCCCTCCGAAATCGTTACCTGGAAGTTCCCCTCCGGCGCCTGGGTCTCGCCTTGTCGGTGCCTAATTTACTGTCATTGCCAAATAAGGCCGCTTGCCTTGTTAATCAATCGCATCAACGAATTTTAATCCTTTATTGAAATACCTGTTGATACAATAGTATTGATTTTCTAGTATTGATTTTCTAGCCGGGGCGAGAACGCCTAGGAGCTCTTCGCTGCGGAGCCGCACCATCCTCCTGGAAGGTCTTGGCTGGGCGTCAACGTCGAGGACATCTTCGTTCCGAATCGCACTCCTTTCGAGGTCTCAAAACTGGTGAAGACTCGGCAGCGTTGGAAAGACAGGGGGGTTCAAGCAGCCAGAGAGCAACGAGGCCATCCCTTCTATCGTCCGCAGCACCGGCTTCGACAAGGACACCGTAGCAGCGCTAGCTACAATTGCCCCATGCCGGCACTCCCCTACAGCAGACGGACATCGCCACTGGGCCACGCGAGTGCGAACATTCGTGACTGGGTCTTTTTTGTCATAGGACTTATTAGAGTAGCCTGATTTTTATTTGTGCAGCTTACCTTGTAATTTGCCGCATCAGTATATTTGTTTTGTGTCCGTAGCCAAATCACCTCGACTCCTCTCCGCCTGATAAAATTAACCTCCCCATCAATTCAACCAATCTGCATCACCGTAGGGTACAAGTAAGGTAAGGGTATACGTGACCACACCGCCTATCTTTTGGGTGCGGAATTTTTTTATCACATCGGTATTTTATGGCGCACGGCTGATTAAAATATCTCTAACAATTACAGTATACCGCTTATTATGTACAAACATGCTCCAATTAGTTTCTATACAGATGCACACATTGTTTTCGCTTTCACTTGGCGAGAAGAATTGCAAGTAAACGATATCGGTACCCCCCGTAAAATACTCAGATTAGGGTGCAAAATTTTCCCGTTAAATTGCTGTTGCACATTTCCTTGAACACTGTCAATTGCACCTTCCAGCACTTTGCATCTAATACTAAATACGTAAATTCCTCTTTGACGATTATAAAGTACATCGGCCTTTTTACAAAAAATGGAATTAACTTAAGGTTGTCAACGACAAAACATGTATGGCCCTGAGATGGACGTGAGGCGTACGTTGTTCGAGTAATATTGATGTAAGCTCGCGCGAGCGCTCATGAACCTCCAAGGCAAGATTGACGTTGAGGTGATGTACAAATATACAAAGAGTGGGAGAAAGTCAATTTTTCAATGACTGATCGCTCTTCATCACTGAACGCAACAAAGGTGACAAATTAACAGTGATCTCTTACATGCACCGGATAGCGCACAATTTGAAAAGATGGGAAAACGAGCTAATATAAGAGTGGTATTTTCTGCGCCCGAAAAGCGTTCCGCCACGTAATGGAGAGTCAAGAAAACCGAAAGAACAATGCAGTCTTGCAATGTAAAGCACGAAAACCGTTTGTACATTGCGTTGGAGACATCGTGTGTTCAATTCCACTGTCATTTGGGCAAACGTACGTAGGCCAAAGGGGACGATGCCTTAATAAAAGATTAAAAAAACATAGCTATAATGTACGTAAGGCGATTAGTGGCCACTTAAGTGTCCACTATCGGGATCGCCGTGGCTGCGCCCCAATCTTTCACCAAACACCGGTCATTGCAAAACACAGGCATAATAACTAGAGAAACATATTGAGGCCGCAGAAATAAAGCGCTGAAAAAAAATGTGCAGGCCTACCCTCGCTGTCGTGCTCCCCAAAAGGGGTTAATTTTCTGTCCCACCGATAGTTCAGCACGTGTTTGTGGCACATGGCGTCGGTGCAGTGTGACGACCTCTTGGGTTATCTCCAGCATTTGTATTATTTCTGCTTTTCTTGCATTTTTTCTGAAAGCCGAAAAATAAAAATTCAGTTCTAAGTCAGCGCTTGTGGTTTTCACATTATTCTTCTGTTTTATCTGTGTTGCGCTGTTTCTTTCTTGGTAATTAGGAGTCGAGAAGTGATGTAATTTCCGTCATATGAAAGCAATAAAACAAGAACTTTTCTGCAATTATATATGGACGCATTTCGTAAGCAGTAAGAAAAAGAAATTAATGTAGCTGACAAACAATCGTTAAAAGCTTTTGTTGCTCAATCAGCCTAATGAAATTCCGCCTTGTTTAAGATGACACACAGCAGCCAAATGTGGTGAAGCGTTTTTTATCGGTTTGGGAGTAAAACAAGACTAGCATTTGTTTCTCACCCCCGTACGCTTCCTGTTCATACCCAAGGACCAATCAGGCTCCCCGGAGAGACTATGTCAAATTCTAAGCCAACCACCATTATTTCAAGCAACAAAAAAAGGAAGGCGATCAGGGGAGACGGAGATCGTGAAACCCATCATTATGTTTAAAAAGAACCCAAAGGAACCTATCAATTTTCGTTATTTTTTCCTTTTAGTCCCAGCAGAAGGCTGCAGCTCCTGGCCTCAACCATGCAACCAAATTATGCCTGGACAAAAAACCGGACACACAAACAAACAAAAGCTTCATCTCAACGATTTCGGGGCTTTTGTTTTTTCTTTGGTTCGCGCAAGGTTCCTATTGCAGAAAAAGACATCGCCAAACAGTTCTTGATCACTGTTGGTTGGGAAGCTGATTTTTTTGTTGGTTGGGTTGACCCTGTGGTGCGCCTGCTGTCATCTCAACCCTACAATTTCGGTTAGAACTCACGAACGAAACTCTACTCTATAAAAATGGCCTTAAAAAAAGCAACAGCGATGCCCAGAAAAATGATGTTAAAATACTCCCAGAAATGTCGCATGTAAATAATAGCCTAACTTTTGTCGAGGCATGCTAACAACCCTTACGGTAGTTCTTGACGTCTCGTAAAAATCAGGGAAATAAGTGTCATCACTCCTACGTCGTTGGAAAATGGAGCCACCAATGGGCCATCCGGGCATTTAGGCGTTTTGTTGTTACCATTTTGTTAAAAAATAACTTTTGCATTCGTTCCATTCCTTCAAGTAATCTAAATGTTAATAAAATGCATCTATTTTTAATCATCATTCAACCACATAGCCAGTTTTGGGTTTTCGGTCTCCGTACTTGCTGCTGATGCCACCGTCTTGTTGTTGATAGTGTCGGGTACTGTAATTTTTAAATTGTTTAGGGCGTCTTGTTTACTATACCTGTAGTTGTAGGTTCTTGTAAGTTCCGCGGTATTCTAAGAAAATTTTTATGGGTAAGAACTTCGGCGTATTGTATTGTTGCAGGCTGTTTGCACAGTGCCATCGGTAAAATACGTGTGAAAACAGTTTGAATGGTTATCGCGGAAGATGTGTGCGGATTTCAGGTCTGCTATCGATTACGCTACTTGCATGGGCAATAACTGCAACACGCAGCGTATCCCAGTGACCGTCCCCGATAAAAGAAGAAGGTGAACTTCTTTACTAACAAGTAGCGAGTCACCACTACTTCAGCGCTCGCCCCAAATCCCATTACCTCCAACGTGGATACTGTATGGTGAACTCGATCAGATACACGTAGCAGGAGCTCTCTAATCCCGTGGGTGCGAAATGAAAAGGAGCAGGTGAAAGCCAAAAAAGACAGGGAGATTCGGGAGTAAAAAGAGATAGAAGGCAAAATTGCAGAAATAGGTAATAACAAATACGTGTGTGTATTTATAGTCCTTTTGTCATCTTCACAGTCGTTTATTGAAAGCCGGCACCATGGTGGAAACGAAACGGAATGAGCGAAAACTTCCAACCAACCTATATCTGTATATGCACCTGTTGTCTCTCCTGACGGCGAGGTGGAGCGCATCACTTAATGCGCATCACATGTGCGAGACACAGCGAAAGCTATCATTATAAAGTAATCATTATATATTTAGCAGTCAGTATAAAGAACAACTGCAAGAAAGCAACATAATCAAAACCAAAACGAAAACACGCTGGTTGAGCGCTGCTAGAACGACCACCCAGCGCTTTAAACGCGGTGCTCGAGATATCCGGCTAGAAGATAAACAATGAAAGGCTGACGAAGACGCAGCATAGTATACCGCCGTTCATAAACGGCCCACTGTTACCAGACAGTTGGCTCGAAGACCGTCGCTCCAGAGGGATTGTTCATAATAGGCGGGCTCGTCGACTACACAGCCGCATACCGTAAGACGACGCGAGCGCCGCCTTGACTTTGGGCGGAATGATAGAAAAACTAAAATAGGAATTAGAGAATTGCCTCTAGAGAAGAGAGCACAATGTAATAATAAAAATCGGCAGCACGGATATAGACAGGCGGTTGGGACACGGTCGCGGCATTTCTGGCCTCCGTAGTCGTACTGCCCACAGGCTTGGCCATGTCATCCATGGTCCCCTCATCCTGTCTCGCCGAAAGGCTGCGCACATCCCTTCCAGCGTAAGCAAGCTCGGCTGCTGTAGTCCCACGCCCTTTGTTTGATACCAGGCTGTCGTCCCACGAATACACTGAAGAAAGAAATTGAGGTCGGCTGGATGCCAAAATTTTCTACCAAAGATCGCCATTGCCTATGGTTGGGCCAAAACAACGATGAAAATTCATGAGAGAATTGTTTGAAAATAAACTTTCTTCCCTTAATTTCTCCCAGTGCGTGGTGTCTGTTCGGCTCATTTTTTTCCGGTATTGTGTGGGCATGTGCGGGCGTCCAGTCATCAGCGACACCAAAGCTTAGAAGGAGTAGGCTTTGCACGAAGGACGCGACGACAACCACCGAGGACGGTTATCGTCACTCTGCAGGAGCTGCCGAGATGGCTGTCCGCAAGCTTGCAATAGCGACCGCTGAAATCCGCTGCAGGCCAGGACCGAGATCTCTTGCACGCCTTTGAATGCTGGGGACGTTGCCACAGGCAGTTGCAAAAAAATTCTGTGGTACACGTTGGCGTGCTCTTCTACGCTTGCGTACATATTTGCGCGCATCTGAGGCGAGGGTGACTGTGGCGGAACTAAGACGACTCACCAGCGCCTGTCAAACGGTAAACCGTCTCATTTTGCGACGAATGGGGATCATCATAATGACCGCGTTCCTACACCGCATTCACGCTAGAGTGCAACGATATTAGACACGTGTGCCTCTCCCAGGCGAGGTCACATTCGGTACAATAGCACAAGAACAAAGATGCCAGGAGCGAAGCATGTTCTTTAACTCTTTCTTTATTCGGGAACTTGTTGTCCAGCCTTAGCACAAAATACGCCAGAGAAAAAAATTTGGATACGAAGTCGGAAATTTTTTTCCTGTCCTTTAGGCTCTCTAATACGCATTTATGCGAAGAATTAAAAATTCGAAGGTAAAGGGGAAAATCCGATGCATAGGTGTGTGTCTGGCGTCATGTTTATGTGTCACGCCTTAGATCTGCGAACATGTTTGGCTGCTTTCCATCTCGTTGAAGCAAAATAAATCAAATAAAAGGGGGCGTAATGGGCGGACCCGCTGAGGCGCAACCTCTAACGACATGCAGCCCAGGGAAAGCATGTCAGCAACAGTGTTTATTGATCGGAAGTAAGCTGAGCGGCACACCGACATGCACCAGCAAACATTGCCTTTTTCCCCCTTGATGTTCAAGAAACTTGGCAGAAACAGAAAAGAGCGCAAAGCAGCTCAAGCTGAAAGCATATCCCGAGTTCTTAACTCGTAATGGTTGTAGGAAGACGCCGCTACAAAAAGTAATTAATGCTAGCAGACTACCTCAAAGTATTCGTTACCATGAAACATGAAAAGCAAAACCCGATGGCAGTGTTATTTTATTTTTTTTATTAGTTGATTTCTAGCGTTGATGGCCATGACAGTTCATGTGTTGGCTTTCGGAAGGCATCCGGACACTGACGGCTGTTTTCAACACTACGAGCGAGTATGAACGAGAATGCTGGAGATATCCCAGGATTGTCGGATAGGAGAGGTAGGCATTCTTTTGTCGAGAAAATCGTGTCATTTAATCTTTCCCCTTCCTGATACGGAGGTGCGTATGGCTGCAAGCGCGATGCCGTTAGACCCAACTGCGTTTTCATCGGAAAAGAAGCAAAATGAAAATCGTCGTGTCCACGATTTGTTCGCCACGACTACAAGAGACGTAAATACATACTACAAGATATTTTGTACGTCCAGGAAAATTAGGCAAAATGACCGTCAATGCTAACAGCACGTAAAATCGTCAGACTGGGTATTCCAAACTTAGGCCCTGAAACCACGAATCACTCAACTAGGCTGTGCTCTCGGTTAAAAAGTGTGAGTCACAGATAAAACTATTTCCCACTTGGGGATAACTATTACTCAGCTGGTAATAGTTATGACGAAGCCCACGCTCTCCTTGTGCCCAGGACGCTTATTTAGCAGAACTGTCTCAGCTTTCTTTCTCATCGGAATTTAAACCTGTGTTAAATGTTGCTCCTGGGTCTATCCGCTCCTCAGCCTCGCAAAAACTGATTTTCGCGTCTTCCCCCTTTGGATCAATAGTCGTGAGTCATTATTTTATAGAAAGTTTTCGTTCAAGTGTAATCCCCTTTATTATTTCGGTTTCACGGCATGAAAATTTAACATGGAGGTACTATTGCTATTGTGTAGGCGCATGCATTGGCTGCGACGTTCTTTGGTTTTTTGGGAAAAAGGTATGCAGCCGTGTGATGGTTCCTGATGAGCGTCGCCTTCAAAGAGAGGTGTGCGCACGACAACCAGGCAAAGGTCTTGGTCGAGAGACAGAGCGAAAAGATCATCTTTCATTCGCCCCCAACACTTATTACGCAGCGTCTCGTCTTCGAGTGTTATAAGGTGATACGCGGTGCTGGTCGGGATTTAGGATATATGTCTCGGTCAAGCGCTTGTGTGCCACACGAAGCTTTCATTGCACGCGAAAATGAAGCATGTCGACGGAGAATGCGCCCATGCAGCGGCCCATGCCACACAAGGGGTGGGCGGCATGGCCAGCAAGGATAGCTCCTTAACGCCGCCAAGATTGATCTCATCGTGCAAGCAAACTTACTGATACTGGAAAAGAAAAGATAATGAGGGTGAAAACTCTTCAATGAATCTTCATCCGCACCGCCTTCATGTCGACCTCCAAGCTCCACCGCCATTGCGTCGGGACGGCCAATACCCAATGGTTGGCGAGAGCACACGACAGGAGATGCGAGTAAAGGCAGGGGAGCTGTTGCGCATGTGCACAACACAGGGGGATGTGTGACCTTCGAAGATGGCGTTTACGTTGCCTCTAAGCGGCCCCTTATATCATGACACTGGTGAAGTATAAAAGAGATGAATCTGTGTTCGTCCTTTTTATTGGTTGATAAGGCCGATCCACCCTCTTTTCGCTGCTAAACAATGAACTTCCTTCCTGCAGTGCTAAGTAGGGAGGGTATAAAATTTCATCAGTACGGTACTAAATATTTTAATAGTGATTTCCTGTGACAATACCTGTTGAGCTTTGATTTACCCTAAATGGGTGTTCTCAAACGGGAAAAATATTTCATTCCGACGCAGAAAAAATTAGCGCGATTCCCTGTCGTCCATGGGGGCAAAGGAAGTACACTAAATAAAATACAGATGGCGCTGCTGACGCAAACTCTCCATTTTTAAAATGGTTATCTTACTTCTCCTTTTGCGGAAAGTTGAGAACGTCATATTGCGTTTGGTCCGGATATTTCTTCATTTCTTTCAGTAGCTTAACGCGCGAGCGGATATTCTGTCGAACAGTGAAATTACGGGCAAACCATGCTCACCAAACGTTCGGTACTTTTAGCTCCATACTCGCCACTGTCAACTTCAGTTAACTAGGTAAAATAACCAATGGCAAGTCTTCCAACGTTCTTTCTGTTTGCTTCAGATGGCAGCTGAATTGCATTGCGTTTTTTCGAGAAAACTCAAAAGCTGAGTGCTGGCTTTCATCGCAGCGGTTGTTGTAGAAGTGGCTCATGCTCACAGATGAGATTCCATGTGGAACCCCCATTGACATCTTCATCACCAGCCTGTCTACACCCACTGCAAGGCAAAGGCCTCTCCTATTATTCTCCAATTACCCCGGTCCTGTGCTAACTGCGACAAATTTATCCCCGAAAACTTCTTGATCTCATCTGCCCATCTAACTTTCTGCTGCCCCCTGCCACGCTGACCTTCTCTAGGAATCCACTCTGTTACCCTTAATGACCAACGGTTACCTTGCCTTCGCATTACATGCCCTGCCCAAATCCATTTCTTCTTCATAATTTCTACTAATATGTCCTTAACACACGTTTGTTCCCTCACACACTCTGCTGTCTTCTTGTCCCTTACTGTTACACCTGTAATCATCCGTTCCATTTCGTGCTGAGTCGTCCTCATTTTACGTTGAACCCTCTTAGTGAGCCTCCAAGAATTCTTCCCCGTAGGTCAGTGCCGGTAAGATGCAGCTGTCATACACTTTATTCTTCAGGGGCAATGGTAGGCTGCCATTCATTATCTGAGAACGCCTATCGAATGCCTGCCACCCCATTCTTATCCTTCTAATTATCTCTGCCTCATGGTTGGGATTCGGGGTCACAACATGGCCCAAGCAGATATATTCGATTACCACTTCCACTGACTTGCCAGCTATCTCAAACCACTGGGCTGTCCCGAGGTTATTGTTCATTGCTTAAGTCTTCTGCATATTGATTTTCAGGCCCACGTTTATACTCTGCTTGTCCAGTGCGGTAAGCATGCTTTGAAATTCGTCCCCCGAGTTGCTTAGGAAGGCAATGTCATCAGCAATTATGAGGTTACAGAGGTATCCTCTATTAACCCTTACTCCCACCGGTTCCCAATTCAATGTTCTGAATACTTCTTGTAGACATGCTGTGTATAACATTGGAGAGACTGTGTCTCCTTGTCTAACGCCCTTCCTTATAGGTATTTTGCTGCTCTCCGTATGGGAGATGATGGTAGCTGTGGACCCATTGTAAATATCTTCTTGTATTCTTACATAATGCTCGTCTACACCCTGGTTTCGCAATGCCTGAATGACTGCTGAGGTTTCGACCGAGTCAAATAATTTCTCATAGTCTATGAAGGCTATATATAGGGGTTCAGTATACTCCGCGCACTTCTCTATTACCTTATCTATCTTGTGAATATGGTCTATTGTTGAATAGCCTTTACGGAACCCTGCTTGTTCCTTAGGTTGGCTGAAATCTAAGGTGACCGAAATTCTGTTAGCGATTACTTTGATATATACCGTGTAGACGACTGGCAGTAAGCTGATAGGCCTGTAATTTTTCAAGTCCTAATGCCACCGTTCTTATGTAATAGGATGATGTTGGCGGTCTTCCAAGTTTGCGGTACACTCGCGGTCATTAGGCATTACGCGTACAGGATTGCCAGTTTTACTAGTACAATTTGCCCGCCATCCTTCAAGAGGTCTGGTTTTATCTGATCTTCACCAGGGTTTTTCCCCCCTTTCATTTCTTTCCAAGCTTTTCTTACCTCTTCTGTCGTTACTGGTTGGATGTCTATCTCCTCTGAACTACTCTCTCGTTCGGCATTATCCTAGATGTCCCGGCTACTGTACAGATCCCTGTAGAACTCATCGGCCACTCTGACTATTTTATCCCCATTTGTGATGACATTGCCTTGCTTATCTTTAAGTGCATACATCTGATTTTTCCCCGCGCCAAGACGCCTCTTCACAGCTTTCAGGCTACCTCCGTTCTTTACAGCGTATTCGATCCTCTCCATATTATACTTCGGTATGTCAGCTGTCTTGCGCTTATCTTCCAAAGCTCTGCTAGTTCTATTCTGTCAGCTGCGGTGGAATTTGTCATGGTTTGCCGTATTCTTATTAGATCCTTCGTCTCATAAAAGTTTACCAGTATCCTGTCTAGCCATCGTGCCCCCGTCTTCTACTGCAGATTCTGTGATAATGTGTGTACGTTTGTCGCTCGCTTAATGTGTCGTACACTCTGCTTCCTCGGTAAGAGCTCAATATCGGTTCTGCAGCGCGGTCCAGAATTTGACATCTTATGGAAGCAAATAAAAACGCCTAGTGCGTCTAAAACAACTGCTAAAGCCATTCATTGGCTGCGTTCCTTTCGTGCTCTGAAAAAGAGTAGGCCTTGCGTGTTGGTAGGGACAAAATTTGGGCAGGAAGTTCACATGTTGTACTGGCATTAAATCACGGCATCTCGCGAAACAAGGGAGCTGAGACTTCCCGTCAGAGGGTATGTCACGTACCTGAGTAACAAGCAAAAGTTTTTTGTTTCGTCCCCCATGCCACCGCAAGCAAACGCTGCCCTAAAAGACTCATAACCGCGATTTGAGTTTCCAAGCCTCTCTCCAGCCACTCTGGACAAACCACCCCTCCAACATCGGACGTCTACCCCCGACCGGTGAGCTGGTCAGCTGTTGTCTCGCGTTCCCCTTCTTCTCACTCTTTCCCTGCCTTCCCCACGCGACCTGCACCACCCTCTCAAACCACAATCGCCCCGTCACCGCCCACAATAGAACAGAAATAAAAGAACAAAACACCGCCATGCTTCAGCGCACTGGAGCGCTATAAAACACTAACCGCCTCTCCCAACAAGCCCCGGAAACGCTACTTCCCCAGAGACTGCCTTCCCACAGCCCCTCCCCCCTCTGACGTACCAGCCGATGCCCTCACTGACAAAAACATTCGTACGCAAATCATACCGGTTGTCGAAAAACAGATCACTGATGCCTTGGCTGCTTTCAACAAGACCATTACCGACACTCCCCATACTCTCCTTCGGCTCACTGACTCCTTCACCCAGCGCATGGCCGCCCTAGAACAGCCGAGCCCATCGGCCCTTACCCAGGCTATTCTGCAGCGCTTTGACTCCCTCGACGGTGACGGACTCCTCAGCCGAAGAAGCCGAAGATATCCCAGCATCCCGATGCCCACATAGCCGCCGCCACCCCAATCCCGCCGGATGACTGGCCCCTCCGCGATTACCGTTTATCTATGGAACTGCCGGTCATTTAAGAGCAGAAAAACCCAGCTCGGCCACTACATATGCGAATCTCCCCCGATGTTATCTCCAAGAAACCGATACGCCAACCCCAGCGCTTCTTGGCCTTGAACATTTCACCCAGGATCCCCCTCATCGCAAAGCAGTGTTTGTTTCTACAACGTTCACTGCGCAATAGCATCATATCCCTTCGTTCATTATCACATTTTCGCAGATTCTCCCAGCTTACCCTGGGCAACACAGCCTCTTTATCCTCAACGTGTACAGTCCCCCGCAACACCCGCCTTTGAAGGTCGATTTTTATTGCTGATTTAAATTCTTCGGGTGAATCTATTTTGAGAAACAATTATCGTAATGTTTTTAGTGTGACCATAAAGTACAGAAAATCGTTTATGTTGTTACATATATGTGTTTTATTCACGAGTAATACAAAAAAAAAAATTCTAAATAGAAACGAGAGAGTAACAAGCCGGCACCTTTTGAGTGAATCAAAATCAGATAGACATCAGTTTCGCGGGCGCCAAAAGCGGGAAGCGCCCGGAGGACGATGCCAAAACTGGCCGCTGCGCGCGCGGCGCGCGCTGCCGGATGCGGGAGCGATAGACGGCGCACCGCTCATAAAACACAAAAAAGGAGAAAAGTGCCTCGTCAGTTTCGCAGGCGACCTTGGTGTGTGGCCGGCGCAAGCAGCGAGGGGCGCCCGGGCGCCAGGTGGGCGATACCCAGCGCTCCCCTTCGTTTGCGGATGCGCAAAGAATAGCCAGCGCGCCGCTGAAATAAATCATAAAAAAAAGAAGAGCCATCGCGCAAGAAAAAAATTTGAGGTATTTCCGAAGTGTGGCAGCACATGCCAAGCAAGAGAAGTTGGCGAAAACGGCGCGCTTTTTAAAGATACAAGGAATGCCGTACATGTACGTCATTGACCATTTTGAAAGTGTTTGGCGATGCCGTACATGCACGGCCGTTACCCTCAAAGGGTTAAGGACATCGATCCCCTCCTCCTGATGGCAGCTTCAAAAGCCGGTTTTAACCCTCTCCCCCTGCTTGGGGATTTAAACCTCTCCACTACTCATGGGGCTATAACCCCGCCACAAGAAAAGGCACTGCCCTCCTTCACGCAACGCAGCAACAAGCATTCATGCTGTGCAATAACGCATCTCTCCGGACCAGTAGAAAGAACAGTGTTTCACGTGATACCAACCCGGACCTGACTTTCCCCCGAAATGCCCCTCATCTCGAATGGCTGAGACTACCAGATATTTTGGGGTACGACCATCCCATTCTTGCTCTCACTATTTGCCGCCTTCATCTCAAGCATAAAATCGGTCACGCTACTCCCACCGATTTGCCCTCGTTCCGCAAGGATCCGACCTCCCTGCCAGATGACATCACGGATCTCGAAAAGTCGACATCACAGCTCCTCTCCTTGGTTCAGAAGTACACAACCGTTATCCCCCTAACTACAGCTTATCCATCTGTGGACACCCATCTCGCACATTTGTGGGCCACCCGACGAGGCTTAGCATACCGCTGAAGATGCGCAAGCAGAGTCACTCGCTAAAGCGCCGCATCGCTGAAGTCACCCAGCTGGCCGAGGAATACGCTCGAACCTTACAACCCCAAAGTTGGCGGTCATTCTGTGAGGAACTGCAGGGTACCCTTAGCACCAAGCATGCCTGCAGTATTCTGAGACATCTGCTGGGCTTAAAACCGTCCAAGACTGCCACGTATCACTACATTGAACGTGTGATTCATAACTACCCTTAATCCACGTTATGGACACCTCACGCACGAAGTTTTTTGGTCCCCCGCAAACCCCGCGATCTCCTCCATCTGATGACTACATGGGTACAGAGAACCCTGCGCTTGATGCCCCCTTCTCGATTCAACAACTGAAGCAGGCCCTCCCCCTAATTACGCGCAATACCACCCCTGGAATAGATAGAATAACCAAAAAGACCTTACAAAGTCTCGGCGAAGACACCCTCAACTCCCTTCTTACCCTCTTCAACGTGCACAGGGCAGCCGGCACACTTCCTCCTCAGTGGCGGCACGCCGACATGACCCTTATCCCGAAACCGCACAAACCAATCTGCATTGACAATCTTCACCCTATTTCCCTCCCCCTCATTCCTGGGTAAGCTATTCGAGCACCTCGTTCACTCCAAACTTATGGCATTCCTGGAGGACAATGACCTCTAGTCTCACGCCATGTTTAGTTTTCGAGCACACCTGACTCCCAAAGACATTCTTTTGCAACTAAAAGTGCCAATTACCGAAAATTTAAACAAAACGCCGCATAGTTCCATACTTGCATTAGATGTACAAGGAGCAGTTGATAATGTCACGCATGCAGCAATCCTCCAAGGACTCCAAACCACCAATTGCGAGGCGGCCACATACAATTCGTCCGGGCCTTTCTCAAGAACCGCACCGCAACGCTCCGACCCTTTCCTGGCTCCGCCCAAAGGAACACCACAAGGTTCTGTAATATGTCCACTGCTTTTTAACATAGCCGTTCTTCAGCTCCCAGCCCAGCATTCTGCCATCCCCAACATTCATCTTGCGTTCTATGGCGATAACCCGTTCTGTACAAACACTCGATCCCCCGTAGAGCAACAAGACGTTCTCCAGCAAGCCATTGATTGCACACTCAGGTACCTGCAACAGCGTGGTCTGACATGTGCTCCACATAAATCTGCACTCCTCGTTCTTCGAGCCCGCACCCTAGGCCGACCTCCAAACCTGACTCCAGACCCGTCTGTCATGATCGATTCCACGACCATTCCTCAAGTGCCCTCACTGCGTATACTTGGTGTGACGTTCCACGCAGACGGCTCTGGGGCGGCGATTCTCCCACAATTTCATGTCATAGTCACCCAGCTCACACATCTCATCAGAAGAATCTGCGACTAGCGCCATGGCCTTAAAGAACCAGAGACCTGCCGTCGCGTTGAAGACCTACTAATCAGCGGCATTACATGTGATACTACCTGCCTTAACCTCAAACCAAAAGAACACGCAAAGTTAACCGCTCTTATCAGGAAATCGTACAAAATCGCCCGCGGCCTCCCCGCCTTCACGCCCATTGCCCGCCTTCTGCAATTAGGTTTCCACAGTTATCTTTCTGAGCTCCTCGAAGCACAGCGATTTCAGCAAATCACCCTCCTTGCCCTCACCACTACTGGCCGCAAGGTACTGCATAAACTAGGCTACCCTACTTCTCTGCCTTTAGACACCCCCCCCCCCCCGCGTGTCACTCCGTGCTCATACCTTCGTGTCTCCTATCACCAAGCACATGCACCCTTCCTTCAACCAAGGGAGAAGACCGGCTCGCGTCACCCGTTTCCGAGCCGAATGCCACAACACAACAAACCGGACACCCGTTGCACGGACGTCGCTCCGTATACATCCCGCCCTGCCCACGCACTGGCTTTCGTGGGCTTCAAATTGGTTAATATCACCTCCCTCAGCCTTCTCCACGCAAGCACAACGACGGATAAAGAGAGCCGTCGCTCTGGAAGCAACCACGGCTTCCTTCAACTACGTGGCAATCCTCAAAGGCTCGCAACAGGTTTGCCGCAACTACTCTACAGACCGCATCTCTCCTTCAGCGCTCTCAGATTCCATCCTCAATCAAGGATCCTCCCACATCCAGATCGTGTGGACACCAGGACATTTTTCCCTCGAAGGAAACAAGGCGGCACACGAGGCAGCCGGTGCTCTTACATTTCGGGCATTTTCGCCGACGGAAGAGGAACTTTCCGAACCCTCCACCTATCCCCTGGCCTCTCCCCGATACACTGAAATCTTATATCACTCTCGCCAACTACGACTTCAATACCCGCCTCCTCACCCATCCCTCAGTACACAGGCGGCGCGCATTTTGCGTCGACTACAGACCAACACATTCTACAACACCTGGATCCTCCACTACATGTCTCCCTCCACTTACCCCTACAAATGCACCTCTTGCTCCGTCCCGAACATCACCTACCACCCGGTCTGGGAATGCCCCTACGCGCAAACTCCCCTCTCTTTCTCATCCCCTGAGCAGTGGGAGCGCGAGTTGGCCAGCTCAAGGTGCCAGGGCCAAGGACGCTTCATCTCTCGCGCCCAAACAGCTGCGCTGGCTCGCGGCTATCTCGACTAAGACTGTCACCCACTGTTATGCTCAATAAACGTCTTCCAATTCAATCCAATCCGTGGTCGGAATAAACCTGGGTTCCGCGCGTTATGAAATCGACGTCCATCCAATTGCGCCATCATCATACAAGGGTAGCTCAGCCTTTCTAGTCTGTCCGCGGGCGTTGGTTTTGGACATTGGCTAAATTGTACTCTCGCTTTAAACGTTGGCATTAGAGATTTTGGCAATCTTCGATGTTGACCTTGGGGGTTTGGATTTTAAAGCAAAGCAAGGGTAAATACTCGGAGGTAACAAAATGCAAGTTGTTTATTACATGCCGCCTCTTCAGTCATGGGGGTGGCGGTGGTGTTGGTGCTGTTAATAAATGGGCGGACCTAGCCTTCAGTGGTATGCCAGCGATTGCTCCCCCGATCACCAACTTCTTCCCACATCTTCAGGAAAGCAGCGATGGTCTCTGAAGCCTCTGTCCATAAAAAACCTGAGAATAAGACGGAGCATGTATTTCCTTGTGATCCAATAGCCTTTAAGGAAGAACAACACACACTACACCTTTATCGCATTCTCTCTTCAAAGTTCAAAGTTCATACCTCCAGTCCCGTCCGTCTACAGATGACGATAGTCTGACGACAATGGTGGGCGGGAGCTTTCTTATGACGAATTCATTTGCTGTCTTCTGAGTTTGGATATTACTCACATGACGTTTGCACTTTGATCGACGAGGCTTAGACTGACTTAAATCTCCCGCTGGGTATGCGCCATTTATCATAATCATCATGAAAGCACCCCTGTCATTAAAGTGATCGTCACAACTAAGGGCAGCCATGGCCCAGGTCTCGCTTCGGTCGTTCTTCCGTAATATTTTCTGTTAGCCGGCAGAACGCCGTCGAACAAAGAAGTCAATGGGACTGGCAAATTGGCGTGCCTGATGTGCCGTTGGTGGTGGCTGTCACGCCGGGCGACTTTGAGACATTCAAGGCATCGCTCAGCCACATGAGGGTACGGCATATCTCTTCTCGGCAAGCCAACGCGTCGAAGTAGTCCTGGTTCAGTTTGTCACGGTCAAGCAGTTCAACGATTCTCCCTTCAATGTCGTACAGTGCGGAATCTTTACTTGCAAGGAGGTCAATGGCTGCTTGCAAATCATGCGAAGATGGAGAGGGGGCTTCCAAAAGCTCAATCGCTGCCTTGAGCAGTCTCGCAGCAGCGACTCGAAAGATGCGTTGCTGCCAGCGCAGCTTATATACTCGACACTTACTGTCCATCGTAACTGGACGGTCTGGGCCAGCCATGCCGACCTCCGGCTGAGGGCGGGGATGACCAGCGGAAACAGCAGTCAACGGAACGGGGTTCTGGGTACCTCAAGCCGGAGGTGACGTCGGTGGTCTCCTTCGTCGTGTGCGGTCATCCTCCCGGGTTTCGGCACTCCTCCCGCTCCCGAGATAATCGATGGGTGCACAATAAATCCACAATCCTAACATTTTGTGTTTTCGGTCCATAAGGGCAATCTTTGCGACGCGGTCCGGGAATACTATCCCCTCTTTCGTCTCCACCGGTGCTTGCGCCGTCGTGCAGACCTCACGACAGCCAAGCGCCGCCAATGTAATGCGGACGACAACCAGATTGTGGGTCCAGCTGCCTCAGAAGGTTGCAGTCTTTTAGTTGTGCAGTTATTGTGGCGAAATCGGTGTCTTGCAAGTCCTAATATTTCGGTGAAACGGTAGCTGTTGCGCAGGGAGTCTATTGGTGTTCTCATGCCGGCTTTGTGCTTTCCTTCCATTTGTTTTTCCTCTACTGAAGCGATCGCTTTCCTGCTTCTTGTCAGCTCAATGTATGGTTCGAATGGTTCTCCACCGGGCCTTGCTGCCTCCTCGCATGGGGCAGACGTGACACGCCAGGGTTTCTCGGCTATCCATACTTCGCTGCGACGGAAAACCTCAGATTCTCGCCTAGGTACAACGTGTAGCAATCCTCCGTTGGTTAGAGTTCGCCGGCTTTTCATTGCTTCCAGTAAGCGTTTACTCTTCACTTTGTCTGAAAGAAAGATACACTCCATCTCGCACGGTAGTGGCTCTGCCTTCTCTCTGTCTCATCCTTGAAATCTCCATGGTTTTCGTTGTCTGTTTAGGCTGCAGCTTCTGATTCCTCCTTGTGTGCGGCAGGCGTTGCCTTGGGGTCTGCACCGCCTTCTTTTGTTGGGATGTTCGAAGCTCCCTCGTAGCAGGCACCCACTTCAAGGTCCTTTCGTTCAGCCCCGTCTTCGGCCTTGCATGTTGAAGCCTGAGCTGCAGCGACAATTTGTTTCTTTGCGGAAAATTCGGAGACGTTTGCGGGAAAATTGGTTTCCATCCTCTTCTCTTTGTCTGGTGTGGGTAAGAAGCGCTCCCTAGCGTCGCGCGTCGCGTTAAACGAAACGGGTCCCTGCATGACCATCCTGGAGCCATTGTACTTTGACCGACCTGCTGGCATCACGCTATCCCGAGTCGATGTTCCGTACGTCGTCGTGTGCACAACGCGGTGTGCACTCTCCGTTCGTTTTCGCGGTGTGATAGACGTGAACGACCGCGTATCTGTCAGCTCCATCTCGGACAAGTCCCTGTGGTCGCGCGTAGTCCTCTCGAAAATGCTTCCAAGCCTCTGCAGGTCACGCGGCTATACCTTAACTGTGGTAACAGGGAACGTTGGCAAGGTAACCTTCGAGGTCGATGAAAGTGAGCGCACTAAAGAGGGGTCACTTCGATGCGTTGCCGTCCGAACGCCGTCGAACACAGAAGTCAATGGGACAGGGCAAATTTGCGTGCCTGATGTGCCGTTGGTGGTGGCTGTCACGCCGGGCGACTTTGAGACATTCAAGGCATCGCACAGCCACATGAGGGTACGGCATATCTCTTCTCGGCAAGCCAACGTGTCGAAGTAGTTCCTGGTTCAGTTTGTCACGGTCAAGCAGTTCAACTATTCTCCCTTCAATCTCGTACAGTGCGGAATCTTTACTTGCAAGGAGGTCAATGGCTGCTTGCAAATCATGCGAAGATGGAGAGGGGGCTTCCAAAAGCTCAATCGCTGCCTTGAGCAGTCTCGCAGTAGCGACTCGACAGATGCGTTGCTGCCTGCGCAGCTTATCTATTCGACACTTACTGTCGATCGTCACTGGACGGTCTGGGCCAGCCATGCCGACCTCCGGGCTGAGGGCGGGGATGATCAGCGGAAAGAGCAGTGAACGGAACGGGGTTCTGGGTACCTCAAGACGGAGGTGACGTCGGTGGTCTCCGCCATGTGCGGTCATCCTCCCGGGTTTAACGGCACCAGAAAATATTACGGAAGAACGACCGAAGCGAGACCTGGGCCATGGCTGCCCTTAGCGGGTACGATCACTTTACTGACAAGAGTGATTTCATGATGATTATGATGAATTGCGCATACCCAGCGGGAGATTTAACACTGAATCTAGTGGCTTTGAATTTGGCAATTCCCAATTTCACTTTCGCAAGCAAAAATCCTTCGCGTTTCAACCATCGTTGTCGTTAGACAGAGGGGATTACAACCTTTTATTAACATTTACATATTTACAGTTTTGTAGGCTCACGCACAGCATTGTTTTTATAACTGTCAATGGTAGTGAAACAAATCAAGTGTCTGCCCGAGCTATCGAATAGCATCTGATTAAGAGATACACAAGAAAACTTCGTTCAGAAATTAGTTTTCCTTCCGCTTAAAGCACATGTAGAAACCAAATGGTATGAATGTCCGCTTATTATTACGCTCTTACTAAGCAGCAGCGAGAGCTGCAGCCTTTATCCAAAGCTGACACCGACGTCGGCTTCGAAGACATCGTTTATCGATCGTGCTTAGCTCTGCTTCGCATTTTAATCTTTTCATTTCTCTGCCTCCGATGAAGGCGTATCAACAGCCCCCCAGTGACCGCGGCAGCTGCGACAGAAATAACTTAACCTGCGCAAGCTTCAAAGCTCGGTTCTATTTATCCCACCACTTTTCCCCCTCTCTCGCCCCTCCGGGCACAACTTCGCGCAACTCGACCTAAAGGAACCTCTTCTGACGTGCAGCCTGTAACAGCGGGTCGCCGCACTTTGGAACAGGCGCCCACGACAAAACAAAGGGGCCAACCACAAGAGACGATAACAACGCCCCAACACTGCGGCCCAACCTGCCGTGAGCAGCAAGCCGTCGCCTCCTGGCTCAGCCGATGAAACATGGCCTTTGTGCGTCCGCAAGAATGCGGCCCCCTTCGTCTTCTCGCTATCTCCCTCTCTTTGTCCCACCACATCCTCAGTGTGCTACCATGAAGCTGCGTTACCGATATCTGCGGGCGGGTGTGATGAGCGACGGGTAAGCAGTAAACTTGGGCAAACAGAAAGGCTTTCCAAAAGATGTATAGTAGAAGAGAAAAACGACGGGACAAGCTTATCGCGTTAATACCAGGGAAAAATCAAACTTCCGCTCAACCTGCCACATTTTACACCCCTCCTTTCCAGAAAACGTACACTTTATTCGAGCTGAACCGTTAGAGGACCGTAAACTCCAATGGCAACGATCCTCGCTTCATACGTGGCGTGACTTTGTTGAAAGTTTGAATCCACCATGCCAGCGCTCTGTTTAGTTCCTTTGGGGAGAGCAAAGGACAGTAATTAGATTGAACTGAAGCATCATTTTCTAAAGGTTCTAACGTTTAGAACGCAGCGACAAAGATGTCATGGTCAAGGGCCCCTCACAATAATGCCTTTAGCACCAAAGGTAAGAGTTTAACACTGCTGTAGAAAAAAAAACACTTATTCTACCTTTGAACAAGAATATTGAGAGAAAAAACTTTAGAACGTCAAATGTTTACTGTGTGGCTTAGAACGATGCCATGCTGTAATTCATATAAAAATATATGGTGGTCAATATGCATGGCAATATCGCGTGATTTTCTGTAAAACATACAAGTTTCTTGTGAAAAGGATCTACTCTATTCCTAATTATGATTTTGACTTTAAACCTTCCTCGTATACGGACAGCCGTCCTTTCTAATACATAATATTTAGCTCAATGGTTACTGATTTTTGTATACCTTTATTTTTTAGGGTATACGAGTCACTGATGAACTAATATTTACTAAATTATGGGCTGCTTTTTCATCTCCTTGTTTGGATGTAGCTTTCCGTAAGTTTGTCGCTAGTTTACATATGATTGTTAGCCATAAATACCCATAGAAAGAAATGTCTCACCCGTACCTGACAGGTCTTATGTTACGAAGTATGCAAAATAAATGAAAAAAAAAATCGCGTGCAAAAAAATGTAAATGCTCACTTCGTCTAACCTAAGCTTGCCAAAAGACGCCAACACGAAGGCAGCGGCCGAGCTATACTCGGGGCAGAGCATTTATGCAAAGCATGTAATGAAACTATTACAGTGCCAAAAAAGTCCTTGGGCCGTGTTTTTACTCCGAAATATATGCACCAGTGCTCAACGGGGACAATGCAGAGTGGGAAAAATGGTGTGATTTTGCAGCGCTATGGCGGGGTTTATCACACGTGTATTTTTTTTCTACCAGCTTTTTCTTCAGAACCAGCAAAACGTGTTTCATAATTTCATAACACTCAGGAACAAAGTGGCCATTCTTGCCGGCTTTGCGGGCTCGTGGGAAATATTAAACCAAACCACGCGAGCTGTGTTAAAATTGAATTACCACTTTTCATATGCGATACAGATATGATCGAAAAAATAGGCTCCCAAGCTTCTAAATTTCTAAGGAATCTCGCATAGAAATTTTATTGTCCCGCAAAATCTCCTCATCGAGACTACCAGAATAGCTGTCCCCACTTCCTTTTTTTTCTCAGTCACAGTACCGTAAGAGGCGCGAATAAAAAAAGGAAAAGCACAATCCAGGGACACCCTTTGACCTAATACTGTTTATGCTTTACAAATTACATGGCATGGTTAGAAAGGAAACTGGAAGAAAGTCAAGTAGGGTTCTACCTAACGTATAGGCTGCAAGGCGAAAAGGTACAACAGCGTATACCGGGAATGTTATATGCAGACGACATGGTTCTTTTAGCTGATAACCAGGCCGATATGCAACGGCTTATAAATATTAGCGGCCAGGAAGCCACCGACCTCGGGGTAAATTTTAGAGCGGAAAAATCGGGATTATGCTTTTCAATTACACTACCACTGATGCAGTGTCTATCAGGTATGACGAATTGCCCAGGGTGAAGGAATATAAATATTTGGGAGTGTGGATAAACGAAGGTGATAACTACTTAAAGAACTGACGAGGAGCAACTTAAGGGTAAGGGAAAGCGAAACCGAGCTATAATGATGCATAGAGCTTTGTGGCGGAGTAACAAGTATGAAGTAGTGAGAGGAATGTGGAAAAGAGTCATGGTGCCGGGCCTCACATTTACGAATGCTGACGTTGAGGCCTTGAAGTGAACCAGGGAACAGTAGGCCGTTTGGGATTAGGCGCCCATGGAAAAACAACTAACGAAGCAGTGCCGGGAGATATGGGCTGGGCGTCGTTTGAAGTTCGAGAAGCACAGTGTAAAATATGTTGTGAGGTTGAAAGTAATGGATCAACGTAGTGGGCAGCTAAGGTAGTTAGGTACATATACTTGAAAAGCGTGGACACGCAGTAGTTAAGGAAGACTAGAAGGCTAACTATGAAATACGGAAATAAGAGTGGATACTCCACAACAGCCAACGTAACGAAAAAATAGGCAAGGTAGATAGAAACGAATAAATTGAGAGAAAAAATGGAAGCTAAAACGTCGTTAGAGATGTACAGGTCTGAGAAATTCGACATCAGAAAGGAAAATGTCTACGATAAATCCCAGTGCAGTGCTTTGCTTTTTTGAAGCTAGAGCAGGTCGCTTGCGAACTAAAATCTTTGAGGGGAAGTATTCACAAAATGGCGGGGTATGTGTGGTCTGTGGAAAAGAAATAGAAACTATGCGTCACATAGTCTTGGAATGCGAGGGTATCCATCGAAATCTACATGATAGAAATATTCGGCTTCCAGAAGCCCTAGAATATAAGGGTAGCACAGAGGAAGTTAATTTCAAGGCTGTCGAGGTGACGAAAAGAAGATTAGAATGCTGGCGGACGAAAAGCAGAAAGGGGAATATTGCCTAGGACAGTTGCTACCTGCAGCAGGTAAAAAAATATTTTGTGCCTAAGTTTTTTTGCCTGCCCTAAGCAGCATTAGTATTAAACCAAGAGTATAAAACATAGGTCTATTAGTCCTTTTTGGAAAGATGACATGTCATCACCCCGCTACAAAGGGGAAAACCATACCAACCATCATCATCATCATGATGTAATACATCTTTACCATCCATTTCGCAGCGCTACGGCAAACGACTCGCTGTGTGTGCAACAAGGTGTGTACCCCCTAAAATTCGTATATCAATGCTCGCCGCTCTTCGTTCTCTTTGGTCGCTATCGAAGCCCGCCCCGACGCCGACGCAAAATCAAAGTGTGCGCTGGTCGCAGTATAGCTCGTTCGTGACTCCAATACTACCCGAAGACGACAATGCCTTCCCGAAAAGCCATGGATAGTAGCACCAAATAGAACACCGCAAATAAAGCGCGCCATTCTATACCGAAACCCCGCTGACTCGGCACGCCATTTTGGATTTTGTTTATTTCTTCTCCCAACGAAACTCAAAGAAGTGTTCGTAAAACAGGGAATGGCGAGCAAGCATGGTCAGGCCATCGTTGTAGCTAAATGGATGTCGTACTTCATGCATTGTGGCGCAAATGCTGTGCGCGTTCCGTAGGCAGCGCATTGCAACCGAGTACAAATTTGTTACGGTGTGCATTTTCAGAAGGATAGCGTTGCCTAATGCAAATACCCGCCGTCAGCGTGTCCTTTGAAAAACGGGATAGTTCTGAATTCCCTTCAGTATGCGTGGAACGAGTAGGCTCATGGAAGCACTGCTTTTGTCACGCGAAGCCTAGAAGTGGATATCCTGTTAAAAGATGCTGAGTATGTGGCGTGGAGTAAAAACACGTTAGTTGAGGAAAAATGCCGTCAATGTATTATTGTGCCTTATTGGACGCCACGCGATTGCGGTTGATTTGGCCATGTTTTAGTATAATAGTCAGATACCGTCAGTAATTTTGCGAAATGAATCTGCTCTTTTACCTTTTTTTACAATCTGGTGTCAAAGCGGTAATCTCCCCAATATCGGTTAGAGTGCCAGCACGTGAGTTATCCCGCTTATTCATGATGAGTTTATTTGGCCCCTGAATTGAGTTGCATTTGAAGCTAACGTGATAAACTTATGATGCATTTTAACTATATAAACGCAAAGCGCGCCCATATTATTGTAGAAAAATATAATGGGCAAAATGTCACATTCGTTTTACCGCTGCCCCCACGCCCTTCTGTAAATCCTAGTATAGATGATCGATAAAATTGCTTACTAGTGCGCATTGTGTCATCTACAAGTTTCATCATTCATGATTGGGAGACTTTAATCGGGAAAAAAAACGTGCTTTTTAGAGGTGGCAGCCGTAAATACGACAGGGTTTTGTTTCACGAGAAAGCTGGCTGGAGCTTGCTCGCTTGCCGGCGTGCCGCTGTGCAAGAGTACCAGGGATCGTACCGGATTTCAAGGATCCGCAACGGCCGAAATAGTCTCAAAAGAATTCGGCACGAACGAATATCAGGGAACCAATTTCGCAAAATAAGGCTGCAGGAAAACGCGCTGGTCCTACCCAAGTATTGAGCGGGTTCAGATAAAGTGCCAAGGGCGAAGCGATAGATTGGGTCATACTTTAATTACCGGGACGTGTTGCTTTATTTCTGCAAATTTTATCCAATTTCGAGAAATCCGTACTTTCGTGCCAGGAATGTTTTATTGATATTCATGTTTTCGACTGCGTTTCAAACCTGCACTTTGGCCTGACCCCCAAAAAGAAAAGCTTACTTACCATCTACGGTGCCGGTAGATATAAAATAAAATGTGGTGGTTTCCTTTTTCCACGGTTTATCCTGTAACGCGGTAAGTTTGAAGGCATTCTTTCCGGTTGTGCACTGTTATTTCATGTGCAGCAAGGCGCAAGATCAAAACTAGTTCAAAGGTAAGGGACTGTTTAGATTGCCTTCCCTGCAGCTGTTGTTCCTTTTCAACACTCTCTCCACATTCCGATAAAAGAAGAGTAGTAAAATTGGCTGTTACGTCATATCTGGTATTTAGCCGATGGCAGAAAATTAGGGCTCATTTTTGTTAAGTGTTCCCTCATATTCCTTCTTTTAAATGGTTCAACGCTAAAAAAAAACTTTCAGGTGGCTTCAAGTGAACACACTGAAATTGGGCCTGTTTCTCAAAGTGGTACAAACTTCGGTGAAGACAGCCTATACCGCACTTCGACTTTCGTGTTCTTTGCTTACTTGGTATGACACGTCCATCTGACAGTTTCTTTCACCGTACATGCTCCGTGTACGCGGCCGTCTATCTCGATTGTTAAATACTTCTTCTGGTGTTTTACATTCTTGAAGTAGACCTGGCTTGCGAGGCTCGCGTAGATATGCGGAATAATTTTCCCCACTTCGACTACTTCGTAATATGTGCTGGAATTTGATACCCTTCGAAGTTTCGAAAACCTGAGATCTTTACGTTTTTATGGAACGCGTTGAGTGCAGTTGGACGTTCAGGACGCGCCTAGTATACGCCACCACGTGGGACCAGAATTTCATTTCACATATGCTATGTGCGACGACGCACAAAGTCTTAGTCGCGGACGGGAAAGACTGACAAAGTACGCCGCAGCGGAGGAGGCTTGATCAGCAGATTAGATAAAGATCAGATAAAGAAGTGCTTCTTCTTAATTTAAGGATAGGGGGAGAGGATGAAAGAACGAAAAAAAGAGAAGGAAAGGGGGTGGTTGTCCTCATGTACCGTCTTACGCATGTGCGACGGTCACACGTGCCTGCATGTTGGGTCTTGGCATGATATATATGTGCTTCCGATTTCAATAAATCTTTCAGTTGATAGTAAGCGCTAGGGCTGTTTTCCTTTCTCGTCCCTGTGTCTGTTTGCGCTCAAGTTTCACTCATGAATGTTCCCCAACTAGCTCGTCTCTCCATTTTGTCTTAAATCAGCAGATCAACAGGACATGTAACAGAACACTCAACAGCAGGTCAACAGAAAGACCAACTAGGCTTTGCCTTCGCAATCTTAGTAAGTTCTAAGTATCCCCTTGAATTTCTCGCTGGTAGTCTACATAAAAACAATGGCCACTGAGGCCGGGAATCGAACGCGCATTACAACCCAGCCAATCCTTAAGTCATATAAATTACTTAAGACAAGTACAGACAGATTACGTCAGCGACAGCAAATACTATTTCCGTGATACAGAAAGCGGATTCTGTCCATGGCCATCGTTCACCTATGTGACATATCCAAATGTTCAGTCGCTACGTTGTTGCTGTTCGTATTTTATGGCGCAAAACCTCTAACCACATAAAACCCCACAGTAATGTTTGTGGCCAATAATGATGTGTTACTGGCCTTCGAGAAACATAACAGTGAAAAGCACTGCACGAAAAATTTATTTCCGACGATCGCCTTCATTTACGAATAATTCTTTGACTTGGAAGAATTTTCAGGATATTATCCCTTTACGGCCCAGCCCACACAAACGTGTGGGTCAACGCATTCGTTTACTTAGTGGCGCCTGTTCCGGTTTCGGTTTCACAGCCCTGGGTAGCCGCTGCGAACACTTCCGAGACTTTATTGGTTTGGGTAGTTCATTCATTTTGCCACTATGGGGCGAGAAATCGCACATTAAAAATGGCGCCCCAGCAGGCACGATTACGCTAGCCGCCTTCAAGATGAAAACTGATATTTCTTCTTGCTATTCTCATATTTTCTGAATAACAAGCGTGAGACACGACATGCAGGACTTGGAAAAACACGCTCGGCTAAAAAATACACCCGTTTCCTTCGTGTGCGTTCCCGTCATCACGCTTGAAAAATGAACCCACACATATGTGTGGGCTGGGATTTCGTCGTTACGAAACTTTTGCTGGGCGGTATAGGCTGGCGGGCTCGTGCACTGCAGCGCTAGCGATAAATAATTTTTTCTTGCTTTC
This sequence comes from Haemaphysalis longicornis, assembly GCA_013339765.2. Classification (NCBI taxonomy): domain Eukaryota; kingdom Metazoa; phylum Arthropoda; class Arachnida; order Ixodida; family Ixodidae; genus Haemaphysalis; species Haemaphysalis longicornis. Next base: position 245,397,919 of record CM023449.1, read on the forward strand.
TTGGTGTCTCAATTATTCGCGGTTTTGTGCTGGCTCGTTGGTAATAAAAGCTTGATCAGGGCTAGATGGTTGAACATACTGAATAAATTTGAGGCGCTAAACAACGGGGACCAGAAGAAACACGTAGACACAGACAAGGCGCCACTTCCAACTAAACTTTAATAGTGAAAAACCCTGGATTAAATACAATGTTTTGACGTCATGCAAAAACGTCACACCAACAACGTGTGCCAACCTACACGTGTCCATCTAAAAACTTGAGTTCTTTGAATGATAATGTGACCGATGGTGTACTGATGCACTTATCTCCCGCCTTGTGAATGAAGTACGCCTCCACAATTTCTCTTTCTTGCCTATCTCTCACCCATTTTAAAAACGTGGCCTGTTTGAAGAGCGGAGTGCATTTAGTTCCCTGCTGAGTGGCACCTTTTGCAGTGCTCAGCCATGTGGCCCCCTGCGTTGTTTTTACAGCCCAACAATGCTCGCGCGCTTTCGTTGAAACATCTGCCTGTTGGGCCAATATAACTCTTGTTACAACTCATGGGAATCTCGTACACAACTCCCATAGTGCATTCCGTGTATAATTCGCCGTGCTTCTTGGAGCACGATTGCCGCTTCCTTTCCTTCATCATAGGACAAACCTTCGCCAATTTGCAGGGCGCGCTAAACACCACATTGATGTCGTACCTTTGAGCAACTTTTTTGAGGTTATGCGAGATCCTGTGCCAATACGGGGATAACGTGAACTTTCTTTTTTTATATTTTCTTCTGCATGTCACCTTCCCTCTGTTTTTGTTTAAATTTTTGCAGCAATGCTTCGCAAACGGCAGAAACAACTGCAGAAGAGAATCCCGCAGTGCTCAGCCGGGCAATCTGTTCATTAAATGCGTCTTGTACCTTGTGCGCGCACGACTTGTTTAAGGCTGCCGTGATGCATGTCTTGGCCACACCCCTTTTGATTAATTTTGAATGAGCGCTATCAAATGGAATCAGCTGCTTGTTAGCGCGCGGCTTGTATTGCCAACACACGTGCGTGTCCTGAACAGTCAGGATCAAATCTAGGAACCGCAGGCAGTTATTGCTTGGTAGCTCCCACGTAAACTTAAGCGATTTTGAAGAGCTGACAAACGTTTCAATGACTCCACTTAATACATCATTCAAGCTGGTTCCAGCCACCCGATTAACCACAACAAGATAGTCATCCACATATCTCAGTACGGTGAGGTGTTTCATCTACCAGTTTTGTCTTTACGCTCTTATCAAAGGCACTCAAATAAATATCAGAAAGAATGGGGGCTAGCGACGAACCAATAGAAATTCCTCGCCGTTGAACATAAAACCTGTCTTCAAATTCGACAACAGTACTCTGAAGGTAAAAATGAACAAGTTCTAAAAAACTGTCACTGCTAACACCAGTTTTTTTCCGTTAAATTCTAGTTCACCGAAGTCATCTATTTTGTCTCTCAAGGCACTGAACAACCCGTCATGGGGAACACTGTAGTATAAGTCTACAACATCCAGAGAGAAGGCATGCACTCCATTCCAGCGACCATCTTCTAGTAGTTGTACGACTTCATCGGAACTCCGTACCAGGAAAGGGTCTTGTAGTGGCAAGAGGCGAAGATTGCCGCTGCAGGTATAGTCCAACCTGAGCCTGCCACGTGTAGGTTGGCACACGTTGTTGGTGTGACGTTTTTGCATGACGTCAAAACAGTGTATTTAATCCAGGGTTTTTCACTATTAAAGTTTAGTTGGAAGTGGCGCCTTGTCTGTGTCTACGTGTTTCTTCTGGTCCCGTTGTTTAGCGCCTCAAATTCATTCAGTCGTTGGTAATGTTTTCTGGCGCCTTAACCTTGAACTAGTTCCGTAATTACTTGTGATAATAATATTAATTATAATTATTAATTACATTAATTAAAACATCATTGTAATTTATTTTCACAAAATCCTATTTATAATGCAAGTACTGCTGAACTCAATATGAAACTTATAAATAATACGTAAAAATGCAGATTTTCTGCGCCTGATGCCGTTTTTAAGGTATTCTTACTATGCGCGGATCATACGAATAGAAGCCCAGCCCACACATATGTGTGGGTTTGTTTTCTGTATGAAATACTCTGAGCTTTCCATTTTAACTTGTCGAAGCATCATTAGTAAGGGGTAAATACACAAAATTTAATTAGTTGTGGCCATTTTTACTAAAATATTTTTGTTGGGCCGGAAAGGGTAATACAAAGATTTTACGGCGTTGAGCATGATGTCAATAGGAGTTTTGGAAGTATTCATCGCAGCAATAGAGACGGTTGCTTCGCCACAATAGCAGTTGTGCTGCTGTGCATCTTTCATAGGGGAAGCCAGGAATAGATCGGCTGACATGGAGGCTAGAAATTCTCATGGCCAGGCAACCAACTACCACAATACGGGGAAGCCGCCAAGCAAAGATGAGGCATAAAAGATAATATGTTGCACCCACAACATTATGTTCTGCATAATAATAGATGTGGAGATAACCTACGAGATTAATACGATGTTCAGTAAAGACATTTTGCGTGCCCCATGTCGAAATTACAGTGATTTCCTACATGCTTGCATAAAAACTGCAGTCTAAAAGCTGTTTTGACCATGGTAAACCTTGAAAAGGAAGACATTTAATAGAAAGCGGACGAGGGAAGTAAATGGAAGGCAAGAAAGGAGAAGAAATTAAAATAAAGTAAATCACCACAACAAATGCCAAGAAACATTATCGGAACCATTGCAACCTTGCCCCGGCTGCAAAGACCCCACTTACTTGTTTCCATTCCAACAATCACCATAATAAAAGGGGATAGAATCTTGCACTGGGCATTTTCAGCTTAAACAAGTGGCTTAAACCACCCCCGCAGAGACATCGCTCGGTAGCCTAGGTCCGCACGTACGCTCCACTGCGTCGACAACGGTGGACGTATTCAAAGAAACAGAAAAAAACGGAGCACGGTTTGCGTAAGCTCGCTGGATCTCGCGCGAGCACATTCCGATAGGAAATCCAGGCACATGCCCCACGGCTGAAACGGGCAAAATAAAAAAAGCCAACAGCTATGTTGGCCTTTACGTGCCCCGAAACTATCGGCCACGATACGAGTGTACCGTGCCTCTGTATTGATGAGCCCACTCGGCAGGGCGGATTCTCGTCCTCAGCGGTGAGGTAACAGGCGCGGCAATTCGTTGCCGACCAGGGTATAAAGAAAGCGGCGAATCGTTATTCCTACCGACGGCGCGCCCCTTTGGCCGCCCGTGTGAATTGGGCATCTCTTTAAGCCTAGTAACGTCGACACACTTCCTACGTGCGGATTCATTCCAAGTTTTTGTTCCCATTTTCTTCTAATTTTCTGTCCGCCTTATTGCATTTAACGTCCAAAGGGCGCAAGTGCACCGAGGGAAAAGTAGCACCAGGCCTAAAGTTTAGTCGCAACTCTTGCAACACATCTAAACAATAACTTCATCTTAGGCCTCCGCAATCGACTTCCGTGAAGCGCCGTTTCTTTCATCTATAGCTAACTTTATGTCTGTTCCTTCACTCGAGTAATTTAAGATAGGACTTTGGTTAAGTTAGGCAAACCAACCTAGCTTAACACGCCGCAACGAAGCACAGGTGGCGTTACAAGTAAAGGCAAATACTACTCACGGCCTGCTTTTTTCGTTGGTTAGTAATATTACAACTCGCTGTACCTTCAAAATAGTAACGGTTAATTTACCTACGTCACCTTTTTCTTGCAATGGTGTGCAGCTCCACATTAGTTGCGACTGTTAATTTCGGAAAACACCATACAAACTTGTTAAAAATACCGACAAGAGACGGGAATTTAAACAAACTCAGTCTCTACCGAATGGTACGCGACCTCTTACCACTCACCTGCATGGCATGCTCCACTAAGGTTTCTTTCATAACAAGGTGTGGTTGATACTTCTTTCATAGGAGTCGGTAAAACAAGAAAGTGAAATGTGCCTTCACAGGGGCATTTGAATGCTTATTGTGCAAGGATATGAACTTGCACATGCTATTTATATTTTGTGGGTATGGCACCGTTAGAAGAATCAACATTAGACACTGGATCACACGCGCCGGAGCATTGCTTAAATCGGATTGAATCCCACGTGCTCTGAAATCGCGCTAATGTAACCGAACGGATTTTCAGCGAATCGTTTGGTGAAGTCGCGGTCCGCTACAGCGAAAGCAGCATGATTTGCGGGTCGGCAGCAGTCTTGCGGGTGTGCTTGGAGAGCGACTGTCCTGCTGGCGGGTCGCTTCGGAAAAAGTGCGACCACATTTGTCCTGCTCCGTGGCGTGTGCGCCAGGCTCTTCGTTGTCACGAGCTCAGCTTGTGGAACGTGGCGGGGGCATGCACAAGCTGAGCGGCGTTCCACATTGGTGGCGGACGTATAAACGCAGCTGCTTCCGCTTCTATACACTGCCCTATTAAGGCGCCAGCTATCGGCGTTCATTAGCGTCAGGATGCATTACTTCGCTTTGCCTCTCCTAGAAGTCAGGACCATCTGAATGGAAAAATTAGAGGGAAGGACATAAGGCGCGTTCCTACAGCTATCCGGGCATGACTTCGTGGTTCAGGTGGCAGTGCGTTTCCCACCTCCAGTTGCGGCCAGACTGATCATTGGCTGAAATCCTAGCGCCGCCGCGCAAATGGAACTTTTTGCTTTTGATGTCATTTCGGTCACGGATATAACGTCGCTGAGGCTTGTGTACCCCGGCATAGAACACTTTCGTGTTAAAAATTTATACTTCGCTAAAGCTAATTCTGCAGGATAATTGTGACGTATTCCACCCAGACCAATAGCCACCGCACATGTGATTGCTAACTTCGTTTCTTTGCTACGTCATTCACCCAATTCTCTAATATAAGGCTATTGCATCCTAGCAGGCACGTTAATATGAGAAATACTAAATAAATTGGCACAACTTGCCCTAGTGATGCAAGGCCGGAAAAACAGCTCACCGCCTACGCGCGAAGTAGGGCCATTTTACAACCAATTGTTTGCGGAGCGCTTTGATCGGAGCGATTGAGGCTGCAGGTAACCTCGTCGTTCGTCCGCCCGGGAAGAGTTATTTCTGCCCACTTTAGAGCCTCGTTTTGAGTGCCACCGAACCTGACCACCTCCGCTGTTGCCCCAACTGAAAATTTTCGGGGCAGCCTCTGCTGCATTCGTGCCGAGGAAATAAAAGCACCGATTCCGAAAGTTGCGAAAGCCTTTTTGGGACGACCTAAATGAACGCATTTCCATTCCAGTTTTACATAAGCTGAAGTTTATTCTGACCTTCAGAATGTAACACACATGGCTTTTATTCCCGTTTTTAGTGCGGGTTTTTGGACATTTCAGCCTATAAAGACATAAAAGTAGCCGTTTTTACCCCTTTTAGGATACGCTCAAGGCAAACTATTTAGGTCCAAGTAACACAAGACTCCTTGGAAGAGGAAGGGGAAAACGTTTTTTATTGAAGTCAAATAAGAGTGCTGAGCTTAGGGGAGTCTTGAATCCAGGACCAGTGCTTGCAGCCGTATTTGCTTTCCCTCTCGACAAGCCGCAGCTGCCCATCAGGATCAGAACGGGTGAGTTCTCACTCCCACTGCTCTGAATTTGGATTTGGAATAGTTTTCCATATGCTTATTCCGCTTCAGAGCACAGAGCATGGGAAGGTTCGAGGGCTTACCACGGTGAGAGCGGGTGGATGTGTACCTTGTGGGGAAGATAGCCTAAGGTCTCGTGGGGCGAGGAAAAGCATTGGTCTAAGTGCAGTTTCTCGTTTGATTACATGTTTCAGTTTAAAGCAATCTAAAATAATTGAAGACTCACTAGCGAAGCTGAAATGGCGTAATGGGGCTCACTATACGTCCGTTATTTTCCCTGTGAAAAATTCACGCATCTCCACGAAGTGATTCATGACGAGTGGGTGAAGCACTGGGGATCATTCTTACCTCAAACCACCCGTGGCATTGCCTGTACAACACGTCATCACTGCATTTGTGGACGTTTTATACTGACGCCCAAGGGTAAAAGAGGTAAGCGATGATAGTAAACTGCCCCTTTTTTTGTCAACGAGCACGGACCGCAGCATATTGACGCATCAATTACCAACAAAAAGCCCCCCTTCTGTAACTTCTTGGCTGAATGGTTGCCAGACCAGCGGTGCGCTCTACGCTAAACGAGCGAAGGCGAGGCGATGAGTGTCAATACCCAAACATACCTGCCGTACTGTTTCGTGAAACCATTTTTCTTCTTTGAGCTATTTTACTGCTTCTTACAAAACCTCAAAATAACAACAGTTTGCAATTGCACGGGTTACATTTGATGTAATAACAAAACCCACCTAAGGCTTACGCACTGCCGTGGGTTATCGAAACAAGCAACAAGCTCATTGTTCCTACTTGCATTCTCGGCGATCAGGGTTATAAATACTTTGTCGCTGTTGCAATGCTTAGTTGTGGCCCTGTTCTGTGGTTGTGGTGTGTGATACTGCGGACATGGGAAAAGTGTACTATATATCGTGGTGTACATGTATTATGCTTGCGATGTCGTGGGTTGGGTGTATTGTGCGTTAGCAATGCCTTTAATGAAGTGTATGTCGTTGTGTTGTGCTATGTTTCTTCCCAATATGTGCCCGCCACCATGCGGCCTCCGTGATGTTGGCTATAATAATATACGTTAGCCATAAAGGAAACCAAGGAAACGCCTTGATCTATGGCCTTGAGGTAAGTGCCCACTGATGGTGATGCTTAGTAGCTGCCCCCTCCCCACCCCTACTTTTTTGCGTCATCTATCGGCCATTTTAAAACGTTTACGATTGCTTTACTTCGAGCATGCTAGAGGGCGAGCATTGTCGAGGATGCGACAGTGGCGACAGCGACGGATACCTTTTTCGTGTCGCCTGCATTGCCCTTGCGCTGAGATTTACGATTGCAGACGATCCGCGTTTCGATGCATCGATTGTAGCAAGGCAAGGCGACTAACAACTGGTTGTTCTCAAACAGCCGCATTGGATGCTTGTGACTTCGTGTGCGGTGAACGGCGGGGTTACGAGCCTTTCGGAAATAAAGGCGGCGTTTTAAAAGCAATCGGTATGACTTCTACTGTGTTTACGCCGGCGCGTTCTCGCTGAACGCGTAGGCGGAGCGCGCAGCGGGACGGATGCAAGAAGTCGCGCATATACGATTTGCGACATGGCTTGCTAACCGCAGTTCTGGTGCTCAGTAGGTAATTTCTTGGTTAATTTAGCGCATTTTAAAGCGCAGACAACCACAGTAACCTACGTATTTGTACTTCCTCGATCCTCAAACGATCAGCTCGCTAGGCCTTTCTCGCAAACAAGCCTTGCTCGGGTGACGCTGCCAGGGGAGGAACGCTCCTCCATTAGCTCACGAAAGGGGGAAATCTTCCTCCGCTCCTAGGGGTAGAAACGCGCTCCTCCCTCTTAAAGGGAGAATCTTTCTACCTCTTAGGGAGCAATATATGATACATTCCTATTTCACCCTTAAGGGAGAAACTACCACACCCTTTTTTCTTAGAGTGTACTCGTAACGTATATCCAAGTGACGGATCGTATCAGCGTTTATTCTTAGTCAACCTAGACATCCTGATGCGCCAACTTTGGGCTACACCACCGCTCGACACAAGCGCAGACACCGAAACAATTCGGCATGTCAGCTTAATGATTCCCATTTATACCGACTTGAACTAGTTAGCTTAGTAAGTATGAGAGTTTTGAGAAAGCTGAGGGAACTTTTATAATCGCTATTTAACCCGCCGTGGTGGATCAGTGTCTAAGGCGTTGCGCTGCTGAGCACGAGGCCCCGGGTTCATTTCCCGGCCGCACCGGCCGCTTTTCTGGCGGTAGGCGAAAAGCAAAAATGTCCGTGTGTACGACATTTGGCGCCCGTTAAAGATCACCAGATGGTCAAAATTAATCCGGAGCCCTCCACCTCGGCGCGCTTCATCGCCTCCGTTCCGTCGGCACGTTGAACCCTACAATCAACCAATCAATAATCGCTATTTATCCAAACCAGTTGCTACTTTTGCCTTTTGTAATACCTCTTAAAACACAACCAAATTGGTATCACCAGTTTAGAAATCGGAGTCCCATTCGTGGCAAGCAGTGCGCGAAAGGTACCGTTTCTCTAGTGGCCAGATGTCTGTATGTCATTGGCACATTTTGTTTTCCCGCCCTGCAACCCAATCTTTCACGTATGTTTGCTGTACGACCACTTAATTCCATCGGGTGCGGGTTACCCTGGAGGTGCAGTCGAGAAAGTTAACCAAGCCGTGCGAAGGCACCGCGCAATGGACGCAAAGCTGCACCAAAACAGGCCCAAAACAATCGTCGCTAAAGCAGGCGACACAGCCGTGCATCCGATGGCGCCGCCGGCAAGCAGGCACTTCTGCGAAAGGAATGCTGGGTAAATTCGCCGCGCCATCTTTAGTATGCTTCGTGAGTGAAAACCTATACCCCACCCTCTCCCCGCCGCCGCCTCCGCCGCGTTGAGAATTTTTTGTACGCACGCCACGAAAGAACCATTGGCTGGTAGAGGTAGAAAGCTGTGCTTTGAAAGAGAAAGACAAATTTCTATTTGTGCCGGTAAGTAGCGGGGTATTGTGGTGTGTTTGAGTAACTGATTGAGATCTATTCTAGACTTTGCCAGATAACCGTGACTTGCCTAAAAGTTTGTTCGGTTCCCTTTGTTCCCTTTGTCTCGATGGCTAAAATACACTGAAGGGTCATGCAATGCCCTTTTTGTGGAATGTGGGGTGTTGGCAGCGCCTGGAAATACATAAAATCACCTAAGTGCAAGCGAGCCAGATAGGAGCGAAACCAACACACCGAAATTCCCGTCGCCACGTGTCTCGAAAAGTCGCCAGTTTTGTGAAAATCGCCAGAACTGGAAACCCTGCTGTCAAGTGAAGACCGTTTGTTACTAGAATCCCTTCTTTACTCCAATTTGGATCTGTATCTACACATTTCAAAAACTATTTCCAGCGAGAACTGGCCGGGGCGGGTTAAATGGTTATGAGGTATACCTGCACCTTGCGCTAGTTTATTTACTATATACGTCAGCTGTATATTTCGAATAAGCGTTTCGATTAGTTTGTGACAGCTTTTTTTCTTAGTTTTTATGCTTAGTATTGCTGCCTATTATCGACCTAGTTTTCTCTATCGTTTCGACGAAGCGTTCAGGATGTCCTTTCACTCTGCAAATTGTCTGTTTGCTTTTTGTTTTCTCAGTTACGATGAGAAGAATAACCCAAGAAAGAGCGTTGGCATTAGCGTTCATAAGCCTGATTTGGTGAGGAAAAAGAACAATTCAACCATAGCACTGTCGATGTTCAGTTGGGTGGGGATAATATGTCATATAGGAACAAATTACATTAAACTTGCAGCGCACGAGGGATGAAGCTGCCGATAAAGGCTTTATTACAAGATTTGGGACCTTTTGTACCGCATTCAGCTATATTCGATAAAAATAGAAAATCGATGAAGTTGAGCGGCTGCCGGTAATTCTTTTTTTTTCTTTGGTTAGGCGGGGAAGCAACTTTCAAAGGAGAGAAAATAGAAAGAAAGAACAGGCGAGTGCCCTCGCTCAATTATTTCTCAACATTATGAAGCACAAAGCTGATTTAGACAGAGATCAAACAAAATTCTTTCGGGGCCTATCCGTCTTGACGCAAAACTCCGGATTATAGGGGCTGAGGACAGAGAAAAAGGGACGAAAAAAAGACAGCAACGCCACGAAGATTCCCTAAAGCATATGAAGGGTGGGAGTGGGATCTTTATTTTTGTTTTCTTTTTTAACACTTCTCAGCGGTTTATGAAACTGCGAAAGGGAATCTTCGTGGCGTTGCTGTCTTTTTATATATATATCATATCTTATATATATTATATATATATATCTATATATATAATATATATATATATATATATATATACACCATTCTTTGATGTAGAGTTTTATTGCAAATCCAGGGCCGGCTGAGAAGTTTCCCCCGACCGGTCATGTGTTTTTTTCCAATACCTCACCTCTAATCCGCCTTCCCATCTCTACAGCATTCGCAGACTGAACAAAAAAACAAGACTAACACCGCCGTTGTGAGTATTTTCTTAGTCTATACCAGCGAGAAAGCGGAAAGGCAGACACGTAAATGAAATTTAACATACATAATCCCCGAAAAGTTTTGAGGATTCATTACAGCGAAGGGAGCCCGTGTGTATGGGTGTATGTGTCAGAGACGTGAGAATTGTTCAGTGGGGGAAGAGCGTGAGGGTGATACAGCAAACGAGCGAGGGTAGTCGCGAACAAAGAACCACCGCATGCAATGATCCAACGCATGCCAACGCTGGAAAAGAGCGGAGCTACACCTACCGAGGGACGAAGAAAGTACTGCAGTAGATCAGAAATACGCCATCCAACTCATTTCGTTTCTTGGCCCTGTTTCCTCTCCTACATTCACGTTTTGCGTCCGGAGTCCATTATTATTGTTTTTTTTTTTTTTTTGTCGGCTCTCAACGGAACCAAAAGGCGACTCCATTTGCCAGGACCCAAAACGCCGTGCCTCCGTCCGGGCTGCAAGGTTCCTGATCCCCGATTCTCCAACGTCGACGACGACGAGAACAGAACGGCCACCAAAAATACAAAGTATGTGTCGTCGTCCAGCCGCCGGTTTGGTTCGGAAACTATATAAAAAAAAGTCCACAGAGCGAGAAGCGGCGACGGACAGCAGCGGCAGCAATCTGCGGCCGGCGCTGCAGCGTTCGCTCAAGAATAAGCGTGCAGCCCAGTGCGAAATAAAAATCCCATTCAATCGTGACTAAGGGTGCCATTCATCACAGCTTGGGGCCGAAACGAAGCTATAGAGGCGCCTGTGCGGCTCCCTCTTGGCGAGCCCGGGGAAAAATTTGTTTCCGAGAAGCAAGAAAATGCGATGAAAATCCAGGGTGACAAACAGGAGAACCGTTGAGGCGAAAACATAGGGAAAGGAAAGAAGGCCGCATCAGTTGACAGACGTGTTTCTGTGGAACGCGCAGCAGTATGGGAGGTTACCGCCCCAGAAAAGAAGTTCCGTCAAAGCGTCTTGATTAACGCATCGACATTTCTCCGGTGAACATTAGCGAAATGACTTGACGCTGAAATGCAGTCTTGTTGCGCTGTGCGGAACAAGAGAGCAAGAATTTTAGCACTTTCTCTCATGCTTTTACGAGTGAAGCATCTGAATCGCAGTGAAGTACTGTGCGGATGATACTCAGTGGAATGAGAAAGCTGTCCTTTTTTTTTCTGAACGTAAAATCAAACGGGCGATTTCTCCCAATTCCACCAACGGCTTCAAATCAGACACCGGGTTCCTTGCTCCACTCGCCTTTTTGTTTAAGACACGTGCTCTCGATTTTATTATATTTTTAGAGACTACACTCCTTCTTGGTCTTAGTAATTACCGAGATTTTGGTATGTGGAATGGCTGCTTCGCCGCTGCTTGGTCCCTCTGTCTGCCTCTCACCATGGGTGGCTCTCGGTCTGGACTGTCTGCGCGTGCCCTTCAGCGCAAGTGAAAGCCTGAATCCAATCATCCAGTAGGAAGCGCTAGACACCAGGCTGCAAAGTTTCTAAGACCAACTTTCACAAAACACTGTATCCATTATCCTTGCATTCGCTCGTATTTATTTATTTATTTATTTAAGTACCTACATTCGCCCGAGGGCATTACAGTAGGGGGGCATTCACACAAGGCATAAAGAATTGCGCTTAACAGTTTCAAACGCTACAGTCGAAAAAAGTTAACAAAGAAGTAAATAAAATGTACAAGCGAACAACAATATGAAAACAAATAGGCATAAGCACCACAGTGCACGATATGTGGTAAGGACTGCTAGCAAGGCATGAAAGAGGACATAAAAAGTCACAAAACATGGCTTAAAACAGGGCATATACAAGACAGATGTTTAAAACATTGCAAGAAGAGAAAAGCACAAACGCAGTACTATTCACTGAGTAAATGCTGGGTTAACAATTAAAAAAATTTATAGTCGCTTATCATTATCATCCCCATGACGTGTTGCGGAAGGTGATTCCAATGCTTGATGGAACGGGGAAAGAAAGAATTCATAAAAATTGAGGTACGCGCAGCTACTTCTCTTATCTTAAATTGGTGGTCTCGCCGAGTAGATATGTAGTTTGGTGGTAGTAAATATAGATTCCTGGTAACGGCATTGCGCTGAAGGTATACATCACGAAGGAAACAAATGCAAAAACGTGTCCGACGCAAAGAAAGGTTAGGCCAGCCAAGCGAGTTCTTTATTTGAGTAATACTTGTAGGAAACTGGTAATTATGAGTTACAAATCGAGCAGCACGATTCTGAATTGATTCTAGGCGGTCGATAAGGTTTTGAGTGTGGGGATCCCACACAATGCATGCGTACTCGAGTATAGGCCGAATATTTGACAAGTATAGCCGTTCCTTTACTTCCTGAGGTGCGTGTCTAAAATTTCTACGAATGAAGTTAAGAGTTGATGATGCTTTAAAAGACACGGCTTCAATGTGACGGTTCTAGGTTAGATCAGCTGAAAAGATTACTCCTAAATATTTAACTTCGTTTTTTTGTGGAATAGGCACGTTATTCAAACTGTATTTTGCTGGGAGAAGCACGTGTTTTCTATAAAATCGAATGTGTTGGCATTTACTGATGTTCAAGGGCATACACCATGTGCAGCACCATGAATGAATTTTGTCGAGATCTGATTGTAGCGCCAATTTATCCGAATGGTCATTAACCTCTCTGTATAAGACGCAGTCATCTGCATAAAGCCTGATTTTTGACTGAATGCCCTGGCCTATATCATTAATAAATATCAGAAATAACAATGGCCCCAGCACTGACCCCTGAGGAACACCAGAAGAAACAGATTTTATGGCTGATTCGGTTCCATTGACAACAACTTTTTGATAGCGTCCATTGAGGTAGCAGTGGAGCCATTGAAGAATATTTTCGGTAATCCCAGAAAAGACAGTTTGTGCATAAGAAGTACATGAGAAACCTTATAAAACGCTTTTTCAAAGTCCAGTAATATACAGTCGGTTTCACGGCCACGGTTCTAAGATTGCAACACGTCATGGGAAAATTCTATCAGCTGAGTGGAGCAAGAATGCTCTACCCTAAAGCCGTGCTGATAATCTACAAAAAAGGTATTATTTTGAAGGTGACGAAAAATGCTCGAATACAATACGTGCTCCAAAATTTTGCAGCATACGCTTGTCAACGAAATCGGTCTATAGTTTGATACGGAGTTAAGAGGGCCACTTTTGTGCAAAAGGACAATGTTACCAATTTTCCAGTCTTGTGGAAGAATAGAATACGCTAAAGATAAGTTATATAACAACACAAGATACATAGTCAGAACTAGGGATACCATCTGGGCCCGGAGCAGCGTTAGTTTTCAGGTTCTGCAGAAGCTTGAGGACCCCGCAACTGTCTACTATAATGTTGGGCATGCTATCATATGAAGGGCATGAGTAGCCAGGCATATCCTGGGGAACAGCCTTTGAAAAAACAGACTCAAAGTAGTTATTTAAACAGTTAGCCTTGTCAGCATCAGCAGAAACGGAAACATCATCGTACGTTAGCAATGGAATGCCGGTATTATCTTTACGATTAGATTTAACAAATTTCCAAAACTCTTTGGGGTTATGTTTTATTTTTGAACCAAGAGAGAGGAAAAACTCTTTCTTGGAAGTTTCGATCTTAAGCTTTATTTCAATACTCACCTGCTCTAGGGCAGCGTGAATACCTTCTTCCTTCTGCGTATGGTACTTCTTAAATATGCGTTTTCTTTTATTTATTAGAGTTTTTATTTCCTTTGTGAACCACGGTTTATTTTTCCTTTGTTTAGCTGAAAGTATTTTAAACGGGATATGTAGGTCGATAAGAGTTAAGAGTTTATGTTTGAGCAGTGACCACAGATCATCTATATTGGACGAGGCACTAAGGGATTAAAATGTTTCAAAGTATTCCTCTAAGGCCAGCGATATGCTACCAAAGTTGCCCGTATCATATAAATAAACTTTTCTAGGTCGGACAACAGGCGTACGAGGACACGTACAAACTATACGGGCCGTCACGCATTCGTGGTCACTAATACCAGGTATGGTTAACACGTCTCGTATTAAATCCGGTGAATTGCAAAAAAAAGGTCTAGAGTGTTGCTTGTGGAAGGAGTGATACGGGTGGGGTTCTAAACAAACTGAAAGAGGCCATGACTGATAATTAAATCACCGAAAGCTTTCGAAAGGGCTGACTGAGACGAAAACATAGGCATTCATTTCGCAACAACATCTGGCATGTTAAAGTCGCCACCTAACAGAAGGTAATCTGTGGAAACTTTATGCAAGATGTTGGAAAGTTCAACAAAAGGTTGATTGCTTCTGTCACAGGGTGGGCGATAAAAGGCGCCAACTGAAAGATATAATCCAGAAGAGAGCATGACCTTACACCATACCGACTCGCAGTTTATATTGCCAATATCGAGAAATAGGCTGGGTATATGCTTATTCACAAGTATGAACACACCACCACCATGAGCGTTTCGGTCCTGACGATAAGCAACGTAGTTATCAGGAAAAACCCCAGAACTTGAAATTGTATCATCAAGCCACGATTCTGATCCAATAACCACATCTGGGTTAATTGACGATAACAGTGCAGCCAGCTCATCTGATTTATTTTTTATACTGCGGCAATTGACAAGTAGAACATTAATACCAGATGATTGTGCATTGACACAGGAACTCGTACGGCTAACAGTCGGACGAAGAGGCTTCACCCGTTTTGCTGCTTTTTAACTGAACGATACCATCGCACGCTGGGTCATAAACGTACACGCTTTCGCCGATGATAAGCTTGTCGTGACGTAATTTGTACTTTAGAGGCTGCTGTTTTCCAAATTCCAGGAGCCTTTTTTGCACCATTCGCACTGAACGAGACACATCTTGTCGAACAGAAAAATCTGTTCCTTTCAGCTTTGTACATGCCGATAACACCGCATCCCTTTCCTTAAATCGGGAAAACCTAACAACTATGGGGCGGTCTTTGTTATGTTGGAAGGCGCCAATCCTGTGAGCTCGATCAATGTTAATCGGGTCTATGGTAATTTCAAGTTTTTCAGAGCAGAAAGCAATAATATGCTCTTCGGACTGCTTCCATGTTTCAGCCGATCATCCGAGAAACCAAAAAACAGAAGATTGTTACGGCGTAGCCTGTTCTCCGCGTCTTCCGTACGTCTTCTTAATTCATTTATCTCAGATATCTGTGGCTGCAGCATGTCTGCATCGGGCGGAAGCCTACTCTTCTCTAGCGAGGCCACGCGGGCGGAAAGGTCCTGTATCGCCTCTTGAGTTCTCGCCTCTCTGAGTTGAATGTTAGCTAATTCAGCCAAAATTTTTTCCTGCCCAGATTCGACTCTGTTAATGGCCTGTAAAACCGCGGAGACGTCAAGCGTATCTGTCTGAGTACCAGACTCAGAGACGGGCCCGGGGTTTGATTCAACGTCTCCCGACAGCGCCAAAAGCAAATGTGAAAGTGCAACATGGTAGTAAGCAACCACTACATGCACTAAAATCCAATGCAACTGGTCTTTCAAGTCAAGGGGGCACGACACCGCAATGAGAAATCGATTTGACGTTTTTAGACAGCAGCAATCAAGGTAACTAACCTGCAGCAAGAACACTGATGAGAACATTGCGCAGTGAACGGTGCCGTGTCCCGATGGTTGCAGCTCCGGTAGGCGTTTATATACGCCTACGAGGTATAGAAATGACGAGGTATAGAAATGTTTAACCTGGGCCATTTTTTCGACGCCGACACGGGGGAAGATAAACTGTACCCTAGTTACTACGGCGACAACGCAACCCTGCAACGTTTTTGCTGTCAATGGTAATTTCGTTTGTTATTCGAGCGTGCCTTCTGGCAAACACCATAAACACGTTACAGTAAACAAGGTACCACAAACAGAACGGGTAAGAAATTATGTAGTCTGACATGCGTCCCTCAAATCGTACCTGCACTTCTGTAGTGATAAACGAGTATTGACCAGTGTGGCAGGTGTTCGGAATAAAAAAAAAAACATGACAGTGCACCTGTGCTGAGATAGTCGCCGGGCTCAGAAATGCGAAAACGTACATTTTGAGAGAGCAAGCTTAAGCAGTAAATAAGGGAGCTTGCAAATGAGCGAGCAAGGGAGCGAGCAAGTGAGCCAGAAATTAGGCTGTAATCTACGGAAAGTGGCGCATCTCTTACCCACTGTTGTCCAGCCGCCTACGTGAGTATGGGCCATGCGTGTCCCGTGATCAGCCTGGGCACACATCTCCTCGCTAAATTACTTTACAGTTAAATCTAGTAAGGAATTGGCCAATGCATTTTTTTTTTGCTGGGCTAAACTGATGCCGCGATATTTTCTCAAAGGTAGGTGCAAGCCTAATACTACCGCTGCGACAGAGAAAGTTATTTAGACATGTTGATATGACGGGCCCAACCTCTAAACATGTTTAAAAGATACCAAAAGCCCTGATTTAGGGGAAAAAATCCACACAACTGTGCTAAGAGAACAACTTTGCAGTAAAAAAAATCCCTAGTCAAGGTAAGAAATTCGGCATTGCTGGGGCTGGAACACAGAGCCTTCGCTCCAAAACCACGATTCTATCTGAGGTTATACAGAGGCCGAACAGCGGGGTTCTTTTAGCGTCTATTCAAGAATTCAAGTAGTGTTCCAAGCGAATCAGTAGGTGGCGTTGGGTGCGAGTGGCGAGAATCGGGCTTGTATAGCTATTGTTAAGGCAGGAGACGACAGGCAGCAGGGTTCGGTGTCATCCCTGACCGAAAAGGGGTTCTGACCTTTAATGACAGGATTATTTAGACGGTGATGACGATAGGGATGCTGACAGTACATACCCCGCGGAGGGGATTCACATACTCCCACCGCCGCAATACGCGTCTGCCACAAACGGGTTCAGGCATAAACCGCGCACCGTGGGCAATCTAGCTCCTATTCTGGAGCTTTTCTGCTGGAGCTACGTCCCGCTAATGTTCAAGCGTTGGAGGATGCTGTTCCCGTACTCTATATAGCAAGCCTTTGTCGGAGCAGTGCTAGTCAAGCGAATCCCGAAGGTAGTCCGAAGACTTCAACGAAAGCTCGGGCTCTTGAGCACTCCCAGTTTGCGGGGCAATGGTATGTTTCCGCGCCTTTTCGCTCCTCGAGTCACAGGGCACTTCGCACCCCGCCCGGAAGGTTGGAAGAGTAGTGGAAAGTTCGTGAGGGCGGTGGCTCAGGAACTGGAAGGCTTCCGGGGTGATTAGGCGCGGGTCGTTCCGGTGAAGAATCGCCGTCGGAAAATTGTTGCTCAATCCTGTCTGCTCGAACGGCTTCTCAGTTCTTTTACTCCGTTGACTTCCGACTGCGAGATAACAATTGGAAGGGCAATATTACGCGGTCATAACCTTTTATTGTACTTGTCCATGTCGGTACCTGCCACGTGACATTCGCTGGACTGGTACCTTTTCTCTTCCATCGGTGCCTCAATCTTCGTTGTAGCTTGATAAGGGCCGAGGGTCGTAATAACGGGACGGAGGGCAGAGGGTCGGTACTTGCATCCAGGTGGTCCAGACTGCACGCTTTCACGGGTTTGATCCCGATGGTACATGTCCTTAGGAGATGGCAATATGGCCTCCCGCGACTTCTTGTCAATATTGAACATTCTTGTGCAGCTCCTGGTCTTCAGAAGTAGTTGACAGCTACATCGGAAATTTACGGGTTTCCTGGTCTTCATTTTGCTCTTGTGAGTAATCTTCAGTGAGGCAATGGTGTTGGAGGTTGATTCACGGAAGGCTTTAGGCCGACGGCACTTTCTCTGACACGAGCCCTTCTCGGAGGTAGCAGTTTATTCATGAGAAGGGTCTATGCATGCCGCAGTTTCTGGACCTGCTCCGTCAAGCAGACTTCCTCGGCACGCATTGGATGGTGGCAGGCACACACTCGTCGGTACGGCTTCAAGTTCAGGGAAGCCTTCGCCGCACATGAAGTCTGGGGCAAACATGTACTCAAACTGACCTAGTAACGGCTCAATGCGTGTTTAATCAGGTGCTTGAGCTACGTCCAATTCGACAGGAACTGTTTCTGTTCACCAAGCTTCATGGTTGACGGTAAGTTGTCGCCATCCCAGTTGTGGTGACTGGACATGTTTTCGACGAACAAGTATAAGGACTCTCTCGGGGTGTTGAGGAACACGGTCATTTCGGAAAACGATGCAGATTTGATGTCTAAAGGCTGCTTGTTTTTTGGGCACTGTAACCAATGTTGGAGGTAAGCTTTTGCTCTGAAGAAGCAGAGGGTGTATCTATCCGCCTGCTCTACCTCCTGCTCAATTTCCTCTTCAACTAAGTTAAATATATCAGAATCCAATTCGATTAGATCACTTCTGATTTGTTGCAGGTTCTCGAAGTTAGCCTTCAGCTTCGTCACGTCGCAAGATTCTGAAATCAACAGCCGGTCACTACTGGTCAAAATTCTCTTAAAGTCGATACGGATATGGTTCCTCAACGAACCAGAGCGTCCAGCTCACCAGCTTGCTCTTCGGTAGCGGGGCTCGTGGTGCCAAGCATGGTGAACTGGACGGGACGAGGCGTGTCTGCGTCGGTAAGCGAGTTGCGGTCGGTTTTCGTCGGTGCACCGGGGATGGCCGCGCCCGGTGTCGGTCGGGTCTGGTTGGTCACAGGTCCCTCGAGGCCGGCGGTAGGAACGCCAGTGTTGGCGTCGGTGCCTTCGAGGGAGTCGGTGGTCAAATGCGGTCGCTGTCAGCCATGGTTACAGGTAGCTCAGGGTGAGTCGGCGGTAAACGGTTCTGGGTCTCACATGCCTGCAGCCACTGGCATCCCTGCTGCTCTCCACTTCCGTCCCTGGTCTACTTCCCGGGTTTCGGCACCACATGTTAAGGCAGGAGAAGACAGGCAGCAGGGTTCGGTGTCATGGCTGACCGAAACGGGGTTCTGACCTTTAATGACATGAATATTTAGACGATGATGACGATAGGGATGCTGACAGCACATACCCCACGGAGGGAATTCAACAGCTATCTGGATAGGGAATGTCACATAGATACCACATGAAGTGCAAGCAGGGGGGGGGGGGAGTGGGGGGGAGTTTGTTATAAGGGATACTTCGTTAAAAGCGGACACGGACATGACGTGCTCTGGATGCAGTGCAGGGGGGTCCATTACACATATCGCAAAAATCAGCATACGAATAACGCGATTTTGACCATAACGAGGGTGTACCCTATGTGTCCTTGAACAGAAACGCCCTGATTCCACAAATTACTAAATCTACGTAAACAAATCGGTAATTTTAGGGACCCAATGCTCTATGACACGAGACGCGTAGTGGAAAGTATTGCATGGCTTATCCCTCCTCCCTTCCCTGCCGTCCTTTACAACGTTGTGTAGGATCTCATACACTCGGGATCTTATCGCATTACGCCTCCAAGAGCTATGTATACACAGCCTCAGGGAACGGCAATCGCACCCGCGGCTTAGACCTTAGCGGCGTTTCTCCTTCGTAACTCCCGTGTTCCCCCCCGCGGCTAAACCTATACTTTTCACCAGCGTTCGCGAAGCTCCAACATGGCGCGGCCGCGACGCCGCGTGCCGTACACGCGATATGCATTGCAAATGCGTGGTTCACGTGGCGTCGCAACGAGCGTCCACCCCCATATACGCGACACGTTGAAACAAGACGGATAAATGTCTGCATAATACCTTCAGTAGCATAATTCCATCTCTCTTATGGCGGCTGAAAACACCTCCGCTCTCTCTCCGGTTCGCGACGACCAACTAAGAGACCTCGGCAAGAAACCGGGAAGTTGACCCCCGTCTACCTACGCACAATGATTAAAAGCCGTCGCTATGCTCCACGATGGTAGAGCTTTCTTTTTACGCCGACATACAAAGGGATGGCGGACCTGAATGGGCATTCGAACCCCGCACAATTCGTGTAGTAACCAAGGAATCAGAAATTGCTCTTGCACACACAAAAAATATGAAAATAATTCAGTCAAGGGCGGGAAAAAATAAACGGAGGCTATGTTGACAACGCAGATCGACACACGTTTGCAGTCTACTCAATTAGCGCCACGCATTTGAAGTCCTTCACTGACGCGTTAACAGGTGATGCGGTGCGCCGCGTCGCTTTACTATAGCCGCTCCCGAATATACAACACCCCGGCCCCCCCGTGGATGCAGCAGCGGCAGTGTTTTTCCCGGCGTTGATTAGGTCCCCTCCCCCAACTTTTCCTTCCCTGCGGCAACGCCGGGTGCGCGAAAGGAGACACGCTGTCACGCTGGCCGGTACCAAAAGCCCGACTCGTAACACAGCGGCGCAAGCGTTCACTTGGCAGGATGCAATTTAATTAACGAGTGCGGGCGTCGGGAGTGGTCGATGCGCCGGGGCGGCAATAAATCCCAAACGGGGTGGCGTAGTCGATGCAGAACCATCATCGCTGCCGTCATGGCCCCCAGCGGAGCAGAGAGGCAGATAGGCGTTACCGGTGCAGCGGCAGAACGACGGGTGCTGGAGGCAGTGGGGCACACGGCCGCCTCTATCAGCCGCCCTTCAGCGAAACGTTTCCGCGTGGATGCGGTAACGCATGAGCGTCCATGGCGTGCAGCCAAAGCTGGCGACGCTGCTGTAATTTATGTTGAAACTAATTAAAAGTACTCGGCGCTAAAAAAAATTGCTCGAACAGTGCATGTAAGCGTTATCAGCCCTTCGTATACACCTGTCATGTTCTGCCGCGGTACTGTTCTGCCGCGCAGACAGCATGTGTGAGTGGCAGAGTAACACGCAACTTAGAGTAAATAATAAATAAACTCTTGTTTTCACGCAGTGGGCCCCAGCCAACGAAGTTCATGCTTGTCCGCTTCCTCCTACTAGTTTCTCTGGGTTGTGGCTAAGCCGCATCGAGAGCTTCGTTGCGTCCTGCGCAAGTGGGGAAAAAAAAGAAAAAGAAAAACCCGCCAATGCGAAGCTGTAACGTATCGCCGGTGTTTTGTTGCCGCTTATCAGCGTCGGTATATGGAAGAGTAGCAACATCATCTATAAACCCAGCCGATCTCTCTCTCCTTATTTTTAACCTGCACAGCCTGTGCATGCGCATGGGGATGCGCCGGAGGGGTTTTCTGCGTACATGGCACCGCGGGATTTTCCTCTCGCATAGTCACACAAAGCTTCGATTTCAAAAAAGGCGTACTTCAAAAAGTTGATAGTCACAGGCTTCACGGTTAGGACGATGGCGCACCTTTACTCAATACGATCGACCCTCTCTGAGCGGAGCTAGTTCTCAGTTATTAGGTTGGCCTGCGTCATCGCCAAGGACAAAAGGTCAGTTGCCAACGGCGAAGCAGCGCGCGCGTCTTCGTAATAAGGCTCGGCTAAGCGCGTCTAATTCGCCCTCATGCTAGCGACCGAGAAACGAGTCGATGCTAGTTTGGGGCTGGCCAGCTTACCGGCCCTCCCACGCCGAAACTTCGTCCCGCATGAAGGACGCCGTATATGGAGACTGGCTGAAATGTCGTCTTTCCGCTCTCTGAGCTATAACTCTCCTATGCAATTCGATTTAGGGCACTGGGGGTAGCAAATTAGATGCAGCTATCATGTCCTGTTTAGCCTGCAGAGCCGTTTTCAGTTTGAGTTTCACGAGGCGATTTTGGAAGTTGGTTCATTACCGACGAGCAAGCTTTGGAAATATATGCTAAGCATCGGATGGTCATTAGAACTGGGAGAACTCGTTAATAAAAGCTAACAAGAGAAAAATTAGCGACCCTAAAGCTATGTAAAACAGGAGTAATATCTCAAGTGCAGCGTTTGTATACAAATTTTCTTGGTATTCTTTATGTCCTCACTTCCCTACCATCGCGCTCACACTAACTGCACTTACTAGAATAGAATGGGCTTGAAGAAAAAAAAATCTCCTTTGTGCAAGTTGCCGCGTGCCACCTGCAGCGAAAGTCGATTAAAGTCAGGCGACCACTACTCCGCTCCCCAAATGCCGCTCCTGGGCCACTGAAACGTGTTCGTGTGCCCAATGCACTTATCGGATGAGAAACAAATCTTGCATGCAAAGTACGCGAAGGATCCAAATGAAGGGGTACAAGAGGGGTGGCTTTCACTTGCAGCCTTCGTTTCAAAACTACTGAGAAAACATCGGGTATCGGAGTTAAACGCAACTGGAAAAACACTGAAAGTGGCTCAAGAAGCAAGCTTTGATAGCTGCTCGCGAAATGACATGCTAATTTTGTCACAGCCCCGAGACGTAAAAAAGATGAACGGTATTTCCGAGAGTTACCCTAAAGCCATCCTCCGGAAAAAATCTAGCGAGCCATGGGAAACAAACTCGCGCGAACACACTCGTTAACTTCCCCAGTTTGCTCGACAAGTTTGCTAGGATCATTAATCGAGTCCGGGCCTCCGGGTTATTCAAGGAAGCGTGAAGCAAGAGCTCGGGTTCCCGCTCTTCCGTCCACCGCAATAGCGAGTAGTAAGTGATGGGGTAGCGCAACCTCAGCAAACAAGAGCTGCGGCGACAGAGAAAGACGCCACCACCAGAGCCGCAAGCGCGCACACGTGAGCTGTGTGAGCACGCCAAGCACAGCCAACGCATTCAAGTCACTGCAGTGAAGACAGGGACGGGTCGTGCTGCTAGATATTTGTACAGTCGTGTGCGATTTCAAAGTGATCGCGCTAGCTTCAACCGATAAAGACAATAACGCCCACGCGTGGCATTTTCGGCGCGCCTGGGACCAACACTCTAAGAAAAAAAGGTGTGGTAGTTTCTCCCTTAAGGGTGAAACAGGAATGTATCATATATTGCTCCTAAGAGGTAGAAAAATTCTCCCTTTAAGAGGGAGGAGGGCGTTTCTACCCCTAGGAGTGGAGGAAGATTTCCCCCTTTCGTCAGCTAATGGAGGAGCGTTCCTCCCCTGGCAGCGTCACCCAGGCAAGGCTTGTCATGCGAGAATGGCCTAGCGAGCTGATCGGTTTAAGGATCGAGGAAGTACAAATACGTAGGTTACTGTGGTTGTGTGCGCTTAAAATGCGCTAAAATAACCAAGAAATTACCTTGAGCACCAGAACTGCGGTTAGCAAGCGATGTCGCCAATCGTATATGCGCGACTTCTTGCATTCGTCTCGCTGCGCACCCCGCCTACGCGTTCAGAGCGAACGCGCCGCCGTAAACACAGTAGAAGTCATACCGATTGCTTTCAAAATGCTGCATTTATTTCCGAAAGGCTCGTAACTCCGCCGTTCACCGCACACGAGATCACAAGCATCCAATGCGGCCGTTTGAGAACAACCAGTTGTTAGTCGCCTTACCTTGCTACACCGATGCATCAAAACGCGGATCGTCTGCAGTCGTAAATCTCAGCGCAAAGGCAATGCAGGCAACAAGAAAAACGTATCCGTCGCTGTCGCATCCGTCCGAGCGAGGAGATGACAATGCTTGCCCTCTAGCGTGCTCGAAGTAAAGCAATTGTAAACGTTTTACAATGACCGATAGATGTCGCAAAAAAAAAGTAGGTGTGGGGAGGGGCAGCTACTAAGCATCACCATCAGTGGGCACTTTCAGTGGGCGCATCAAGGCGTTTCCTTGGTTTCCTTTATGAATACCGTATATTATTATAGCCAACATCACGGAGGCCGCATGTGGGTGGGAACATATTGGGAAGAAACATAGCACAACACAGCGACATACACTTCATTAAAGGCACTGCCAACGCACAATACACGCAACACACAACATCGCAAGCATAATACACGCATACACCACAACTTATAGTACACTTTTCACATGTCCCCATGATCAAAAGCCACAACTAAACATTGAAACGGCGACAAAGTATTTATAACCCTGATCGCCGAGAATGCAGGTAGGAGCAATGAGATCGTTGCTTGTTTTGATAACCCACGGCAGTGCGTGAGCTTTACGTGGGTTTTGTTATTTCATCAAATGTAACCCGTGCAATTGCAAACTTTTATTAATTTGAGGTTTAGCAAGAAGCAGTAAAATAGCTCAAAGAAGAAAAAATGTTTCACAAAACAGTACGGCAGGTATGTTTGGGTAATGACACTCATTGCTTCGCCTTCGCTCTTTTAGCGTAGAGCGCACAACTGGTCTGGCAACAATTCAGCCAAGATGTTACCGAATGGGGCCTTTTGCTGTTGGTAACTGATGCGTTATTATGCTGCGGTCCGTGCACGTTGACGAAAAAAGGGGCAGTTTGCTATCATCGCTGACCTCTTTACCCGTTGGGCGTCAGTATAAAACGTCCACAAATGCAGCGGTAATGTTCAACAGGGCGCAGGCGAGTCGCCCACAGCAAGCATGCAGCGGTGCCCACAGAAAGTGTGCTTCAAACACACGGCTGGCGAGCCTTGCGTTAGCGTGGCGGGCACATGGTAATAATAAGAAAGAAAGACAGCGAGAAAACAAGCAAGCAGCACACCGCAGGGGAGGTGTTGCTCATAGTCGTCGTATGCGCCCAATCGGCGAAAGCCACAGTGCAGCGATGAACGGTTTCGTTTTCGGCGTCGGCGCCAACAGCAGATTGCAGACGACAGGGGAGAATATTTCCTCCCCGTTTCGGTATTTCGTAGAGGCCATACAGAGGGCGCTACGTGTAATTAGCTAAAGGGAGAATCTCGCTTGTCCGGGGGAGAAATCCCTCGATTTCCTCCCTTTTTCTACCCTTTTTTCTTAGAGTGTAGTTTATGCAGGATTCTCTCTCTCGCTCGCTGTTCCTTCAAGCAGTCATCACTCCCGCGGCTAGTAAACCAGATACGACAAGTGGAACGTCGTCGCAGTGTCTGCGATAAGAAAAAAAAAAGAGGAAATGTTACTTGTTTTGCCGCTGGGGTGATAGCTGCTTGAAGAAACAGTGACCGAGGGAGAGAAGAATGTGCAAACTAGTAACCAGGCGCAGTAAAACAAGCCGCGCGGGGGCTTTATCGTCGTGGTAGGTCGACGCTCGCCCGATCACCTTCAAGTCGCACGTACGCCTGACCTGTACGCTGCTAAAAGACGCCAGATTTTCGCGCGCCTCGATTCAAGCAAAGCGTTTCAAGGTGAGAGATAAACACACGATGTTGCAGCACTTTGATTTGGTAGGAACGTAGCGAAATGAACGGATGAAAAAACTAGAACAAAGCAAGATTACGTTGCTCCGATTCGTAAATTTAGGATTTTTCCTTTTTCTAAATTGCGCCGGCGCGAAGAAATTGGAACGGCGAGTGCCGAACGCGGGAATGGAGGCGATGCGAAAGCATTGAGGGTGGGGAAAATATAGTGGTGCGAATAACAGGCGGAGGGAGAAAATTAAGTCGAACTGAGAGTCGTTTACCATATGAAGATTTTTTCGTGGCTCTCTGGGGTGAGGAATGCGCATTTGCGTTCATTGCTTGCGGAACACGTGCGCTCGTTTATCACGTCGTCGAAAAGAAACCGCCGCCCCGAGGCGTGAAATTCCAATCTTTCCGCGCTTACGTTATATAACTGAGGCAGGTCGATGTTGCCGCTGCAGCTGGTATTCGTGTCCTCTTCTCATGCCTTGCATTCCTGTTATTTCGATCCCGTCTGCAGGCTCTTGATTTCGAAACATATCGGTGCATCTCTGGGAAATCGATTCTTCGAATCGGGAGTTCAACGTGGTTCAGCACACCAAAAATATGCTCCCTTGAAACGAAATTTAATTTCTGCGCGGCGTCGTTAACCATACCTCTATGTTCCGCTACCCTTTCCTGCGAAACAAATTGAAGTAGTTAGGGTAAGGCGGGGCAAAATGAAACGCGGGACAAAACGCGAAAGTTTGTATTTGCCGCCCTTTACGGCTAATACAAAAGTACTTTCCCTTTGTTTCTCTCTTTCAGGGATAGGTGTCGGAAATTGCCCATGTTTTGTGGTGTAAAAGTTAGTGATTGCTCGCCGCGTTCGCGCGTAAATAAGTGTGCTACTAGGGGGTCAGTGTGTTCGTGACCCGCCAAAAAGGCGCGGAATTCTGCTCGGCAAAATTTTCGGATCCGTGCATAAAGGTACTCAGGTGTCCGTAGAACAACGTCAGTGTTTATGTTATTGATTTATACTGATTACTGCTACTACAGCGACAGGAGTTAGCTTTACCTACATTTCACCAATGGCGAAATTAAAAAAAGACAAGCGCTACGAAATACGAATCTAGCAATGTTTTAAGGTCGTCGCCTCGCACAACAAGGCTGACGAAGTTGATATCTACGAAACGCCTGCGCAGTTCAGCATCGAGTCGGCAAAGAGAGGCGAAGAAGATGCGTGAGAGCGTATCCAGTCTTCGATCGTTGAATAAGCCAATGAAGTAGAAGCGTTCAACAAAAGACAGCAATAGAACAAATACTGGTCGTTTGACTTTTGGAGCAGCACAGCACAGGGTTTCTCAGCGCGAAGACTGCGTGGATCTACTGCAAGAACTGAAGGGTTGAAATTTTTTCACATTGTCTCGTTTTGCCCCCACGCATCCTCTCATTTCGCCCCGCGGGTTTGGGCAAAATGAGACATATGGGGCATTGTTTGTTTATTTTTTAAATAAACTTTTGAACGGTGGCCACATGGCCATATTGATGTGGCACATTCATTGCACCCAAAAGAAAAATCCCGTGTTGACGTTTCATGGTATCCAGAGAAATAAAAAAATATATCCACGATTTCGAAATTTTTGTCGCATTTTGCTCCGCCTTACCGTGCACTAAGATAAATGTGAGTGGTAGCTCTTTAGCCAGCGAGTCGTAGCAGACGTCTGGGGACATTACGTTCCCAGTCAAGTACAAGCCCGACGATTCCTGTGTGCTCCCAGCGCCATCTGTTGGCCCGCGTAGATCACTCCGTCTATTCTTTTAAGCAACTGCTAAAACAGCTACGTTCTGCGGCCTATGTATTGAAAGGTTGAATTTGGCGTGTTTTTTGTTGATCATACTGACTATCATCGTCCACATTTGCCCTCTTATGCATTCTCGTCTTGTAGATGGCGCTCATCGCATCCCTCCCCTGGGGCGTGCTCAGTTTTCTCTGTGGCCGTTCTCAGTGTTCTCAGTGGTTCGGTTCCACGCTTACAGGGCAGGGGAGGGCACAGCGTTCACGCTGAGTTGCTTCCGTGTCGACGAGCCGGCCAGTTTTCCCACGTGCGGTTCTAGGAAAGAGCAAAGGTCGCGAAGTCATGACCGGTGACGGCCGCACAACACAACCTTTAGCGCCCGCTGCCGGTGGGTCCTCGTACTGAAAGAAGCGAACGAGTATGCACCAGTCGCACGCAGCGTTTCCTTGAGGAGGCATCCACAAATTCAATGCGTGATGTCCATTTTAATGTTTGAAGCTATGTACGTCCACGCGAGCCTTTTATCAGCTGCCCGTCGTTGCGAAAGGAGAATATATACGCCCATCGGCTCCTGTGAGTAGCCAGAAGTGGTGGATGACATTACGGGCACCGCTGGAACAAAACCGGAAGACAACAGCAAAAATTTAGAAGAGCACTGCATCCCTATATCGTCCTGCTAGAGACTTCAGACACCACTTTCATCGAAACTGTTAAAGTAATGCTATGTATGCAGTTTCTCCGCTTGCCGGAATGGTGGGGTTTCTAGATGCATACTGACAGGCCCGAGTGCGCTTTAGCAAAGGTTCTGTTGAATCCCGCCAACGGCCACTTGCGCTTCGAGGCGTGATCCGAAAAGCACTCAGGGCAGTGACGCAAACCATTGCGGATGGCGTTCAAGAAGCGCAGAACTGAAGAAAGGAGAAAAAAACATTTCATAATCTGTTACAGCAGTGCCGATTTAGCATTGAGAGTTTACGATGTTGTAATCCTAATTATATCAATTTTAAAATAAAACACAACTGTTTTCCTTCTCGCTTAAAGAATAAAATGAAAATAGCGAAACATTTATCTGCTTCCCCGTCGCAGCAGAGCATAATTTAATCATACATTTCACAAATTGTATTGCGTACTGAATAACAAGGCTTTATGCTGACTATTTTATTAAATTTTGTTATCTAGCGCTCCAAACGCGGGCAAAGTAAGATTAAAGAATTTGGCGAAGCTTGCAATATGATTGACGCGTGCTGCCAATGGCCGCGTACAGTACACGTCAAGGCATAATGGGAACATACATTTGTTTTTACTGTCACCGGAGTACTATACGGTGCAAAATACATTATTATAACGGAACCAGAAAGGATCTATCTGTAGAACGAGTGCATGCCTCGGCGAGAACCTTTTGTGCAATCTTGTAAAGCATCATTTGTAGCTAAAGAAGCTAAACCGCCAATATCTCAAACTCAGAAGATGAGGTGAAAAGGTATAGAAAGTTGAATAAACTGACGCAAATCAAATACAATGACTAATTTCCTTCGAAGGATAATGGAAAAAATTCAAAATAGTTTTGGCCGCTGGAACCATGGGTAGATGCGTGTCTTATTTGGCGCTATCTTGCACATCCACAACGCGCTGCCTTTACCATCAACTTCCAAGAGCTAAATACTTGGTAAACGCTCCATCCAGTGGTCGGTAGTTTAATCCTTTCCTTATTCTTTCGCTGTGGTGCAGCTCCACCTTACATTCCCCTGCAGTCGCACTCAATTGCGGGTCACCTATTTGCCGTAGTGCACGTCTTATTGAAAACTTTACTGCCGAGAAGCATATTAACAATTGGCGTGCTATTAACGTGCTCTTACCCGTCGAGTCTAGCTAAAGAAAGCTTTCGTAAATCGCAAAATCATTTCAAGTTACTCCTGCTTCAATTTGACACCAACAATCGGCCATGGAGTTCCAGATGATACGGCTGAGGCGCAAGAAAGAGCGACAAAATGTTATCAAGGAACAGCGAAAAAGTGTTGCGCGCTACGGGTGCAGTGTTGTACATATGAGAATTGTTTCTCATGCCGTAGGGCAATCTTTCGCACACACAAAAAAGAAAAAGTGTATGTTTCCGTGTATCTTCCCGATTCTCTCGGAAATGGAGGGTCCCAAACGAGCTCCTTCGGGATCCCAAGAAATCCTCCACGTCATACCACAGTGCCTCTCGGAAGTGCGTGGATTAAGTGGGCGCCTGTATGCCAAAGCCCGGTGGAGCGGAAGAACACGCTCGCAAAGCTCGCAAAAACATGTTCAAACACGGAGGGCCGCCCCCTCTTCGCCGTCCCTCAGGTCTTCCAGTCCCCTGGCTAAACACGCGCCGTCGGGGCTCTCCTCGGCACTGGTCGGTGCGGTGGGCTGGGCGCGGTGCTCCGAGCGAAGAGGCGTCAGCGGCCTTAATGCTCACCGCGGCGGCGGCAAGCACGCTTGCTTCCACAGTTAAACGAACAGGCACGCTGTGGTGCTCGGTGAATAAACCTCACCAACAGCCGGCCAATCAGGCGTCCACGCAGCACGAAATAACACGAAGCAGCGGAGGAACTTCGAGCTTAGCAAAGATACGTTGGTCAAAACAGAGGCGAAGCGAACGGCTGTAAGAAGGCTGGCGTTTTTTTAGGCCTGAGGTTGACATAATGATGAACTGCCATTTTAGCGTTCCATCTATATTGGCCGGAAAATTGCGTGTCGGCGGCGAGATTGAAATCAAATTATAGCGTCCGGTGCTGCCCGCTGGTGGAACCAGCGGAAGCACTGTCCATTGAAGAGAAAGCGAGCTGCAGACGAACCAAGGCGAACCCAATAAGCTCATCACGTTGACCCGAAGACGTACGGCCTCGATAAACGGAACTTCAAGGGACCGGAAAAATTAGTTCTGTTTAACACGAGTTCGGTTAACTGAGATAGATGTGCAAAGGTGGAAATTTATATGCGTGCACACTCGTAAGGGCATTTCATGGAACTCTAAGCACTAGAAAGGGAATGTTGTTTGATTGTGGGGTTTAACGCGCCGACGCAATGCAGGCGATGAGGCGCGCCGTAGTGGAGGGCTCCGGATTAGTTTTGACCACCTGGGGATCTTTATCGTGCGCCGAAATCTCGTACACACGGGCGTTTTTGCTTTTCGCCTCCATCAGAAAAGCGGCCACCGCGGCCGGGAATCGAACCCGCGACCTCGTGCTCAGCAGCGCAACGCCTTAGCCACTGAGCCACCGCGGCGGGTAGAGAAAAGGAATGTAGCGGGTAGTTTTTTTTTTTTTTTTTTTAGAAAGCAAGAAAACTACAAGAAGCTTAGGCACAGCATTCACAAAGTTGATTTGGCAACAATGAGTCGCTGTGCACTACAAAATGCGTCAATTAGTTTTGTTTGAGTCCTTGCAACTGCATCTTCACGGAGGCTAGAGGCCTCAACTTCGCGAGTGCTTACGAGCCACCGAATTTAGAAGACGGCAACGTGGTAATGAAGAACGAATAGCACAACGATTGCACGAACAAGGCGACAAGAGGTGAGCCCTGTAGCCTCGGCGTCTAGAATCGAGACCGAACAACTGGAACAAGAGCTGCGATGTTTCATTCGTTGCGCTAACACTGCTAACCACTTAAGAGACGAGGCTTACGAGACCAACATTCCTAAAAAAGCATGGAGGAAGGAAAAAAAAGACAAGAACGAAACAGCCGGAACCGTAAAAAGCTGATTCTCATGCCAGTGGATTTCACAAGAAGTTCCATTTCTGGTTCCGTTTACACGGTGATGCGGAAATTTTAGTTCCGATTACCGAGAGTTTTTTTACGTTATCTGAATATAAAACCAACCAAATTCCAGGCAACTGTTCTGTTTAAGCAGCAATTCCGTTTAAGCGATTTCCGTTTATCGAGATTCTACTGTATATGTATTCAGCATAGAATAAGAAATCTAAGCTTTCTTCCGTTTATTGTTGTTATCGCTATTATAATGACTCTCCTGACCAGAGACATATTTGGCATGCAGAGCTCTCAGTCATGCAGATATGCTTTCCGTGCCGTTTACAATGATGCGCTGGTCGGCACGTCTCTTGGCATTGCAGCATCCAACCTTACTTACACCAGAGTCCTTCAATGCTTCTCTGGTCATGAAACTCCCGGCCAAGTTTCGTACGGGGACAAAGGCTACCGCGAGTGGCGCCACCGCAGATCGGAGGGCATCGGGCGGCCGCCGCTGCTCTGTAGCCAGACCGGCAGGCAGGAACGCAGTAGCAGCATTCCCGTTCGCAACAAATTTTTTCGCCACCCACAAACAGATAAGTCCATTTGAGCGGCCCACGACACGTAAAGCGAAAGCGCACTGCTGATAACGCGGCGGGCGTCTGTTTTATCTTACTCCGTGGTCCGTTCCCTGCGGAACGCGCTCTTACCACGCCCCCGTCTGCCCTCCGATCAACCCCAGCGCCGCGGCGCGGCCGCGCACGAAGCTCTCCCATAGCGTGATGGCGAAGTTTCATGACCAGAAAGGCATTGACGGACTCTGCTTACGCGTAGCTAGCCAGATTGAAGCGTGTCTGGAGAACCTGCTGATATTCCAGGACACGGAGGTCTTCTCTGTTTGTATGCATCGAGTCGTAAAGACAATTAAGTAGAGATTAGAGGCGTGGCGGTGTGAGTTTTCCGAAACAAGCATCCAATGTATATTTCATGCAGGCTATGTATGCACCAGCCAGAAAGAAGACGTGGGACCAAGGAAGAGAAATACCGCCTGTTACGAATGACAGTAAACGAAAGAAGATACCGCAAAAGACGCTTTACTATAGGCACGAGTTTTCTTTTTCAAAAATAGGCACGAGTTTTCTTTTTATGGCCGAAAATTTAAGGAGAGCTGTTAGTTGGTAAATCGAATGTTATCTGTATCAGTTGAAGACATAGTGAAATAGATTATCCCTAAGGAATACACAAGATGAAGACACAGTGAAAAAGATTTTCCCTGAGGAGTACACAAGTATGCGGCGTCCAATGCGTTTAACGAACCGTTTGAGGGCGCTGACCAGTAAATGGGGAAAACGAAATTTCCACCCACTTTGAAAGTATCTCTACGCTATATACGCAGAGGTCAAAACAACGAATCTGATAAAATTCACCAGAATTGACAGTATCCGTCTCCACTAATTTTGCTGTGATTTCATCGATTTAAAATAAGCAGTTCGAACAATAAGAGACGCAACAGTATAGACTAGAGCTCTTCTGTAGAAGCGAACCTCTGTTAATTATGCATCTCTGCGAGAACGGCGAATAAATGCGGGGGTCCACACTGTAGCCACATATCAATCATTGTTACAACACAAATGCGTGGAACCCAATTCAGTCGGTGTGATCGATTGTGCATTCTCTTGGGAGTCTAAACAATCGCTTGGGTGCAGAGGTGGCTTAAAAAATGTTTGTTAGCTGTTAGACACATCTGCCGTCACTTTCACAACGCCTCCGCTGTGGATGACCACAGCGCCGGAAATTTCCCACTGATAAGGCGTGTAAAGACGACGCATTATTAAGGCATTTGCTGTAAAGAAGTCTTTATATAGCCAATTATAACTGTTTGGCTGCTATATACAAAACGGGTAGCTACATAACGGTTAACGTTGTCAATTAGAAAAGAATTGCCTGCAATCTTTTGACAACTCATACAGCAGGAAAATTACGACAGGACAAAAACAAGACAGTATAATAAAGCAGTCGTTTAGTACCGCTATGGAGCTTCTTATAAATACACATTGACAACTCCCTATTTCCTTTAAAAACAGCGAGGCATCACCAAACAACTGTCAGATACACAGGAAAATTTCCAACCTAAGTGCGTGGACCGTTCCGGTTTTCAATTAATTTTTTAACTATGAATGAACAGGAACTGCTGTATGAAATGAAGCAACATGACATTGTAGAAACATCCGATTGACAATAGTCACCTAACTAGTCTGTGTATCATACTGGTCTATCCAGAAAACAAACCGCCACTCATAACCACACTGCAGACTAATGCCTATTTGAACAGCACCATCCTGCATGCTAGATTATCTACTCCACTCAATATTCCTACCTTTGTAATTCCTTTCCCATGACCGTCACCCTGCAGCACCAGGCATGGGAGCGCCAGTAACGCTTAACCCACACACACCCCCCGTCCCCTCTCCCTCTTAGGTGCAGTGTCGGAATAGTCTGGCCGATTAGGACACTGGATTCCAGCAAACGTTGGTAGTCGGTGCCTGGAAGACAAGCCGCAGTCTGGGTACACCGGACACGGGATTCCCTCCGCCAGGCGACGGCCCTGGCGTCAGCAGTCATGACTTGTGCTGGTTATGAATAAAGGTATTCTCCCTCTCTCACTCTCTCCCTCTCTGTCTCTCTGTCTCTCTGTCTATTTCTCCCTTTCTCTCTCTCTGTCCTCGGTCCCTCTCTGTCCCTCTCTCTGGCCCTCTCTCTCTCGTCTCTCTCCTCTCACCTCTCTCTCTCTCTCTCTCTCTCTCCTCCTCTCTCTCTCTCTCTTCGATCTCCTCTTCTCTCTCGCTCTCTCTCTCTCGCTCTCTCTCTCTCAACACACAACACACACCACAACACACACCGCTCTAGGAGCAAGGCGTATACGCACGACGCCGCTCCTCATCGGTTAGCTCCTATTTCCTATAAGGAGTCATGAAACTGGACCACTGCGCAGGCACACTGCACCACACCGCCGTACAAACTGTGCGGACCTCACCGTCGACACGATACCAGACGTACTGTGCGCTGTTGTACAGCTGTCATTCGTGTGTCCCATATGGTTTATGTGTACAACCTATTGCAGCACACCCCGTGTGAACGCGTACGTAGAGACGGAAGGACAGACTTCGTTGGAAAGTAGCCCAGCTGACGTACTGATAAAAGTAGCTGATGTACGAATACGCCGTATGGCCAATGTATACCTGTGGAGAATAAAACGTTTCTCGTTAGGACGGCAAAGAATGCATACGCAAAAAAAAAAAACGAACAAGAAAGCGCAGCAAGAGAACAGGCGCAAAAGCTATAACTATAAAAGCCTGACGGGTTTGAAGAACAGGCGAATACAGGTGAACGAACCCGCCTGAAAACTTTTGCCTACAATGTGCATCCGCATTGCATTCCACGTTGCTTACCGGAGACCACCTACAAGCCCCTGCAGTTTCGTTTTGCCCAGAAGCGCCAACATTGCGGATATTTCTCGAGGCAAAAGCTGGCCTGCCCGCTTCGCTTTGTTTGCCGTCTCTTCACTCCTACTGCGGGTTCCTCGTTGTTTGGCGGAGAGAACGCCCTTGGTTTCCGATCCTCCGGTCTGGCACGGAAAATCTGCGCTCGCCGGTGTAGGCTGGGGCGAGCGCCGGCGTCTGAGAGGTTCAGGGCCATAAATGACGGCGAGGAATTGCGATGGTCGTCTAACCTTTTGCTTTTTCTCGTTTTTCGCTAGCCGTCCCTCTAAAATAGCTGAATCGCGATGACCAGATCGCCTTCTGAGAAGCCAACGGATCTAAAACACACCCTCCGAGAGCCGACAACCACACACACATACACCCTAAAAAAATGTCTTGCAGCCCCACACCTACCTTTGCCCTGCCGAGCTGTGTCTCTAATCTGTGTCTGGGCCCTCCCTGTTTCATTTCTTTTTTTCTTTTGAGGTGGCCGTTGCAGAGCTCAGTGCTGAAAGTTGGTAGCGCCGCGTGTCTGCGTGTATTTCGGAAGAGAGCGCGGGCCAGATCATTTGAGGTCTGGCACCGTGGGGGGCTAATCGGTCAGCGAAATTCGTACGCAGCCCTTCTATTAAACTAATGGGATTTTGCATGCGCCCAGAAGCAGCAGCTTTCAGCCTGCCTGCATATTCGCTTATGAACACATACCACGCTGGACGACGGCGTACGCGCACGACCAGGGCGACGGCGGTTGGTCGCGTCCAGCTCGGCTGCTTTTTTACACTTCGCTAGGTACTTTGCCGGCTCTCGCTTTATGGGACATGCATTTATTTACGAGAGCCGCGAAAGTCGTTCAGAAAACGATTTATCCTCCTCATCATCCACCAGCGTATGGGTAAAATCCACATTCCACGAGAGAAAGCAAAATAGGGCTCATGACAGAATAAATAGGGGGGAGTTTACAATACAAAAGATTATTTTATCCTGCCTACAACAGTCAGCTATACGAACGTTGAAAGGGGTTTAAACTGTTCATCATCATTATAGTTCATCGAAAAAACAGGTATTTTGCAAGATGATCCTGCCTAGTTTGTGTGAGGTTTTCTATTTCCGATTTCTGCTCCCTGGTACCAGCATCTCGTCGAATGAAGTTGCCAGCAGGAGAAATGAAACGCTTGAAAGAATAAGATAACTCTGTAAAAAGGCGATGCAAGTGATTGTATGGATGCCTGTGTTTAAAGACAAAACAGAAAAATGACTAATCAGATAACGTTCCGATTGGCCTCCGCCTATTCGTCATTCTAACGCGAGATTTCCTGAAGCGGTAGTGGGCCCATTTTCTCAAATAAAGCTTATAGGAGCTGCGTGCAAACTTTTAAGGAATTATCTGGTAACCAGCAAAGTTGCTCTAGTACGGTGAGGACTGAATCTAAGCATTTGCATGCCACAGAGATTTCGGAAGTCTTATTGTCACGGAAAAGGAACCGTTGAGTCCAACTAGGTCGCCCCCGCGCACTAAACAAACAATAACAAAAGATAGCGAAGGAATGGCGGTATGAATCGAGGCTTAACGCAACGATAATTGACGCAACTGACAGGTACTAAGCAGCTGTCACTTCGCCGCTGCCGTGACCCACACCACACCAGAACGGTAATGGCAGGCGGCTTGGTAGTCCTCCCGGGTAATCAGTATCATTACACGCTTCCCAAGCGAATGATACCTCTTTCCTCCTCTTGTGTAAGCCGCCTCGTCTCTCCGAACAGGATGGATAGATATAGTGAAGGTAAGATAGAAGATCGCACCTCAGTTGCTCCCATCTTTTTTTACCCTTACGGGGGCAGTTGCTTCCGTCCCAATCTCTAGTCCGTTGTACCATAAATACAAATGCCTTTCCCCCTTCAAGAAACCTCCACAAAGATAACATCTGTTTCTTTCTGTGTTTGTGTCTCCGGTCTGGATAACAGTGTTAATCAACCAGTCCTAGGAAAAAAGGTATCGTCTGCGCCGGGCGGGATTGGAACAGTCGGCGATAGTGTAATGGAGTACAGAGCTCGCATACACATTGCCAGACTCCCAGTGCGCTCCGCATCCGCTTTCCGGGAACTGGTATCGAATTGGCCGGGCACTCCACGCTGCGAATTCCATGCACGGTATGAGAAAGGCATAAATGGCAATGCTGCCAGCTCGTCTGACGGTAGACAGCGCTCACACGCCATATCCGCCAGACAGCTGTACAAAAACTAAAGACATCGATGTTGTGAGCGGTAACTGTACTTCAGTAACCTGTTTGCGTTCAGCTCGGAATAAACATTGGCACCATGTATCATTACGCGAGAGATGCCTCACGCGCTGTGTTTCAGATGCGCAAGTTATCTAGCCGCCCTTGTAATTACCCCACGTCCGCTTAAAGGTTAGACTGTGAAACAGCGCTTTAACGATCACTCATGGCACCAAGAGATTAATTTTTATGCAATGTCTGGGAGGCTAGCCACGCCATAGATGGAATGGTTGTGCAACCTCTGGCATGCTGCTGCTCCTAGGGGTTTTGTAACTAGCTTCTATTCTACAGAAAGACGGCAGTTAAGTATCTTTGCTGATATTTTCAGAAGTAATAGGCAGTGGGAACAATGAACACAAAGCCCACCCTGTTCCAGAAGCAGACTTGACTATCATTTCTTGCGCATCAACAAACTGTTTTATTTCGAAAGAACCGGTCGCGCGCCGCGGCTTCCTGCAGCTACGAATGTGCAGAGCTGCGTGGCCAGACCTGTCTGTTGCAACGAACTCGCACTTCCCCGAAAGTGGTCGCATTTACGGGGCACAATGGCGAGTGCTATGGAGTCGAGGCTGATGCATCAAACAGCTGTTGAGTAGAATAGCGCTAGGAACGCTGAAGGCAGGTACTAGTTCTGAGGAGACGTCCCTGAACGAGCGGTTTCCGCTAGCTGCTGCTCGCCACGTCAGAAGCGCGAAGTGTGAACGAAACACCACAATTTTCGCGTTCATGAGGGAACGGCGCATCGGAGCTTCCCGGCTGTCGAACAGTGTCGTTGTTTCTTACGGGCGCTGAGGGGTTGCGCCTCGGAAGCAAACAAAATGGGGAACGCGTGCCGGAGCCACACAGGAAATGCCACTAGAAGCCTTGCCCTCTCGTGTCAGGCGGCGCTTTTTGGACGAGCCACGGCAAAGCTAAAGCGGTGTCATTCGTCAAGCGGGTCTCATAAAGGGCTCTGTTACGACCTCGGAGCTTTTTAGTCACCCAGGTGAGACCCTGCGGCAAAACTGATGGGCAGCTTTGTGCAAAGAGCTTAGTTTTGAAGGATGGTACAGCGTCACCGAGGTCGCTGTTCGGCGTTATATTTTCGTAATTCCTTCCATGTTTTTTGTTGCTTCTACGGCCCGCACGCGTTGGGCGACTAAAGAAATACCCCTAGAATATAGAGCGCATTTACGCACTGTGCGATGTTTACGGGGACTGTAAAACAAGCAGTACGCCAATGTTTCGCAGTGATGCCAAATAATTAACCCTTCTGCTTGGTCACACGGCGTCGTCAGAAATTATAGAAACTTAACACTAAACGGGAAGATTATATAATTAGTTGCTGTCTCGACTCTCGATAAAAAACAGCAGAGTGACGTAGAGAGGGAACGCACGCCGCTAATGGTAACTGAACGAGCTTCAGAATCGCCTTTGTTTCATAAGAATGCACCACTGCATCGTTGTTGGCGTTCGAAATTACGCTGGATACTCAACTTGAGCCGTTAGCATAAACATAAAACCGAAAGACATAAAAGCAACAGAAAAATATAAACGTCAAGCCAGATTTGAATATGCTTTCATTGAAAACGTACGAAGACCAGACCACTTGGCCTGTCTTAGCTGTATCTCTCTGCTATTTTCACTTACGCTTATTTTCTCTTTCACTTAGCATACGCTTGTGCCGGATGCTGGCCTTCTGGTGCAGCGCGCTCAAGAATGATTCGGGCTACGGGCGCGACCTCATATTTGCCGCCGCCTACGTCGGTTCCTGGAAAACCACCCGTTGCTCATCAGGACCCGGTTAGAGCGCCGAGAACCCCGGGAATCTTCGTAGCCCCTCGGCTCGTCGTTCCTTTGATCGGGACCACTGCCAGCTGCATTAAGCACCTGCGGCCACTACCAAGACACTTCCCGGACGTTGCTCCCACCAGGACAAGTGTGAGGAACCTTCTAACTTACCCCTACCAGACGACATGGATGACATGTCAGATCCTCAAGCTGTTTCCGAGACTGTTGTCTACGCCAACGAAACAACGGCCTCTACTGAGAAGACAGACTTCCCTCACCATGCGCTTCCCCCGAAGTGCTGCCGTGACTCGAAGCGCTCCTACCGGCCGTCAGACATCAGTACTGTCCCTAGCCTGCTGAGGCGTGGTGTCTTGGTAGTTTTCAAGCCTGATGATACATCTAAAATCATCACTCGATTCAACCCACTTGTTATCAAGGAGGGGATATAATCTGTGGCCCCCTCTGGTGTACTGCAAGTGCGACGAAATCACAGACTTAATCTGCTGGTTATTGATACACGCAATGCGGATGCCATGGAGCGCGTTTTGAAAATATTCTGCATTGCGGTATTCGTGTTCAGGCATATGCGCCACGACCCATAAATTGCGGAGTGGGTGCCATTGGAGGTGTTGCCACGGGTCTCACCAATTCTGATATCCTCAGTGCACTGCGCCTCAGTGGGCCAGTAAAATGCGCCGGGAGAGTTTGGAAAACATCCGAGAGTGTTCAGATTGGGCTTGGCACTGAAATGGTTCCTGATCACGTCATTATTGGATACACGTGGTTCCGCGTGTACGAATACGTGAGGACACTCAGTGGGCAAAAATGATAGCGTTTCGCGCTCGTCGCTGAAGTCTGCAAGCTCTCACTGCGATGCTCACGATGCGGATGCAGTCACTACGGTACGAAAATGGAAACAAGTGCCTTTATAGGCACCTTGAACTGTTCTTTGAAAACTGGCCGCGTAGAGCAAAAAGAGAAACACGGACGCATCGTGGCTTTTCTGACGCCAGGCAAAATACCGGCTTCCATCGATTCTTACCGTCCTATCGCCCTCCGGGCCTGCGCTAGCAAGCTGATGGAAGAAATGGTTATCCATCGCTTGGCCTGGGACCTGACCACCAGCAATGCATACCCGCAACAGATGTCTGGCTTCCGCAAGGGATGTAGTGGTGTTAATAATACCATAGCCCTTGCAAATTGCATAAAACAATCCAAAACACAGGGCAACATTAAAATCGCTGTGTTCCATGATATAAGACCACCGTACGACTGCGTGTACCATGAAGCTATATGCTCGGCGATGAGGTCTTCGGGCCTTGGGGGTCGCATGTATGCACGGATCGCTGGCTACTTAACAGATAGATGCCTCCGCATGTCATCAGACTGCGGT
Organism: Haemaphysalis longicornis; assembly: GCA_013339765.2. Lineage (NCBI taxonomy): Eukaryota > Metazoa > Arthropoda > Arachnida > Ixodida > Ixodidae > Haemaphysalis > Haemaphysalis longicornis. The sequence goes on from CM023449.1 coordinate 245,437,516, forward strand.
GACACACCACTATACAGAGTGACCCGTGGTGTTCCACAGGGTGGTGTCCTCGGTCCGACGCTCTTCAACATCGCTATGATGGGCATAGAGAAGTGTTTACCGTAGTCAGTGTAAATATCTTTGTACGCGGATGACATCTGCAAATGGAACACTGGACGCAACAGGCGGTACTGCGAGCGAGACTGCAACAGGCAGTTAATTTCCTTGCGGCGTTTCTAGGAACCCGAGGCCTGGATATTTCAGCTGGCAAGTGCTCCCATCGCTTTCACTAAGAGTGATATATCAAATTATGGACTCACCCTTGCAGGCTGCACTATTCCCTGTGTTCGCACCACAAGGTGTTGGGTGTCGTATTTGGCAGGTCTCTCACTTGGTCAAAACACGTCCGCCATATAAAAAAAAGACAAGCCTGCGTCCTTCGCCATCATTTTCCGCATGATACGTAGTAACGCCAGCGGATGCAGAGTCCCGTCTCTTCTTCGGCTGCACGATGCCATGTGTGTTGGATTGGTACGGTACAACCTTCCTTTACTTGTTCCCCTCTCAAAAAGAAATCCGAAAGTTGTGCGAAGTATGCAAACGCAAGTCCTGAGGGTGTGCATTCGAGTTCTAAAGACCGCATCCACGGTGGGAACTCTGGTCGAGTGTTGACAACTGGCACCGCTGGCTTTGGCGCGTAGGAGCCCCTTCGCGCGCCACAGATTTGTTGCACGGCAGCAAGGTTACCCCTTAGCACTCAGGTCAGCCACAAAAGTGCGAGACCTTCTGCCGCATTACTACCAGCACCCTGCTATGTCTCTACAACCGCCTTGGATGTTCCCGCCTATGCAAATTACAACTGGAGTGCCCGTCATTGCCCGCGAACAGGATATCGCCACCCCTGCCCCAAAGGTGTTCGCCTGGGAACTGATCTCCCAAAAATACAGGACACACCCCCATCGATACATAGATTGATCTGTGACAGCCACTTCCTCTGCTATAGGAATCAAGTTTCCATGCCACCTCCAGCGCAACGCTTAGCCACAAGACGACATCTATGGTTACGAAACGTGCCCTTTGGCGCGCTGCTTTTGCCAGCATCATCGAGAAATTAGCACGCCGGTAGGAAATCTTCAGGGATTCTCGGGCGCCCCTTCAGTGCTTGAAATCGTGCCGGAATGATCAGCTCGTTTTCGACACTAATGCATGGCACTTACAAGCTCTAAAGGCACACCATCATGCTGAGCTTCAGCTTACTCCTGCCCACTACGGTATAATTGGGAACGCCAAGGCGGACACTGCGGCATTGATTGCGCATGATTTGACGGCACAGCGATACCGATAGCGTTCTCAATACGTGATGCTTTTGCTCTTGCGTGCAACGGTGCCTGGAGTTTTCAGCGATCTATGTGGGCTGTTGCGTCGCAAACTTACGCGTCCCTTCCCTCCATAGACCCGCACGGGACCTTTAGGATGCCTGACGGACTATCCAAGCATGACAAAGCGGTTCTTCACCGCGTGCGGCTAAATGTCGCTTACACAAGTTATTTTCGCTTCAAAAGGAAAAAGGCCGCTTCCCCTCCCTCTGCACTGTTGGTGTCTTGCGTGGGCACTTGAACCACGTATTATGTGAATGTGTGCTGTATGGAGCAGCTGGGACGTCCCTTTTAGTGTCCTTGGGGGGCCATCCGCTTTCTTACGGACTAACTCCATGTGACGTGTTAGGCCCTTGATCTTGCTCTAAACGAGAATATCGAGCAACAAAAGCTTTATTGTCTTTCCTGTGAAGCACAGGATGAAGAACCTGACTCTCCAAATGCGACTATAGTAATGAGCGCATCGTCGTGGTCATAGTCATCATCATCACATCCTCGATTCCATTTTTTTAAACATCTGGTGTAGCAAGCTAGGTACCTTGGCCAGCTAACCGCGCCAGTATCATCAAAGACTATTCAATCACTCTATACCGAAGGTTGAAAACCCTCTACAACTGGATTTATTAGAAACAAAGCGTTATCTGCATATGGAGCTTTCGCAGCCACATAGCGAAATTCTTGACTGCACAAGAACCAAGTCGTCACCAGTGTTTGACACACGTATTTTTAAAGCGGCCATCCAATGAAGTACACATTACTCCCTCTGTGTGCGTGCTCGCGCGTTTGTGCGTCTATACGCATGAGTGTGCAGGAGTGTGCGTGTGTGTGACATAGAAGGGCAAGCGGGTATCATACGATATGAAGAATATGTGGCCAGCCGTAACGATTTTCGCCTTTGAGTTTCAAAACGTTCATCTATTCCGCAGATGTATCATAGTTCCTCTTCTTATGGTGACAGCCATGTGTGAAATAGCCGCACAATGTGAGGATCACGTTCTCTCTCATCAACCGGAACAATTTGCCATCTGGTCGTGCGTTATCAGGAAGCATTTTTATGAGACGTATGTGTTTGCTTGCTTCTGTATGAATACATTCTTCACGCACCATCGTGTTCTTTTTCTTTCTACCCATTGCCTTGAAATACGAAAAACCGCGAATTGTTGAAACGATTTTCCGCAACTGTTGCTTTTATAATCTTCCCCCTCATTACCCTCGCAAACTGCCTAGTCAAGTAATGCTAACACAGTGAGCAGTTGATATATCAAGCTTTTAGTTTTTTGCTACAAGTCCTTATCTTTCTCTCTCCCACAGATGTATTTTTTCCTCCAATTGCGGCTGTGTTTCCTGGGGGGCGGATCAAGAAATGACCCCTCCGAGGAAATTTTCAGCGCGCGTTGTAGGTGCCAAAAAATCCGTAATCAATGCGTGTTTCGCTACTGTCGCGGACGTCAACGTGCAGGTGCTTATTTGCCACCCGTAACCTGAATTTCAACTTGGGCAATGTTTACTTGTTTTATAATTCGGAATGTGTGAAATCGATGGTACAGCGAACATGAATTTTAATCATCGACTGACAAACTTAAACCATGCATCTTGAAATGCGAAGAATTTAAATGACTCTCACAACTTCCTCCCTCCCGCTCTCTCCAACTTTTCCGAAATTATCATGTAGAACCATAACAGAATCATAATACGTATTAAAACAACTATCTCATGCGTAATCCGAGATTAGTCTGAGGTTTTTCTATTCGAGCTAAAACAGCGCCCTCAACCCTTAGTGCAGCAACAAAGCCCGTGGATCCAGGAATTACGATCGTTTGCAAATAGCCCTCGCACAAATGTACTCTAGTAATCGGACGGCGGATGTTGAGATGCGACCGTTGCCGTAGTTCCTGCATGCCTGTTGGCAGTCCGTAATTAGGTGAAGCGGTTTATTCGAAGTTGCAGACGTCATTGCCAGTGCGATGGCCGTTTCTTCGGCTTCAACGATGTTTTTGGTTTGTACGGTCGCAGTGCAAACGACATCGCCTGAGCCGTACAAGCACAAGGATACCCTGAACCCTACCATACTGATATGGACACCACGTCACGCAGGGCTCGACGGAAACGAGCGAGCACACGCTACAGCCCGAGCATGCACCCTCCAGGCACCGCACCAGTCGCTCCGTGAACCAGAGCCTGTCCAGCAGCAGTTCCGTGCACTTCTGCAACACCACCCCCTTGCCAGATGTGCCTACCCACCACCGCACCAGAAGCTTACCCGAGAAGAGGCTGTATGTAGCCTGGCGGCAACTACAGACCAACACATACCCCCACCTTAGCTTCCTGCACATCATACACCCCACAATATATACACCGACATGCCCACACTGCAGCGAACATGCAACACTGTACCACACCACGTGGGCTTGCCAGAACACACCAGCAGCCCCCATTATTCGCACCCCCACACTCGAGCAGTGGGAGTCCGCGCTGTGCAGTTCGGACCCTGAAGACCAGCGACAGTTGGTGGACCGGGCACGCAGGACCGCAGCCGCCGCAGGGGCCCTGGACTGAGGGATTCTCCCGCTTTCAAGCGCAAATCTGTTGAATAAATGTTTCTACCACCACCACCACCACCAAATTTACTCTATTCCCTCGCCCCCCTCCAAAAAAAGGCATCCAGACCATCATAAAATAGGATTGCACGACGGGCTGTGTAGCCCGAAAAGTAAGGCGGAATATCTCACGGGAACAAAAAGCGTCGCAGCGCTGTTCAAACCATTACCCTGCGTCGACAGAGCACTGACGACGAAAAGAGCTATACGCTGGAAGAGACCGGAAATGAAAACGGAAACGGATGTGGCTTGCAGAGATATGAAACTCCTCGACGCGGGACAGGGTGGCCTGTCAAGCAGCTGTTCCAGTACGAGCCCACAATCGGCCACTTCATTGCTAACTGGGTTGACCGGCCGCCCAATGGCGGTTGCGGAAATTGCCTGATGGCGTGTTCTCCGCATGTTTTTTCCTTTTCCTAAAAGCGAGACCCGGACGATGGCGCTGGCTGTTCGCTTCCCCTCTCTTTCTGTTGGCCCATCGATGCGTGGCGTGTTGGCTCTAAGCCGCTCACTCGGATGCCACTGCGTCCGAGTTCGTCACTGTTCCTGTCGTCGTAGCCGTCGACCCCTCTCCGCATAACAATGACAACGAGCGAAATTTCGTCGTTTCTAGTCGGCGCTTACACACGAGTACAAAAGCGTTGGCAAAAGGAAGATAAGACGTTTTCAAGCATGTGCGAGACAGGAATAGAAAACGACACAAACACTTATGAAAAAGCACAAGAGCAAACCACAATCGGCGCAAACTCGAAATTGGATGGGATAGGATGGTCCCGTATACTCTTTCGTTAAGTCCGTCCCATTGTTCACTTCCTTCGAAAAACTGAAGAGCGCGAACAGCCGAGAGAAATCGCCGAGTGAGCTTCCCGCATTCTGGGCTTCTTCAATCACTCGGCTGAGAAAAGAAAGCGCGGCCCCTGAGCGCCAGCAGCGGCACTGTCCAAGGTGTTGTGCCTGGGCCCGCGGTGTGCAGCCAGCCCCTAATTTCCATTAATAAAAACAGCGCAAAGGACTTTCATTAAACTTCAGTCGTCAGTCAGCGCCCGTCCCTGTCTGATTTCACTCGTGTCCCGTCCTTTGCGCGGTTTTTATTAATGGATTCCTACCGAACCGCCCAGCTTCGCACTCTTGTTCCCTAATTTCCGCTCGCCTTTTCCCCCCGCTGCCGGGAAGTGATGGATCGACGAAGTCCAACCGCGTTTTAGGCCGCATTCTTAGCGGAAATGAATTGCGCTCCGCACGAGGAATCATATTTCGTGCGGCGCTCGCTCGTTTGTTGGTCGGACGAGAGAAAAGAATCGCTCTAACCGGCGCTCATCTACCTGTTTTTTTTTTCTGATTTCGGTTTAGACGGCTTTAGAACTGTCGAAACGGGATGCCTGATGGTGTCTGACATGATGCGCAACCCGAGGGCTTCCCTACGAGATCCCCAGCAATTGAACGTCCAGGCTTACTTTAAATAACCGAACGGCGTTCTTCCAAGAAGGCCGGTTCAGCGCACGTCATGGGATGGAGGCCAGTGCAGCGCTAGTCCGGCGAACTGCAGATATCATAAGAAATAAAAAAAGTGTTTGTGATTCTCGTGGTGAAGTTGTCTCCTTATTTAATATTAGGAGCACCACTGGGTCACTTATGGAAGGTTAGATGATTGGGTGGGCCCCTCTCTCTGGGACACGCACGAAACGCGGTATTGTTTGGGATGTTTGGATTAAAGTTCACCATAACCAAAAGAACGCGCAAGCCTCAGATAATTCACCTTTTCCCGCAGCTTGTTTTAATATGCGAGTTCGTGTCACAAATCGCCACCGCTGATATTTGCCTTTGGTCACCCTAACAAGCCCAGCCATTTACATCATGTCTCAGAGTCTGTCTTTTGACGTATGAGCGGTCTTAACTTTGTTGTGAGAAACACTGACAACACTTATCTTCTTGTTTAACCTTTACCTTGGCGTATTCTCATGCAAGGTTGTGCGCTAGCGCAATGTCCGGTTATAGAATACCACTGCACCGACGAGTTTTCTGTGTGCGCGTCCGCGTCTGCGTCGGTGTGCGTGAGCGGGGCGTGGGCGTATTGAAATCCTCTTTATTCAACTTGCTCCCGGCTGAAACTCCACAACCAAACCACCATTATCCACAATTTAGCTTTTATTCATTACCCGATATCATGTAGTGAAGCTTTCTTTGGCCGTTTGGCGTGAGAGTTCCCGCGAGCACGCTGGAGAAAAACGCTGGAGGCCTACAATCAACATCTCTCGCTGGCAGAGCTACCACTTCAAAAAGGACGCCGAGTAAAATGCGTCTTTAAAAAAGCGCACCACATGAAGCTAAAACATTTCGCTCACCAGACAGCCCGCTCACAAAACCGCTTTTCAGGCCTAACCGAGCGGAGAAGTACCGAAGGGTCTACTTTGCATGCAGAGCACGTGAGAAACAGAGGAACACGGAGAGCACAGCTGGCGGAGCACGCAGTCATGCGTGTTCGGAACGATCGAGAACGAAAACGTAGGACACGGCACAGAAGAAGCTCTGCGCGATCTTGCGCCGGTGCGTAAGCTCTTTAACTCACGAGGCTTGCCCGTTTATTTCTCCTTCTCACTCAAGAAAACGGCGAAAGCCTTTTAGCGTTCAACCACGCGCAGGCACACGTGTGGGCCTCCTCCTGCTCCCAGAAGCTCGGCAGTTGTGAAAACCCGTAGGGCACACCCGTTGTTTAGCGACCTGCCACGGCCAGGAGCGAGCACTCTGTGACTGCGATTCATTTCCTTTCGGCCGGTGCGCACATACGCCGAAAGCGCAGAGGAGAAAAGCGCCTTAGTGGCCGTCTCGCACAATTCTCGCTGGTTTGCTTTCAGCCTGAAAGAGAGACCATTAGGTGTGTGGCTTAGGTAGCCGTGGACTTAGTACCTAAAGAACCTCAGCCGCATACAGAAGGCGAATGTTTGCTGCCGCCTGGCATTACGACAGTTTCTGGCCACGCGTTGTTAAGAGGCTTGAGCGCCGTTCTTACCTTATCTGGCAGTTCTGAAAACAAAGCAGACTGATGCAGCATGCCACCTGAATTGCGCAACGCTTACGTGGAGCCACTGTTCTTGCTTTTATTGTTGATTAGCAGTCGGAGGGATTGCCTCTGAGGACTCCGTGGGCAGTTGCTCCCCTCCAAATTTCCATAACTTAATAGGCCGCACAGTCACGTCAGCATTTGCGTGTACATACGATACAGAGGAGAAAGTTCAACGGTAGGCACGACGCCTTCCTTGCTTTGGGCCGCTGGGGTGGAGTGGGACAAAGCACTGTTCCAGATGCAAAGCGCTTCGCATGCAAAGTGCCTCATAGTGTCTGTCATTGTGGTACAGTTTAGTGAAGTCAGAGATACCAGGCAATGTCTCCTATCGTACTGGAGGCAGAGAACCGAGGTCGAGAGAGAGAGAGAGAGAGAGAGAAGAGAGAGAGAATAATGTATTTCTATTCAAAAGAAAAGGGGAGCGGGGTGGTTTTTGGGGAGGCCAAGAGCTGCCTCGTTCCAGGTAGCTTCTGGTGGCCTTCAAGACGAAGTCCGCCAGGCTCCTCTGCTCCTCCACCTTGGTTGCAGTAGTAAGTCACTCCCTAGTATGGTGTGCCCTAATTGCCTTTGTGTTTGGGCAGACCCACAGGATGCAGGTTTGCTATTGCAGTAGCTTACACCAGGCACAGTTCGGGAGGGGTGTGCCCGTGGCGGAGGATGCCGGCCAAGCTGTTGGAGCCAGAGTACAGCAAGCAATATGCAGAAGACGGTGGCCTCCACTCTTGAGATGCAGAGCTGATGTTTGGATGATCGAACAGGCATGAAATATCGACAGAGTAACGCCCGAACATGCGTCCTGTCTTTCGGCAGCACCTGAGTTGGGCGGCCGGACAACGCGTGTCTGCCAACCGCTCGTCAGTCTTGCTTCCTTTGATTTCAGCCTGTCCCGTCTCAACTAGAACTTGCTGTCATACCCTTCGGCGCCTGTATACTTAGCTACGCCAAGAGCCTCCTTCGTGAATTTTTTCCGCTAGAAGCGTTGAAGAGACTAGTGCTGGCCGCTAAACCCTTCGTGGAATGCGAGGAAAACGCGCTCCCCTATTGTGGCTATACGAACTATTCGAGCTTCGGTTTTCAAGAATCCTCAAAGAGACCCGCAAGACAGCGCGCCTTGAATGTTAAAGACGGTAAAAAGCTATTTCAAGGTTCGAAGCGATCGGTTCCTTTTTCTCTTACTCGCTCTTTTGGCTTGAAAAACCCTCTCACTGCTTATCAGAATACCCTAAACCGATACGGGGGCCTTGCCGTTTGCACTATTCCAACTGAGCGCGCATGAATGGAATGGATGGTGACCACAGCCGTTGCTGAGGTCGCAGCCATTGGAACAATGATTACGAGTACTTCGTCAGTTTAGGCCCACACCTCAGCCACAGTTGCATGGCAAAATCGCAATATGATAAACTGACCCCAAACCCCCCCCCCCCCCCCCCAAAAAAAAAAAAAAAAAAAATTAGATGACACGTCAGCTCATTACGAGCGGCTTCCAAGAAGCTTGCAACGATAAAACGTACCGAAGAGTCAGTCTAATAAATAACAAAAAAGATGCAAAATAATGTTCCGCAAAGTGCCCGCAACGCCCCCTCTCCCACCCCTCTTGTCTCCTAACAAAAATCCCGGGCCATCTCCGCTAACGTGAAACCTGGGGAGGGGCGAAGCATGCAGTGCATAAGTGTATACACTTATACGCCAAAGCGCCAAGCTTGGCACTTCGTCGGTTTCGCCAACGAGGATGAAATAGTTGGAGGGTAGAGGTATACAGCTTTGCTGTGAAAGTCTCGTGCCTTTCTAGCACGAAGCGCTCAGCGCGAGGCGTAAATGAGTGCCCGAGTGTTTTTAGTACGCGTTACGAAGCGTTCCAGCGCGAGACATAAACGAGTGCCCCGGTGTTTTTTTATTACGCGTTACGTTCTAGCGCGAGGTGTAAACGCGTGTCCTGGGTTTTTTAAAGACGATAGTCTTTCTTGGGCTCCTTAAACCCAGAAATTTTGGTCTGTCTGTATGTCTGTATGTCTGTCCGTCTGTCTGTCTGTGACTCGATTCAGCCACTCGGCCAAAGCAAAACAATGCCTGCGTAATAGTCTTATATAGTCACAGCTATATCTACCCGTCTATGTCCGGTGTAATGTTTATACTTCTCAACATTGTTAAAGAAGAACAAGACATTACGCAAATATGAGACAACAAATCAATGCAGAAGTGAAATTTGCAGCGTTCCTTTATAAAAATTCAAACAGGCTTCACTTTTGCGAAATTATATACTTCATCAATTGCAGAAAAAGAATTCACTCCACCGTCGCCTGCTGTCGCCCGCGCCACTATAGCTTCTGGCGCCATTTTAAGAAAGCAACCGGCAACAGCTACGCAAGGTTCCACTAAATAGGTTCCACGTTCTGCTTGCAACTCACGTGGAGTAGGGAAACGCGGTTCTATAAACGTTGAAGTAGGACGCCTCGATTAACGAGCGTCTTCGCCGTACGGCAGCGTTCGCATCGGGACACCCGGTTTACAGCAGTGGAACGCGGGAAATTTAGAATGATTTAAGCAAACATTTGGCGTCTTTACCTTGGGAGGAGCGCGACGCAAGAGGAACAACATGAGAGGTGAGCGGTAAAACGAAGGGGAGCATTTACTTCGCAAAAGCCGACCCAGACTATCGTCTTTTGACGGCATTTGCAACGAAAGGAGCAGATACGCGGCCAATTTTTTACCTACGTAGACGCACCGCTTTATTGAACGGTCCCTCACGAATCGCTGTACCACATCATATGGGCCTGTGATAGCATCCCACTATCCCGGCACCGATCCCACCTCATTCTCCTTACCATCACCAGCGAGGAGCGCCGAAAGGCCGCCCTGCGTGACCCAAACCCCCAAGTTCACGAAGACCTGGCCCGCTTGGCCGACGGCACACCACCCCTGCCCAAAAAGGGCCCTGCTGCCGGACGGACAATGGAGAAGTTGTCGCAGGCCTAATCGCCCCAGCTGTGGCCAAATAAAGTTGGTTGGTCTGTCTGTCTGTCTGTCTGTCTGTCTGTCTGTCTGTCTGTCTGTCTGTCTGTCTGTCTGTGACTCGATTCATCCACCCGGAAAAATTGAAATATACCCACAACCAAACCTAAACGCCTAAGTTCGGTATCAATGTTGATAATTGTCAACATTGACGCCTAAGCCCTGTGGCAATGTTGATAATGGTCAACATTGTTGAAGGACAAAAGATTACGCAAATATGAGGTGCAAACCAATACATAAGTAATATTTGCAGTGTTCCATTATTAAAACTCTGGATGCTTGATTTCTGCCAAAGCAAATAAAACACATCCACTGCTGCAAATAAATTCCCTCTATAGCCTGCTGTTGCCCGCGCCCCTATAGTGTCTGGCAGCACTTTCAGAAATCAAACGGCAAAAGCAACAAAAGCTTCCACTAGATTGGTTCCACGTTCCGCCTGGAACGCGCGTGTAGTTGGGCAACGTGGTTCTATAAACGTAGTAGGGTGCGACGATTCACACGCGTCTCCGCCGTACGACAGCGCTGGCATCGAGGCACTGGCGTAGAACAGTGAAACACGATAAATTCAAACTGACTTGACCAAACCTCTAGCGTATTGATCTAGCTAGGAGTGAGACCTGAGAGGAACAGCATAAGAGGTGAGCCGCAAAGAGAAGGGAGGCATGTACTTGGCAGGGGTGCCACATGACTGTCATCTTCATCGATATTTGCAACGAAAGGAGAACATACGCGGCCAATTTTTTGTGTGCAGCGTATCGGTCGTACGTTTCGCAAAATTACCTGACAAATAACCACCCCCCCCTAACCTTTCGATACATGTCATCTTCATCTTTCTCTATTGGGGTCCTAAAGCTACGGATTACCGTAACTCCGCGAATAAAGTCACACATTCGCGATATTATACTGAAGCGGCACCTTTAGAGACTTTGATACAGATCGGGAAAAAGTGCGCTTAATAACTATTGGTTGCTCCTGAGGTTGTACCAAAGCGGCACGGCAATTCTATTTTCATTACTTCTAGCCATTCCCCAGTCACAAACAAAAGCTCAACCTTGGTCCCTCTTTCCGGCAACCGCAAATTCTTGACCGGGCTTACAAAACTATAACCTTCCCTCCCGGTAAGGCGAAGAAGTGGTGTCCCAAAGTTCCAAAAAAGCCGGTTGATCGAAAGCGGAGAATAGGAAAATTCCCCCGTCGTATAAGGCATCGGCCTGTTCCGCACCCTTCTCGAACCATTGACTGCACTCACGGGTTGGCCGAACGCGTGAACCCCGGGTCGGCCACCGGGGTCTTTTCCCCTTTGCGAGTCATAAAACCGAAGCCGCTATAGGGAGCCCCCAGCGGGCCCAGGCTCGGCTTTGCGCACCAGGCCGCGTCGTCTCCGGCGGTAACCGATTTCACGCATCGGCTCCGCACTGCGGCACCCAGTTTTCTGGCACAAAAAAAATGAGTGGGTATGGAGCTAGCTGCAGCCTCGATACATTACTCGATGGCACCACCCACGGTATGAAACGACGTGCACTCAAAAAAGTCCAATGCCTTTGCGTGAGGAGCTTGATACTTCGCAGATAACTCCTCTTCTTCCAATTTTACAACTTTGACTAAAAGCTTTCGCCCTACCCTTGAGAAGGTTTTTTCAAATATTGACGGGACTGGTAAAAGAACAGATCCGAAAACAAACGTGCCGACTTTCTATCTTCAAGAACGAAGACTTCTTTCTTTTCGTCCTTCAAAGGTACATCATCGTCCTGCAGTGCGAGATGAAAGATTAAGGCACTGTCGTAGCCGCGACTGTGATAAAATTGGATAGACGTCCGGCATGCCAATCATCTTGAAATTTTGTTTAGAATAACTGTGGTGATTAGCTGTGAAAATTTCAATAGAGCGCAGTTCTACGGCGACGTATACAAGATTACCAAGTAGTAACGTATACAAGCGTTCGTTCCGCTTGCCTCGTCTATAGTTTTTATTCTTTCTCTAACTCCGTCCAAGTGTTCACGTTTATAGTTCAAACCACAAACAAAATCGTCCAGCAAGGCACCTATGTAGCTGTATGTTTTCGCTATAGCGGGCGAACCGTAGCGAGCATGATCGGCTGCGAATTATTTGTGGTATTCGGCAATACGATTTCTTCTCCAGCCGTTCTTCATGACAAAGAAAAGCGCCGGAATTACCTGCCCCAGTTAATGATACAAAATGCAGCACAATAATTCAGTGGTCACAGGTCAGCGTTGGTGCCACTTATTTTAATTTAGGCGTATTATAAAGCGCGCGAGTTCCCGAGGGGATACCCAGCACTCCGAACCTCGTGAGCAGGTCTGAAAAAATAAATAAAACACACGATTTCGCTTTCACCATTTTCTCTAGGTATTTCGACGGGAAGAGCGTAATTGAGAAGTCCAGAACAGACGTAAACGAGATCGGAAAAGCGCCTAACCAACGTCAACTAAGGAGAAGCTGCTTAATAATGTCCCGATGCACTAAGGGGCCACGAATTTTGAGATGTCGATTGCACTTGAAGTACTCGCAGCCAACAGAAAAAAAAAACACAAAACAAAAAAACATGAAAAGCCCTGAAATCCAGTCAACCAACAGTCAACAAAAAGCTTGAAGTATTGCAGGGTTGTTTTGTAATGCAGGAACCGTCTCTACGAAGAAGTTAGCCTTAGGAAAGATTCCTTATTACAGGACCCATTGAGGCCTTCCGGCTGCTATAGAGGCACCATATCTTTTAATGGCAAATGTGCGCCATCGCTTGGGGTAAATTGAGAAGCAAGAGGGGAGTTTCATATAGCTGTTCCCTAGGGCGAAAAGGCAAAAGTATATTGGTATCCCTATCTCGCTCCTTACTGGGCTCAGAGATGCAAGCACACACAAAGAATCTCTTTCACGTCAACAATCAAATATTTCCGGTACTAAACGAGTCGTATTTAACTGAGTGTAGACAATTTTGTGAACGTCTGACGAAGGACAGAACCCAGCTCACTCTTCGTTGCTTCTAAAAGAGGGTGGATATACAGCACCGTATGGAACCATTAGGTTAAGGAAAGGCGACAAACTTGGTGTCTGGACCACACAGGAAGATTTGTGGGCAAAGAATGAATTCACGTAACCACCCACGCGAACAGGATATCGTTGGGTTTGTGATGATAAAAACAGGAACATTTTGGTATTGAAAGCAGAGGCTTCCAATCATTCACGGTTATGTATACGCGTTAGCGGTGACAGCAGCTGACTCTACCCTGATTGATTGACTGAAGGAATTTGTTGATGAAGAAAACGTCTATATTCTTTCAATTCGTACCGCAACGATAGGACAATGGGGGATGCATAGGACCTCAAAGTGACATGCTATTTCCGAGCACGTACAATTATATGAATATTTTGAAAGGACCCAAAATATTCAAAATGAAATATTAGTACTGCAGACTACTGCAGGGGTTCTTAGACATAGCTTTAACCTTTCAGCGCAGCAGGAACCGTTAAGCATACCAAGTAAAGGGGTAGCTTAAGCCATCTGTCAATTTCACTCTTCTTACTCAAAAATTATGAAGACGGGCTTTGATACTCTAAGCTTTTGTAGTGTCGCGACAAGTCGCATCCTAGTTTAGTGACCGCTTAGTTTTCAAGACAGCCTGAGCAGCATTAGGCGTTTGGCTACCGTTAGGGCACACAGATATCAGCGTCGGAATATACTTTAGGAAGCACCATATTTCAAAGCATACTCTACCCCCAGAAGTACCTTGTCAACCACCTAACCTTGCGGTGGGTCGTTACATCAGCGGGCTATATAACCTGAAGCAAATCGATGAGCGTTCAAATGTAACGGTGATCTTCTCTGGTGGAACGAACTCGCTAACGTGTATAAAATGAAATCAAAATTTAAAAAATAATAAATTAAATTAAATCAAAAGTAATATACCAGCTGAGCTTGTCCGTCAGATCGACGACCCCGAAAGCATCATTTTGAAGCTTTCCTGCTGGGAGCGCTCTCTGTTACTTTGTGCATGTGTATCGCGCACCGGACTCCTGCTAAATTTTTGAGTGACCTTCATCGATCATATTAACATGTTTAACAGGAACAGTGAAGATCATTATAGCTGGTGATTTTAATCTCCCTAGCGTTAACTGGAATAATCCCATCCTGCGTGTGGTTCACCTGCTCAGCATTTATTCGACATTATGTTTAGTCATGACATGCTACATATTGTCACTGATCCAACCCGAGTTGATGTTACGTCATCTTCCTTGCTTGATCTGATTTTTATTAGTCGCTCAACTGAACATTATGCTGAATCTGTTGATCCTGGTTTGTCTGACCACAAAATGGTGTTTTTTCTTGTCATCTGGGTGCTATGCGCCCTTCTTCCGTTTCTAAAAAAAGTGTGTGTAAAGGATTTCTCGCGTGCAAGGGACGAAAGTGTGCTCGATTAGCTCGACTTATGCCTTAGCGAATTTCAATGGTACCAACGCCACAAAATTATGGAACCGATTCAAGGAAATATGGGCTGATTGCCGTCGTAACTTTATGCCAAACAAAGTAAAAAAATTGTCAAGTTAACACCCTGGGTTACACTTGACGTAATACACCTTAAAAGGAAGGTTGAACTAATAAGAAGAAGACGCGCCCCCCGTGAGGGCCGTACAGGTGGTCCTAACTACCCTAAACGCAACCCTGAAACAGGCAACACGTCGTTATTTGCAAATAACCCGTGCGTAATTTTATTTGTAATGCCCACCAAAAATTCGCGGCTTCCTAAGGGAGAAAAAGAAAGTGATCAACGAAATAAAGCGTGGTGACGTGCTTCGACTGATAAACAAGACATCGCTGATCATTTCAATGAATATTTTCGTTGTGTCTTTTCCAATGTAACGACTTCTGTACACCTGCCGCATTACGTTGCTGCCTTCGTCCCCGGAATCTGATTTTATATCTCCGCACGGCGTTCTTTCCATGCTTCTTAACTTAAAACCTAAAACCTCGGCTGGGCCTGATGGCATACAAAATAGTTTTTTGCACCGGTATGCTGAAATGATCTCCAAATATCTTATTATTTTACGTGCATCCGTTGCTTCGGCTACACTACCTCCGGACTGGCATACGGCACGTGTTGTGCCTCTGTTTCAAAATGATGATGTTGCACTAGCGCCTAACCATCGTCCAGTCTCGATAACTTCCTCCTGCTGTAAATTACGTTGGCATATTATAGCTAGTTACACTTCTAATTTCCTGAACATCAACGGCTTACTTCACCCCTGTGAGCATGGTTTCACGTAAACGGCCTCTCTGCAAGTGCCGCTACTAACTTCCGTTATCCACAGATTCGCAACTGTTCTTGATAAAGCAGGAAGGTGGACGCCATTTTTTAGACTTCAGCAAAGCATTTGATCTTGTTAATCATGCCAAACTAATTCACAAGCTAAAAACAATTGGTATTCCTGAATTTTCGATAAACTGGGTTTCGTTCATATTTGAACTAACCGCACTCAATTTGTTAGCATTGATTCGATAACTTCTACTCGTCTACCGGTAACTTCTGGTGTTCCGCAGGGAAGTCTGTTGGGGCCTCTGTTGTTTCTAGTTTACATCAATGATATTGCTGCCGTAGTAATAGACAAAGTTCAAATTAAAATGTTTGCCGATGTTTGTGTATTGTTTAGTGAAATTACTTGCAAATGTAGACCAAGAGCACCTTTATGTTAACCTTCGCAATATTCAGTCATGGTGTGATAAGTGGGATATGAAGCTAAACGCCGACAAACCTGTGTTCATGAGGATAAACCAACAAACGTAATAGCCTGTCCTTCACGTATACTCTTCCACCCCGTCCTTTTATTGAAGTAAATGAATATAAAGTATCTTGGGGTTACACTGTCAAATACTCTCTCTTGGAATAACCATGTGTCGAACATATGTGCATCAGCATTTCGTAAGCTTTGCCTTTTCCGGCACACGCTAAAGGGTGTTCCGTCAGATACTAAACTTCTAGCATATACTTCATCATCAGACCCCGACTTGAATACGCATGCACATTTTGGGTTCCCTCATACTAAACTAAATATTCAGACATTGGAGAGGATTCAACGGAAAGCACTACGTTTTGTCACTTCTAAATATCGTAACAGCGACTCGCCCACACATTTATTGACGGCACTTGGCATGCAATCCCTTGAAAAGCGGAGAAAAATTCTGAGACTTCAGTTTCTTTTAAAGCTGTATAACAAGCAGCTTTCATTGGATCCTGAGCCATTCCTACAACCTTTGGTGACACGAATAACAAGACATCGACATGAAAAATCGTTAACAGCTTATAATTCCAGAACTAATCTTTTTAAAAACTTCTTTCCCCGTACGATAATGAATTGGAACAGCTTGCCTTTGTCATCACTACAGTCTACTCATAGCATAGATCTAATTTAGTGATTTTGTTTTTTTTACTACCTGTTACTTGATTTGTGGAAGGAAATGTTTTTACGTATGCTTGTTTCCATGTATAGTTCTTTTTCTTCAACTAGCGGTTGCTTGATTTGTTTAGTGAATTGTTTTTTATGTATTGTTGTTCCCATCTTTGATATTTTGTTTGCCATAATGTGCGGCTACATTTTGTGCTGTTTATTTGCGTGTGTTTTATTTGTCTGTGCTGTATCGTCCCTCCTTCTTGGGCCCAAACTGGGCCTGCAGTATGTACTAAAAAATAAATAAATAAAACTAATAAATTCATCTGCGCACTAGTATCTCAACTATACCCATTCACTCTTACAGAGAATGTACAGTGTTTAGAACCTTCTCACGTGTGAAAACAGTACTTGAAGCCTGCTGCTTCCTGCACTAAAAGTACCTTGCAACACTTTTCTTACCTTTTTTTTTAGAAATCCGAAATGCTTTCAAAATATAGTCACAAAAACCACCGGTGCTTGCAATAGCGGGTCACAAAGTACCCAAGCCAAACAGTACTGCTATATGCCCATCAGGTAAAAAAAATGCTCAAAAATTTCTCTTTCCCAGTCCTGGCATACTTCAAGACCATTAATTAGGTTTTTACAGAAATTCAGGAGCTATTTGCCGGCTTACTTTCACTTGCAGCAATAAAGGCTTTCAAAAGCCACTCAGAAGAAAAAGCCACATAAGCAAAGCAGCAACGGAGTCGGCTTTCTGCTGCAGTCTGCAGTCTTCTGCGACGAGCAAATCACGTAGTGTCGCACAGTGCTAGCAGTAACTATAGCTTTCACAAAGCTTCCAGGACGCAAAGAAAAAAAAACAAAATGGTTATCGGAAGTATTACAGAGTCTCTTTAAAATAGGCAACAGGAAAATGCATAAAATGTAAAAGAATAAAACTAGATTGGTTTCCTCGCTATGCATTATATCATGTAGAACGGTATACCAATGTTTAGAGATTGCCGCAACCTTGGCAACTACAAGGATGGACCGACTGTGGGTAATGTCCCAGACATAACAGGTGTATGAACCCATGCCCGCATGCGTAAGCAATCCCTTCATTCGGGCTTTTCAATAAGGAGCTGATGTTTCTGATGCAGTGAATGGTCTGCTCATGACAATAGTACTAATGTTTCATTTTGTTTTATTTATTATCCTTTTGATAGCTCGAATGTTGTACATATTTGCACGTGCTCCGATATAAACGTTAGAAATTAGTGCTCGTGTTGCATCCTCCCTCTCGTACTTCCTGTGGTATTTGCTCTAAGAATTAAAAGACGGACTACGAACATGCTCAAATCCACACTCTTGTTTAAAACCACATGACTGGGGAAGCCTGTCTGGGGAAAGCGCAGGTTTAAAATCCTGGTTCCATGAAGCGCGCACCAGTCAAGCCTTCGGTCTCGTAGGAAAACATTTTATCCTACCACTACGCCGGGCAGTATCCCCCGAAGCACGACGTCCCCCCATAAAACAAAACACCGCTTGCGTTAGCATCCCAGGGTCAGCGTTTCCTTCTTCCGAGTTGTTCGCAGAACAAAAGGGCCGCCAACCACACGTCAAGTGGTACTCAGCGACTCCATTGTCTTACCACTCCATAACGCAAACGGCACTCCTCGTTCACGCGACCTACAAAGGCGAGATCCTCGCGCTCTCGAAAATTCCTCCTTTACAACATCCTCTGAAGTCTTGCTATCTCCCATTCCTGACATATCTCCTCCCGTCTCTTTTCTTTTCTTCACCGCAAGACACGTTCAACGGTTGGGGCTCTAAATTTTTGCCCAAGTATTTTATCCTTTCTATCTCCTCTGTTTATTACTGGTCTCCTCACTGCGAAGAAGAGAGAGAAAAAAAAGAAACGAATTAAAATGACGAGTGTAGAGAAAAACAAGTCTCTTCCGTCCCATTTCCTCAACTCGCTCCTCTCTTGGAAGAAGCGTGAGAGCGCGGGCTTTGCACTTTTCGATGTCGTGTCATTCCATTCCCTCCTTGGGTGAAAGGGACAGGCGAGAGCTTGGCGGGTTTGCTCGGCGTCTTGGTCTTTATTTGCTTTTTTCGGCACCCGGGGCTATGCAGCTCATTCTTCTGAGACTGTTTCTGTTTGCTTCTTTAATGCCGATTCTTCCCACGGCATCCTTTCTCCATCAATTTACACGATGTGACATTTATTTAATTCTCGTGTAATTCTTCCTATTCTCCTGCGCTTCTCGGACATCTCTATCAGCCTCTCTTTCTCTCGCTCTGTCTTTATGCAGAGCGGCTGGGCGCATTAAAAGATTAGTTCATTTTGTTTTATTTTCTTACCCGACAAAGGTGCAGGGACCAGCCCTATACATGTCCTAGGCTCCCATTCTAAAATCCCACGACTTCGCTTTCAGCGCGGCCCTTAAGAACAAGGGAAGCAGAAAAAGAAACAAAATGCGGTGATGGATTTTAATAATTTTACCCGCTTCATCACGCTCGCTTTTGACAGCAATCCTACTTCGGTGGACGACATGGGTTGCTGTAATGCGCGGTATTTACTTTTTGTTATTTTCTTTTGGGCGAGCGGTACTTGAGAAGGAAGGAGCTTTTGCGGGCGCCTGTCACACCATGTGCATGCCTAACACGTGCCCACGGAGATGACAGCTTTCGCGCATCGTGAGCTAATCGAGCCCCGATAGCACAAAGAGGAATTCATTAATTCTATAATGGCATACGTCAGTTTCACGGGCCAACTTGTCATCGGCTTCATTTCCTAGAACTCCTGCTTGTGCAGGGAGGGATCCACTGGAAATAAACGCTCAGTACCGTTTTCACTTAGCTGCTGAACGAGACGTAGGAAGCGTTGGCAAGATGTGTCTACGGGAAGTTCAAGCTGCAGAAGTTGTAGGGCTAACGTGGAATTTTTAAAATTACCGCATGCTGCAAACTAGGCGATTTAATATGTTTCAAAGCCGTTTCAATCGTGTACTCGTTTTTTGAAAGCGGCTCCTGACGAAGGGTGCATTTTAAAGAGCATCATTAAAAGCATTTTGGATCTTTTTGGCAAGCACTACACCAACCTTGTATTACCAAAGGAAAAAAAAGGGACTGAGGTATCATTACTGTTCCGCATTTGGACGAATTCTGCGCAAACACCACCGTAGCCCCACAAGCTAAATCTCATCTCCTCGCCTGTGCGTCTAACGTGCTGTGTACTAGGTGACGTCGGAAATTTTTTCACGGACTTCCGAGAGCATGCGATGTGGCGGTCACCATTGTTTAAAGAACATCTAAGGAGAACCATCCCTCATGCCTCTCTGTACGAAATGCCATTGGATTAGGCAAGAGAGTCCTTTTGCGTCTGCTCCTCCAGATATTGCAGGACACAAGCCCCAGGTACTCGTCGTGATTATCCGCGCATAGCATTAAAAAGGTGCTGATCGGGGGGAGCAGTTGTCGGCACATTACGCAAGGTAGTCGCCTGATAATTAACACCACTACCCGCTCCCTAACTTTTCGATTCCCGCGTTTAAACACACCCTGTAAATACACTGTGAATAGCTTCGCCGAATCGTAACGCCTTGCTGCAAGTTATTCCCTGTATGGAACGTCTCAATCCTCCTTTGTGAGACATGCCAGCACATCATTTGCATCGATTGTCCGAAAACTAGTAATACAGGCCAAGGAATATCTGCAACAAATGACGTTTTCCGAAAGACAATAGAATGCTGGGTTCCCTGGTAATAATTACGTCACCGATGTGTTGGCAAGCCAAGTTAGGTACCGCAGTGCGAGTTTTTCTGGTGCTGAGCTAACTAATTGCATTATAAAGCCAATACGCTACTACCTTTTTCCCTCTCCTCCTTTCCCGCAGAGTAGCATGCCGGCGAACCGATGTCGGCAAACCTCTCTGCATTTTCCTCTTTAATAAAGAGTTTCTCTCTCTCTCTCTCTCTACGCGCAGGGGGTGCCAGAAAGCCGCGAAGCACTTTTACAAATGATGTTTCGGAAACTTTCATTTGTTCACTCGTTAGGAGCATATGAAAGCCACATCTTCGGAACAGAACCACAATGTGCGGGCATACGCGTGGAATGTATACGTGTGTAGCGGACACCAGCGTGACACTATCAGCATTTCGCATTCCTTCGGGTCTCCCCGCGGAAGAAGGGGCGAAGGGTTTTTTTTTAGTTACAATATTGCAGATTTTTCGTTACACAAATTTTGCACCTTTTTTATAGCTTTCTCAACGTATGCTCGCCAATGAGAAATGGTCAGATATCAAAATTAAACAAAAAGCGTGTCCTATTTTCCTCGGATTGTTCATAACTGCTGTTCCGACGTCGTAAATATTCGGTAGGGTAAGAGCTATTGAAGCAGCACTCGCAAGAGCAGTCCGCTAGACGCTACCAGATGCATTGTAGGCAGGCTGGAGGGCAAGTGGGTCAAGATTCTATGCGAGTAGACCTTGAATTGCGTCGGCTCATCCGCTTTGTAGATTAGAGGTGCGCTGTTGCTTTTTCAGAAAACCAACGTACAATTCGTTTTTACGTTTTCTTTTTTTTGCTGTCGCAGTGTATCAAAACGCTGCTCCATCTATGTGTGCCGTTCTGCATCTGTGAACTATGCAAGGTCACCATTCGGTACAAATTTATTCAATGTTTCACTTCTACATCCCTATGACGATGCCCTCGAGTATTGGAGTTGAAACATGCTGGGCGAAAGAAAAAAAGCTTTTTATTAGTACCCCTAGCATCCCCAATGAAGCCCTGTACATAAACTACGTGCAGTACAGGAAAGAGAAGTAATGTGTGAATGTGTGAAACTTGACATTCTTTGGATTCTAAAATCTGCTTACCTGTATTTATTATTCTTAATACAAAATTACATCGCGATGTGATTGAAACACTGTTGGTTGCACTGCCTTCTGTTCATCTAACGCCTCAATAAAGAATTTCGCTTTAAATCACGTGATGCCTTTCTCGCAAACCATTTGTGGTTTATACGTAAAATTCAATCAATGGCACGTTTTTTTTAAAGGCATTGGGAAACGTTTGATGCCTTGGTATTAAACGTTATGGTGTATTTCGAAACATGCGTTGTATCTTACTCCTTCAATGCACGCTTTGACCGTGTTTCATTCACGAGGCGCGCTTGCAGGACTCGATAGGTGCTCACGGAAGGAAGTAATAAAATCGCTCCTTACCTGACGTCGACTGCCCCAGGTAGACAGCAGGAATGAAAAACAAGAGAGTATAAACGACGTCAGTGACCAAGTAGAAGAGGCACGGAGCGCACTGAGCTCTCCTAACAAAAAAGTTGCAAAGACATCCACGTTTAAATTTTAATATATAAGGCGCGATAGCAATACTTTGACTACCAATGAGCGTTTTCGTACGTAGATGCTGCTTTTCCGATCGATGTACGAGCACTAAGGGTCATCGAAAAGGGAAAGGCTAGCAACGAGGGTTTTTAATAGCCATGAATTAGGTGAAAAAAGCCTCTCTGTGCTTCTGTGGCTTAAAATGTGAGCGTGAAATATGAATAGGCACTTGAAGCGCCGTTGATATTTTTCCCCCTGTTTTGGTTAGGTCACCCATTGTTGGTGACGGTATAAGTCCCGGTGGGAAACACGCCGCTGTTGCTCAGTGGGTAAGGCGTGGCGCTGCTGATCCGAAAGACGCGAGTTCAATTTCCGGCCACGGGGGCCGTTTTTTTTTTTTTTTATGGAAGCAGAAAATAAAAACGCCAGTGCGTCGAGATGACCCCGCATGTTAAATATCCTAAAGTGGTCTGAATTCTTCCGCCGACTTAAACTACCATGTGTCTCGTAGCCCACGTGTGGCTTCGGGGCATGAATCACCAGAAATTTATATATTTTTTATTATTTTCTGGTGTATGCATGTTTTGGTGTGATGGCGTAAGTTGCGGGCACGGCTGGCGACCATGTCTTCCGGGCATGCTACTACCGACTGGGCATAGAACAAACTACACCCCGCAGGCGCGGCACCTATTCAAAACGCGAGCCCTTTCTTTCGTATCCGACGTCGTATCATTCTCGCCTTTCTCAAACATTGTTGCCGTTGCGCCACATTACAGGTTCACGAAGGCCTTGAATCTTGCAGCCTTAATTGTAACATCCGAGTGGCAGCGGTGACGTATTTTCATGGACGCCTGATGAGCACGGCTGACAGCGGACGGCCTAGGAGCCACGGGGAAATCGAAAAATGAGCCTAATAACGCTATTCCTGATAAAACAAGCGGGCCCTGTCGCTACTACGGCGTTGCCGGCGGATTGTGTACGCGGAACAGTCGGCCAATCATTAGCAGCGTACGAGTCACGCTCGATGTTTAAAAGGCAACTGCCCGTTATTCACTAGCAGCGTAACGAGTCGCGCTCGATGATTAAAAGACAGCTGCCCGTTATTTTCGTGTATAGCGTGTTCTACAGCTATCTGATAAAATTAATCAATGCTGATGGTTTCTTCTGGAATCTTCGTCCTCGCCTCATCCGCCAAGCGCCAGCCTCGCGACAAATGTTTTAAAACCTCCAGGAAAAGGAAAAAAAAAGACATTTGACTACGGTGAACGCGAGTGGTAATGACCGAATCTGGGTTCCATGGCTTGCTTTTCTTTAATTATCCTATTTTTACATGAAAGTGTTTTATTCCCGGATACACGAAGATTTCGCTGAAGTCATATCCGCCACAGAAGTGACGCCAGTACAACGAAGCAAGCGGCCTGTAAATGGTGCACCCTGCACACAGGGTCATCTTGCGGGGAAGCAACCTTTAGTACTAAAGAAAATGTTCTACTTGTCCTCGTCCTGTGTTGCCTTTGTTCGGGTCGCATTTTTTCAGTGTTGCGCTTTCTTAAGGTTTAAAAATTCTTAGGGTTGTTCGTTTTCGGGTATTATATTTTAACACGAAAGTTTTTTATGCCGCGGTACCCCAATATTTCACTGACGTCCTATCCGTCACGGAAATCACGCCAGTGCACCTTTGCCGATGCGACCCGCCAGCAGGACGCGCACACCAAGTCCACGGAAAATACCGGAATAAGGCGAACTGCATAACGTCTTCTTTTCCAGCATAAGGCAGATTTCGCGGAAGTTATACTAGCGTAAATGGAGATAATTTCTCCAGCAGAATTTTCAAAACTGAAAAAAAAGACACACATGAAGAAAATTACGGAAGGTGGCCAACGGTGTTGCTCCCTTTATTAACAAAAAAATGCATATTTGGCGTAAGTACCACATTTAATCATTATAATAGCACAAATGAAGATAATTTGTCGCACAGGATTCAGAAAAACAAAAAATGGCTGTAAAGTACTAATCGTCAAGTCAAGTGGCGTAAGAATGTTACGACATTTGCCTTGAGCCTTTGCGTAGACAATTCCTGAAATTCTTCAGATTTTTTCGCGGATCATCAAAGCCGCAGCACACAGCCTGGACGAACTGTGGCAAGCGTAGCAAGTGTAATGACAAAATTCTCTGAAAACTGGAAGCTGGTGCTCTTTACTATTACAAATGTGCGCAGTGTGTTTTCCTCCACGAAATAACAGGTAAATGGTTCTCAGTGACTTATACGGCGCTACTCGAGTTTAGCTTAGCGAGACGAACAGCAGGCTTGCACCGGTTTGCCAAAGCACAGCACATTATATATATAATATATATATATATATATATATTGAGAGAGAGAGAGAGAGACAGGGAGAAAATCAGAAATGCGAAATGAGGGACTCGGTGAATTAGGACAGAATAAGTGTTGGCGTCAAGAAAACCTCAGAAAGCAAAGGGGGGAATACGGTTTGTCACAGAAATAGATAAAGATTTTTGAGTCAGAAAGAAAGTGGTGAAAAAATGCCCGCCGGGTGGGATCCGAACGCACAAGACCTCCAGAATACCGGTCTGGTGCGATGACCACTAGTGGTCATCGATGATATCGATGATAGAGATGATTCATTCACAGGTAATACGAATGTAGCTAGTCGTTAGCTGCGGAATTCTAGAAAACTAAAAAAGAGTTTACAACCAAAGACCATAAACAAGCATAGATATAGCCCAAATGGGATATTTACCCCTCTGGACACTCTAGGCATTTTCCCTCCGTTCTTTCAGAGTGTGAAGAAAACGCTTAGATGGTTACATGAGCCAGAAACCCGACAAAGCGAAGATTTCCTCGCTCTCTGGAGTTTATCGGCCTGTGTGTCCATTTGTGGTTCCATAGGGGATTCGCTTACTGCCATGGCGCGTTCATTGGAAGTTCAGCTTTCACTGTCTGTGCCCTCTTACACATCAAACCTCCAGACCCTTTAGATACGCTGGAGAAAGTTGTCGTTTTTTTCTGATACTTTGTGCTGCCTTACACGAACCCCTTTTTCGCGTCGCATTTCGTAACAGCGGGAAAAACAAATTGACATTCGGCGTTTTTTAAACGCACCGACACATTTTTTTTAAAAGAGAATCTTGGACCGTACCACCTTTTGAAATAGTCCAGGCAAGCAGAAACGGTTTATCACGGCCCTGCTTTGTTCTCAGGTGGCGAATCAAAACGTAACTTGATTTCAACGTTGACTTGAACCTAGGATGGCGGTGCCCGCCGTGCATTTGAGGGTGCTTCGTCGCATTTCCCCCTGTGGACTTCCTACATGGGACTTTCAGTCCATCGAATCTACCACTTCTTCAATTTCTCTCGGTCTCTCTCTCTCTCTCTCTCTCTGTATATATATATATATATTGTGAGCATTCGCGACCACACTCCCGGAGGTGGAGAACTCCAGAGGACAATTCCCGCACCTCGTCTTCATCTGTACATACTCATCAGCACCAGCCATGCGGTACTGTTCCAACATCTTCTACGGACATGATCATCATCATCGTGTGTTCTGCGGTGCTTGCGGCTCGAACGCCTCAGTAAACGCCGTTCCTAGCCCTTGTCTCTCAATATATATATATATATATATATATATATATATATATATATATATATATATGTATATATATATATATATATATATATATATATATATATATATATAATCAGAATAGGAAATGAGGGCTCGTTGAAATAACACAGAAATAAGGGTTGGCAGTCGAGAAAACCTCGGAAAGCAAAGGGGAGGATGTGGTAGATCATTGAAACAGATTAAGAATTTGGAAAGAAAGAAAGAAAGTGAAGAAAAAATGCCCGCCAGGTGGGATCCGAACCCACGACCTCCAGAATACCGGTCTGGTGCGATAACCACTACGCTACCGGCGGGGCGATTTTCCCATTCACTTTCTGGGGTACTTATGTTAGGTATGTTTGTTTCCTGTGCTTGGGGGTGGTAGCCAGCGCCATTCGGACTAATCGGGGTGAAGGGGACCTTCTTTTTAACCCCCGGGTCGTGACTCGAGTGTCTACGACATGTCCAGAGTGGTCGACCAGCTTTGAACCCTCTTAAGCTCCCTTTGGCAACAAGACTGCCAGAACAGAGGCCCTCGCTATGCATGTAGCGAATCAGAATAGGAAATGAGGGGCTCGTTAAAAATAACACAGAAATAAGGGTTGGCAGTCGAGAAAACCTCGGAAAGCAAAGGGGAGGATGTGGTAGATCATTGAAACAGATAAGAATTTGGAAAGAAAGAAAGAAAGTGAAGAAAAAATGCCCGCCAGGTGGGATCCGAACCCACGACCTCCAGAATACCGGTCTGGTGCGATATCCCACCTGGCGGGCATTTTTTCTTCACTTTCTTTCTTTCTTTCCAAATTCTTAATCTGTTTCAATGATCTACCACATCCTCCTCTTTGCTTTCCGAGGTTTTCTCGACTGCCAACCCTTATTTCTGTGTTATATATATATATATATATATATATATATATATATATATATATATATATATATATATATGCATGCGTAGGAAGGAGGTACGATGCAACGGTAAAAATGTACTGTAAACGGGGAGGCTAACCAGTACCGAACGAAGGTTTATTAACGTTTCTGCTTGGGGCAAGAGCTGAAGAAGGCTTGCCCCAAGCCGAAATGATAATAAGCCTTCGTTCGTTGCCAGGTTAGCCTTCTCGTTTACAATATATATACATATAATCTCTTCAATCTATTTCCATTTTTCTTTTCCCCTCCTTACCTTCTCTTCTCTGCTACGACACTTCAGAGCGACCAACGCAAACAGAGTTTCGGTTGACGACGAGCATCGGTAGCGTCGTCGTCTGCCTAACCGCCTCCTCTTTCTCGCCGAGCCTCGAAGCCACTCGTGATGGATTACGGCGAAGTCGGCCCAAAGCACTCAAGGCAGTTCGAAAACACAACAGTGCGGCTTTCCGTCCCAAACCCACACTGGTGGCGACCGTTGGCCTTAGAATGCCGCGTAAGCAACCGCTCTGCTCCTGCCGTTCCGTTCCTCACGGTGCGCAAGAACACTCCGCTAGTGAGAACAAACGAAACGGGACAAAATAGGCCAATAATGGAGGTATAAAGCGAATAAGAGCTTCGTCTTCGACAGATAAAAAAGGAAAAGCAGGCCGCAGTTGAATTAGATGACGCGTAAACCTCGTCGCTGCCGAGCTTCTGGGCCCATCCCGTTTTCTATTCATTGGCCGCTTTCCGACCCACTCCTAGGCCTCTTCTACTTGTGCTTTTACGCGACAGTGTTTCCTCAGCTCCTTGGAGGTTGTTCTTTTTGCCCCGCGCTTAGTTTCTACGGCGGCTCGTCTTTTATGT
Source organism: Haemaphysalis longicornis (assembly GCA_013339765.2). NCBI lineage: Eukaryota > Metazoa > Arthropoda > Arachnida > Ixodida > Ixodidae > Haemaphysalis > Haemaphysalis longicornis. The sequence goes on from CM023449.1 coordinate 245,464,660, forward strand.
GTGGCCCGGCCGGACGGGCGACAGCTACCGAGAGACGGCGAGGAACTAACTTCTCCGAAGAATTCGGGTGCCGGGGAGGGAATTGAAAAGCAGATCTTGCCTTTCTGAGAGCAGGCAGTTTGAGAGATGGCGTACGGTGAAATAAGCTACGAACACAGGGGCCACGAAAAATAAAAGGACGGGAAAAAATAGAGCGCGACTTAGACAACGACACTAAAGAATGACGACGGAACAAGCGCTTGTCCCGTCGTCCTCCTTTACTGTCGTTGTCTAAGTCGCGCTCCATTTTTTTCAATCATAATGCACTTAACTTGCCCCACAGATGTGTTAAGAAAGGTAAAGAAACAAAAAAAAAATTGGGGCGGCGAAACAGTTAGCTAACACTTGGAAGAAACGAAAATCCGAAGGGTGACGACGGAAAAGTCGGTTTGAGTTATTCTGCATTCTTCCTGCCCAAGTTTTGCCCATGGTGAAAATAACAGGGTCTATTACTTATTACTTAAAATAAAAAAATTATAGCATGAAACAGGTTTGCCTAGTGCCCTAATACACACCAGACCTTGTACCCACCGCTAAACAATAACCTATGTGTCTTTGTTGCAGCTAATCTTAGGTTATTTTTTGTAAGTAATCCGGACTATTCAGCTCACTGAGTACATGAGTGGGATGCTAAACATACTTTTCAAGTGTACTGCTCATGACATTCACTAAATTAGCTCGTGAATTTTGGGAGTCGTAAAACTGATTTGGAAAAATTCCAGGCCATCTCTACTAACGTGAAACCTGGGGAGGGGTGAAGCATGCAGTGTATCAATGTATTAAAAGGTTATAAATCTCTCTCTTTCCAAACGGCTCCGGCTGATTGGGCGCCGGAGAAGCGCCATTGAGGGGAGGAGTCGCGCACTTGCTGAGGAGGTGGCGCCCTCTCTTGCGTTGAACCGGATTTGAGCAATTTGGATGCCCCATCTGTTAGGAATATTGGCAGAGGTCAACACGAGCGCAGTGCAGTGTTTTTCTGCACACACCGGCCTGATGATGCTAAAACTAGATGAACTACGTGGTTCCTGCTGGGCTTAAGAGATGATAGTGCACGAGCAACACTTAGTAAATGTGTATAGATGATGGACTTTGGAATTTGGTTTTAAAGAATGTGTTGTACAATGAGTGAAATTTCATATGGTTTAGCCCAGAAAAATGTCCAAAAAAGATGATCTGTACACATGAAAAATGAATACATTAAGATCCGAAACTTCCTAGCTCAATCCGCGCGAAAAAGGCAGAGGAACAAACGGGCAATTTACAAACAACAGACATGTGAATGCATCATTAAAACAAGTTTAAAAGGAATGTTATTCAGCGACGAAATTTTAAAAGCATAAAGCAAGTCTATGTACGTCCGCTCATTCTCAAGGCGCCACTTCTTACATTCACCATATAGAATCTGGATGGCGCTAGTGCGGAGAGCACCCGACACAAGGCGAAGCCGTAAGTGTAGCACAAAGTCGAGCATTCTAATGCTCCTTTTTTTACTGATACACACAGGACACTGCCATAGTCCAGCCGATACACAACCAAGGAAGTATACAGGCGGAGCAGGAGTTCTCTGTCAGGACCACACGACTCCTGTGAGAGTACCTTAAGGATATCAATTGCTGTCAGACATTGATGCTTAATGATTATAGGAATGACTGAGTTTGTCATCAAACACAACACCTGACGACTTGTGCTCCTTGTTCACACGAATTGAAATTTCATTACGACTAATGTTAGGGTGCGTATCGCTTCCCTGAGAACACCACGCAAGAGCTTTTTCCTGAATTCAGCTTCAAACCATTTTTGTCTGCCCAGCCGGCAAGTTGTTTCATACCAAGCTGAACTTGACGTTCACAGATTGGCATATTACATGATTTAAAAGATATATGGACGTCGTCTATATAGAGTAAGAAATTGTAGGAGGCAATGCCTCTCCAATGGAGTTCGTCTTAACTATGAAAAGAATACAGCTTAACAGTAAACATGGTGGCACACCATTTCCTTGCACGTGAACCCTTTATAATGCACTACCGAATCTAAAGTTCTCTCCGACAAGTAACTAGCAACGGTGTTTAATTGCCCGAAACCCCGATTGACTTCAGGTCACTAAGGATTCCGTAACGCCAGGCAGTATCATAGGCTTTCTCGATATCGAAAAAACACCGTAAGGCAAAACTGCTTATGCACGAAGGCATCTTTGATATACGATTCAAGTGACACGAGTTGGCCATTCTTGAATTGCTCTGCCCTCAAGCCTCCCTTGCTGCTCTCGAGGAAGCCATTGTACTCAAGAAAGTACTCGAGCTTCCGGTTTATCATCTCGAGAAGCTTACACAGGTAGCTTGTCAGGGCAATGGGTCCATGGACGGTGGAGAGGGAGAGTCCTTCCCCTTTCTTAGGAATGCTATAACTATCCTCCCTCCAAGACATATAATGTGCCCCGAAAGCCATATTTTATTATATAGATGTACCATCGTTTCAAGTGTATCTGCGTGTAAGTGTTGTATCATGGTGTATGTTTTGTTGCCTACGCCAGGAGCTGAACGTTTACAAGTACTGAGAGCCATCTTCAGCTCATGAATATAAAAAGGGGAGTTGTAAGCGTTAGACGGATTTTTGTCACGTAGTGGCTTCTTTTCGCAAGGCATTTTGTGTTTGATAAACTTGTTCGGGCTGGCCACGTGTTTGAAGTGTGTTAGCCCAGATTTTATAGTTTTCCCCTGTTGTACTCACCAGGCGAAGGCCTGCCTGGGTGTTGTCTATTGAGTTTTCATATTCGAGTCAATACTTTGCGAGTGTATGTGTCTGAATTGTTTGGTGTTATAAAGAAGCGCCGACACTATTGTTTTGCCTCACGGCGCACACGCTTTTCAAAAGCCTTTGCTCTTTTGAAGGGGATTAAATTATCCGACGTTGGTTACCGACAGAGAATACCCCACGCCGTGTTCTGGGCCTCTTGCGCTAGCCTACAGTCTTCATTCCATCAGGGCCTCCCTGGGTTGCACAGGGTAACAGAGGCCAGGGGAATGGACTTTTCGGCGGCGTCGAAGATGTGCGCCGTGAGGAGTTGGGTGGATTCTTCTACATGTAGGTGTGTTATGGATGTGTAGTGTAGTTTAAGTGTTTCTGTATATGTACTCCAGTTCGCTCTAGCTTCATGGAACCTTTTATTGGAAGACGAAGTTATCGGGCCTTTACCTTTGTATGCTAATGTGGTTGGAAAGGGGTCAGTCACTACCATATGTGTGTGAGCCCGCGCCACACTCAAGAGATAAAAGAGTACGGCGGAGCCCATGGCTAAGTAAAGGTAGTAATATGTGTTATGTCCTAAGTATGGTATGTAGGCTGTTTTTTGTTAAGAAGGCACGCTCCCGATGATATTAGGAACTTCTCAATGAGGCTACTTCGGACATCCGTGCGAGAGAAGCCCCAGAGTGGGTTATGAGCATTAAGGTCCCCAACTAAAGGAAATGGTTCAAATGGCTGGTCTATCAGGGCCTTGGAATCTGACCTTTACAGCCCAAAATCAGGAGGAATGTAGGGGGAGCTTACCGTTATTAACGTGTTGAATATTATTGTGCGAATTGCGACAGCCTCAAGAACAGTGTTTAAATTGATGGGGTGGCATGCTAAGGATTTCGGGACGACGATGGCCACACCTGAAGATGTACCACCACCATCCCTGTCTATCCTACATACCATGGAACTATTCAAACATTTTGTGTGTTTGAAGTTTAAACGTGTTCCTTGTAGCACATCACACTTGGCTCATTGGAATGCAATATATCGTCGACATCATCAATATTTTTAAGAAAGCCCCTACAGTTCCGTTGGGTAATATTCTGTCTTCCCATTATGTACCTTTGGGAGCAGCTAACATGTGCGTGCGTTCATGTTCTGTTTTTCGGGGCTTCTATTCTCGGAGGGTATTTTGAGGGTTTTCCTGTTGGCTTGGACGTCGAAGCCCGTTACTTACACTGCAATGCAGGCAGGAATGGTCGCGACGTCCATCTCATCGTCAGATGTCCAGGACGTGCCAGTCTGGCCGGGTCTTCGGTATCTGGACGTAGCATCCTTTCGGGCGTTCTTTGTTCCAGCCATCACCTCCGAGGGTGTCGGGGCGCCACGGGCAGGAGAGGTGGTGGGATGAGGATGGGAGCGGCCGAAGTTCCCTCCCTGTCTATTTTCTTCAAGCCCAGAGAGGTGCTCAAGGTCTGTGAGTTCTAAACAGAAGGAACGACTGCACTACCGACCGTGTGGGTTGCCACCTCAACCACCGCCTTTCCGGCAATTGGCGTGGCGGCGGCTTGGGCTGTCAAAGGCAGGCTAGCGCGGGGCCGCGGCGGGACAAAGTCAGTCTCATAGTACTGTGCCGCTGTCCAAAGCAGACGCCGCTCCGCCCCCCAGCTAGCTGCGTAGACATAGTTTACAGGAGGCACTGAGCCTTTTTCGATCTTCAGGGTAGAAGATATTTTAGTTTACTTTTATACTAACGTTTTTTTTTCAAGTTTGAGTTTCTCGCTTGCCCTCGAGTATGCTGCGTGAGGGCCACTGTAGTTTGGGAACTTCATGTCTTGACTATTGCCATTTTCAGCGAGGTGTTCACACCGAGAGCATTTGGCGAATGTAGATTGTGCACGGGAGTAGTTAATGTCATGACCGAACAGTTGGCACTTAAAGCACTGGCACAGGTTAGGTACGTCGGTCGAACAGTACATCTCAGGAAGCCTGATTTGATACATTCAGGTAGGTTGCGGCGGTCAAACGTCAGAACTACGTATTTGGCTTTGATCTCCTGATTATGATGGCGCATCATAATGCTCTTTTACTGCAATGACACCCTGGTCGCGCAGGCGCTCGAGGATGTCGGAGTCAGTTTCATTGCTCAGATCAGATTCGGATATGACATCTTGTGACGTGTTTAGCGTTCGCTGGGGAGTGACTGATGTTTAGGTTGCTAATAAGGGTTTGTTCAAGGAGAATTTCCGATTGTGTCGGGTTGTTTACTTCTACAAGGATTTCTCCACATGTCCCCTCTTTTGTGTTGTAGTGTTTCCCTATAACGCTTTCAATGAACTTAGCTATGACGAAAACTGATTTAGATGCCACTGGCTTGGTATTGTCGTCGGATTCGATGATCAAGAACCGGGGGAATTTGGTATTTAGAACGATAAGGTAGGTAATGAAGGAAAGTTCCTTTCGGTGCACCCCTTTTGGCGGGCCGATCATTGGGTTTGGGAAAATGTGAGAAAACCATACAGCGTGGAAAAAAGCAGGGGACGGGGGAACTTCCTTCACTCAGTTTACCCCGCTGCCGAGGAAAGGTCTCGCACCTCTCTGCCTGGTCAACAGACAGAGAGGGAGCCCATCCGCCGAAGCTTGACCACGGCTCCGACGGCCACCGTTTTTGGTTTCTACCCTTCGCCTTAAAACTGCTAACCACGGTAGACAACAGCGCGACTATAGGATCTCGGGGTCCACAGTGTCACCAGTACTGTGGCCTTGAATACCCAGGTGCCCCGTGCGGGGCAATAAGTAATTTATTTATTTATTTATTTCATACATACTGCAGACAACAGTACGTCCAAGCAGGAAGGGCATATGGTAGACATACAGGTACAAGAAAAATAACTTAAGTGGGGCAAGAAATGCGATTACTCTAATTAATGCGTGCAGAACACGGTTCACTTAACGAGTTCCAGTCAGACATGGTCCCAGGGAAAAAGGAATACATAAACGTATAAGTTCTGGTAAAAAACGGGTATAGTAAGTTACAATGGAAGTGCCGAGTTGGACTGGTTGGAAGAAAAGATCAGTATGGGGATGGGTCTATCCACAGTTTGCGGTTCAGCAATAAAAAAAGAAAATCAGGTCACAAATAAAGCCTGCGTGATTCAAGCGTGTGGATGCCGTTATCAACCATTAGCTGGGTTGGGGAATCAGTCCGTGAGTATTTGGAGTAGATAAATCGAATTGCCTTCTTTTGCATTCGTTCAAGCTTATTAATGTAAACTTTTGTGTGCGGGTCCCATACGACACTGGCGTATTCCAGTTTGGCCTTATATATGATAAATGGCACATGAGTTGTACTTTCGAGGGAGAATTGCGCAGCTTATGCCTTAAGAAATCAAGCTTTCGAAGAGCAGCTGAACATATGTTTTCAATGTGCAAGTTTCATGACAGGGTGTTAGTAGTCGTTATTCCTAAGTATTTGTAGCTAGTTACCTCTTTTAAAGAATCCCTTTCTAATTCGTATGCATGTTTTGATAGACGTTGCATATGGGTAAGCTGAATATAGACACATTTATCAGTATTTAGCATCATTCGCCCCATACTACACCATTTTGAAATATTTGCAACATTATTATAAAGTTCGGTTTGATCACCAAGGCAGTTAATTTCCCTCCACAAAACACAGTCGTCAGCAAACAGTCTAATCAGAACACCAGAATCGATAACATTGACGATGTCATTGATGTAGACAACAACAGTATTGGACCCAAGACACTTCCTTGGGGTACATCAGATGTAACATGAAGTGATGCTGATTGTTGATCATTTATGGCACCATATTGTTCCCGGTTACTCAAGTAATCCGCGATCCAATTTACCAAAACGGCTGGAAGGCCAATGCATTGAAGTTTTAATATTAGTTTATCATGTGGAGCCCCATCTAAAGCCTTACTAAAATCTAGGAATATTGCATCAATTTGACCACTGTTATCAAAGTTGAAATCAAAAGTGTGAATGACGGTAACTAATTGCGTAACTGTCGAATATCGCTTTCAAGAGCCATGTTGATTATCAGATAGGATTGCGTGTTCACTTAAAAAGTTCATTAGTTGGTTTGCTACTACATGTTTGATTAGCTTGCAGCATGAATATGTTATAGAAATGGGATTATAATTTTGAGGTGACAAGCGGTCACCTTTTTTTAAATAGTTTGGTCGACAACAAAGGAGAGCGAAAACGGTTCGCAAGAAATTTCGCAAAATGTTCAGCGTACCGTTATAGAAAGACGTTAGGTATACCATCAGGACCACAAGACGCTTTGGTTTTGAGTTTTAACAGCATAGACAACACACCAGGATAAGAACAACGCTTTGAAAGTATAAATTGATTGTCAGCAATAATTTTCTGGTATGTCACAATTGAACCATTAATTTTTATCCCAGTGATAGGTTTCATTTTTTTCGCCGAGAAACTTCCGAAATTTGTTTGGGTCAGTACTCATAATTTCAGGCAGAAATACTTTAAAATAATAATCTTTCGACTTACGAACGGGCTGGGATAGGCTGGCCTTGACGTCGTTCATAACACCAGAATAAGCGTGATTGCTCCGTAACCATTTCAATTTTCTTTGAAGGTGGAATCTGTCACGTGTCAGCATAGGTGTTTGTTTATTAATCTTCTTTCGCTTATTCGGGATGAATTTATCAATACAGTGAAGGCAAACAGCTTTAAACTGTCCCCATAACGACGCAGCCATGATGATTTCCAAACGCAGCAATGAAACTGTCCATGTAGTCAATCACAGCTATGTCGTCGGCTCTCTAATAGTTTTTGATGGTACGTAGTGATGACTTTTTCTTACTAGAAAACTTTGAGAGGGGAATTGAAATGATAACCCGGGAATGATCGGATAGGCCTTGCTCCACAGAAACTGTGTAGTCCTCCTATTCGCGATTGAGGAACCCTAGATCCAAAAGGGTAGTAGTTGACTATTGCGCTCTGGCCGGTTTATCAACAGCTTGCTTGCGGTTGTGCGTAAGCATGATATCAAAAATAGTTTCAGTAGCAATCTTGTTTGAGGGGCCTGTTACAAAATGCTCTGAATTAACTCCGGGCATATTACAATCGCCTACTAACAGAATTTTGCTGCTCCTGAACTGGGACGTGCGACTTCGATGGAAGTATCGCTATCAGGAGGACTATAAAGTGCATATAAAATAAAATTATGGCTCCAACCGGACACCATGATGCTATACACTCAGTATTTCGAATATCGTGAATGATTGTGGCCTGGAGTGACGATTTCACAAGGACAGCTTCTCCATACTCCTGTCTTTCCGAAATACAGTATATAACGCAGGGAATACATAATCATCACTTATATCGGGATGCAGCCACGTCTCTGTAAGAATCGTGAAATGGGGGTCGTGTTGCAGCAAGGCTATTTCCAAGAGATCAGTTTTGTTACAGACACTCCGGGAATTTATATTAACAAATCTTAAACCTTTATTACTTTGGGTATGTGTGCGGTCGATAAGAAGGGAACTACTTTTCAATCCCCCATTATCTGTGGGAAGGGTAGGCTGATTGGAGAACTTTTTTGCCTTTGGTGGATGGGTCTGACTTATTTTTAAGTGCAATGCACTTCTTAAGCGACCCTGAACCTGCGTCCACCGGCGATGTCCGCGCACGTGGAGATGGGGTGCGCGCAGCCTGGCCGCTGACATGGCACATACCCACGTGGGGGATTGGCCAGGAATCTCCTCGTCTTCCTTGGCAACGGGGGGAGATGGGCGCGCGCTGCCTGGCCGCTGACATGGCACATACCCACGTGGGGGATTGGCCAAGAATCGGGCGTGAGAAGGGCTAATGCACCTGCTTAAAGGAGTACTGACACGAAATTTCAAAGCTGAGATCCGCTCTAGCAATCAAGTACAACGACAACACAAATAGGTGTCTGTGAATAAATGCATCTTTCTTTCTTTGTAGTTGTGTGTGTGTGTGTGATCTCTCTTTCGCGAACATTACCGAACCGCGCAAATTCAACTCGTGCATTCGCACTTTCACATTCTTCCCCTCGGGGAAATGCGGGGAATTTTTGTTATGGGACGACTTTTTCTGGCAGCACTGGTTTTTTGAATAGGTTTTATATCTCCTGCTTCGTTGTTACAGACGTACGCTTGACCTTCAATGTACTGCTTATAAAAAGCCATGTACACCTTTTCGCCTTTATCGGGGTGAATTTTTGATCTCTGCCACAGATGTTTTCTAACCTGACGGATCGAACGAGAGACGGCTTCACCTATAGATAGTACCATGTCTTTCAGTTTCAACCCGTTTTTTATTATTAGTGATTTGCCCCTCCAATCGAGCAGCTTAAATATTACGGGCCGAATTTTACCTGCTTCTGGTCTGCGCAATCGATGTATACGCTCAATGGCGATGGGTTCCTTCAGTTCCATGATGTTCTGGATAATTTCGTTGTTTCGTTTTGTTCAAGTGCTTCGCTTGCCTCATTTTCAGCTTTCGCAAGACAGTACACGATTAAGTTTGACCGCCTGCTCTGATTTTCAAGCCGGTCAATATTGTTTTGAAATGAAAGGTTCCACTAGATGCCGTGAGCATAGGAACGCGGGATAATGGAATTGATTTATTAAGCAAACCTCCACCGTCTTTGCAAGGGGATAATGAAGACGGCAGGGAACGTGCTTGAGAGGTGGGCGGGAATGGGAAGACAGGCATTTACGCGGCAGAGGACTATCGTCTTCCTACGACCTTTGCATCAAAGGGAGCAGATATGCAGGTTTTTTCTCGCCTTTCTTTCTTTCAGCTTTTTCCTGCCAGCTTTCCCTTTGTCCACGCGCGAGATAGCAAGGTAGGCATAGCTTGGTAAACTTGCGTACCTTTCCCACATCTCCCTTCAACTTTCCGTCATTCCGTCCTGCAATTTTTATGGTGTATTTACGCAATCATTACGGATGCTTAGTAAGCTTCTCAAATAACATTAATAATTATTATGGTAACGATATTATACCACTGCTACTACTAATGATAGTAATGATTAATATGACGACAACATTAATATAATAACCCCATGGCGACTATCCTTCGTATTGTCATTCTTCGTTTTGTGTAATGTAATGCGTATTTCAACGCAAAATATTATCGGGACGCTCCCTTATCACTTACTTTCAAAACGATAGCAAGAAGTCGTTACTCTAGCCCGACTATCAACGAGCTTCCCTACCCGGAAAAAGGCATAGACGTTCGTAAAAACAAATAAAGCTGAGCGCATGATCTAGGTGGGAGAAACCGGACGCTTCTGAACACGCATTCCGCCCTCCGCAGCGCCCAAACTTCGGCTTCCCTGGTCGTTTCCCATCGATGCTTCGAGCATCATCAAAAAAGCAAGCACAAAGCCACACAGCGCACCCCTCCCTAGTCCTCGGCCTTCAGCCTTTCCTTCATCACTCGCGCTCGGCAAATATACTGCTGCGTTCGATACAGTGCACGGACAAACAGTAGCCGAGCGCTGCAATGCGGCATTGCGAACACCAGACGCACACACACATTGTTTCGTATTGTCGTCACGTTGAGGCCGCTCGCTCACGCACCAACCGCAGGAGTTGTCGCGTGGGCGGCTTTCTCTTTTCGCGCGCTTCCGTCGTCCACTGTTGCGGATTTGCTTACGCGGTCGCGATAGCGCCCCGCGATGCCCTTTCTCGACGGTGAAAGGCTTTCTTCGCGCTCATGACCCAGAAAACGCGCGTGTTCCTGGCAGCAGTGCCCGTGCGGCCATTTCCAACGTTGCCCAGCGTGGAGGCACGATGTGGGATGTCCCTATAACCCCGGGCTTACCTACAACTATAGTATACAGCGAGGTGGCATGCTGCGTCTCCTATGAACGCAGCTGATGATGAGCTATATCGTAATCACGATCGACTATGCGTTCTATTTATGTCGTTCTCTGGCCGCTCGCGCGTTGTTGTTGGTATACGTTTATCGGAGCGGAAAATGCTGTTGTTTTTGCCCTTCGAAGTCCGGAAAGCCACGACCGGTGGCAGCCGCTCCTGTTCGAGACACAGCAGTAACCTGCGTGTCTGGCTGGCAACCGGTCCAGTTCGCATTTCGACATCTCCAGGGAGGGGGAAGCGGTGGGGTTTGGTTGGTAGGGGCAAGCCCGTACTCGGTGGCATGTAGTGTTGTGTGTTTTACAGAATGGGAAATCATATGGGTATGGGGTTGGTGAAACGTTGTATAAAATTGTTATGTTGTAGAACAGCTGGATTTGTAGGCGCGCCAAAGGCGTGCGCCATTCTCCGTGACCAAACTTTTAAATGCGGAAGCGTTACGTTATTTATTCGTGGAGAAGGAAAACGTGTGCATGCCGTTCCATGCACTGCGTCATAGCTTCACCACTACGATGAAAGACCCGCTCTTACACGGGAGTACCCGCAGTTCAACGAACGAATGACCGTTGGAACGTGACAGCGCGTATTCCCAGTCAGAGGTGTGCCAACTTTCGCTCACTCAAAATTTGGACAAAAACTTCAAAAGGCGAAGGGTTGCTTAATTCTGGGTCAACCAGCGTTCCTGAACAAAGATGAAGCTTGGTTCCTTCGAGCAATTTCGCTTAATACAGGAACACCTACTCCTTAATACGAACGAAAGCCTGCAGGCCAGCAAAGCCCTGTCAGACAGTGCTGTCAAAGGACTTGATAATGCGCACGAAAACAGTGTAAATTGTGCTGCTTAAATTCTAAACGTCAGTTTCTTTTTAATGTGGCTTGTACGGTTAGCATAGTCCTCATTCACACATTGTCTATCAATGCTGACCGAAAATCTATTTCCTTTCCTCTAAGTACACGTCCCCTCCCCGATTCTCATTACTCAAACATTAGCTTTTAACGGAGGCCACTCGAATGCTGCAAGCAGCAATTATTTACTCCCACCTTTCAACAATTTCCAACGCTTTTTCTCCACCGAAGAACGCGCGACACAATTCGAAAAACACTCTTCGTAGAGACACTTCGGCGGTCCCGCATGGTTCGTAAAAAATAAATTTGCATTAGTACGCCGGATCCTCGAGTAAATATTCAGCCCGTGGCGAGGCCTTCGCTGCTTCTCACTTTGCTACGCTCGATTGGCTACGCACGGGCGACTCAAGGGGCCCTTACTACGTCGCCTGTTCAACAATCATCTCGTCGCCGTACGCCCGCCTGACCATGTTCTTTTCGAATGCCGTGGGGAATATCTCGGAAACGTGGTTGCGTTTGGAGAAGCTAATTCCGTGCTCCAACGTTCTAGATATCTCGCGCTCTCTCCTCGAAGTTCGAAAAGACGAGATATGACGAGACTTGTCCAATTCGGTTCACGCTTCGCCTACCTTATACAGCAGGCTGCCGAGTGAGCGACTTCATTGCGCAGACAGCGTCCTCCGCGCCCCGAAAACATTTCCGAGCGCACTATAGAGCTCGCTGCCTGATTCATTTCCTCATTAGGGTCGCATTAGCGTTCTACGTACGTGCGATACGCTGCACAACTGTGGCGCACGCCGACGGAAATCACTTTGAGCGACAACTAAGGAGGCGGACAAATCATGGAGAAGGGGAAAAATATACGCGAAGGAAATTGATTGAGGCACTCTTTCACGAGTCTCGGCAGCATATCGATGTTTGTATATGGCGAGCCGAATGACTTAGGCCCGGAAGCACGTTTCCCGCTTTCCGTATCTGCACATGAAAGATGAGATGCGATTGGCAACGAGCGCCGTCGCGGTAACTTTATCTCACGCCTAGCTCTTATCCGCCCTTTCTCGTCCTGTCTGCCGAATTAGGATGCCAGAGATTGGCAGTTAATTGTTGTTTTGCTTCGTGTTTACCAAAGAGGGTGACAACCGAAAGGGAAATGGTGAGGGCCCAATCCTAAAGACGTCACTTTTAAAGAGATTTTGAACGAGTATCTTTACGCCGTTTGTGCAGGTTTCAGTGTTTTGGTCCTTTAACACCTCCCACTTGCTCCCCGTCTACTTTTCGCGCTTTATTCGTTTCCCCCTCTTCACGTGGGCTTTGTCACACCGCCGGCTACACCAGGGGCCGGGAAGGAGCATTTGTCATCCTGTGTGTACAGAGATAAGCAACCAGTAAACGTGGGAGAAATGGCGCCGAGAACTCTGGTGTAAGCCCATTAACAAGCAACAAATCTTGCGCGTTTATATAACTACGAGCCGCGCGGATTACAAGTTAAACAAGCCAGGAAAGCTGCGTAAGCGTGTTAGAAAGAAGCGGAGGAATAAAAGCAGAGTCACGGACAAGTTAACTGCGGGAACAAAAATATTAACTGGAACACGCAAAATTCAGAAATGCTGCTCGTGGAGGTACAATAATAGCGCGCTATTGGCGTATTTAGAACGCCACATTTCCCAACTTCTTTACACTTATTAAGCAATGGGTCCATTGGACTTTGAATAAAAGAAATTTCGCTGTTTGATCGATTGTATAGTTGAACGCTCCGACGCACGCTGGCGATGAGGCGCGCCGTAGTGGAGGACTCCGTATTATTTTTGACCACCTGGGGATCTTTAACGTACGCGGAAATCGCGAAATCGGGCTGTTTGTGTATTCTGGTTCACATTTTCGTGATCGCGTTTCAGTTTTCCATGACTCTACATTCCTGGTATAGCGAGGTCGCTTTCATCGAAATATCGGTTTATACAAAGTGTCTCATGACCCCCCTGCTTAGCAAATAGTTCCCTCTTTAAAGGAACATTGGTTGTAACAAAACTATTTTTCTGTCGTGAGGGTATCATTTTAATGACGGCCTGCTAATGTGCGTGTGAGCACTCAGTAAACAGATTACATTCGGTGATGGCTCCACGCAGGGATTCTCGGAAGTTTAGGTACCCATGATTTCGATTCCTTTCCCCGGATCACGCTGTGGAACGCCACGATTCATGCAATAAGTTAGGGGTGCCATTGAGTGCACGGAAGCAGCTAGCTTTAGTGGAATCAATGTAACAACCAGCGCCATTGTCGGTGAACGTTTCCCGCAACTTTTACTAAATGCAGGTTCTTCCTTCATGATGAGATGCTACGGCCCCAGTTCAAAAAGAAACTAAGCGTCATTTAATGAGGTGAGAGCGAGATAAGTGGAAAAGCGTAGGGCTGCCGGTTGGAGATTCTTGGTTATCCTTGGTGTAGCAGCGTTATAGTCGTATTATAATGGTGACGCATGCAGGAATTAGTAAACACAGCCAATGCAACATCCCACTTCAAAAGCCTTTCCACCGGTGAACGCAGGGGTAGTTCGAGAGGGGTCGTTGTGCCCTAGGTTGGTATTGGTTCAGTCATGGATGAGAAAGGTTGTGCCAAGGCTAAGCAAGGCATTTCTGCGCTTATATGCTTCCCGTTTTTCTGAAACGCCGAGGGTGGTGTATTACCGTTGCTGCTGTAACAATTTTCCTGAAGCACAGCTCTTTCAGGAAGGCGTTCTGGCGCAGGATTTACTCCGATATACCGGGTCTGCCCATGGTTGTAAACGGGGTGATAGCGCTCTCCGCAAGGCTTATATACGGACGCTTGAGTGGAAGCGCCCACGGCAGCACGGCCCGTCGCTGAAACATTGCAAACTTTCAGCGCCCCGGTTGTGGTTATTTCTGAACGAGGCGTGAAACTACTACTGCACGGTACAACTTACAAAGCTTGATGTTCGTTGCTTGCATACCACACCACTTGTTGCGAAAGATACATTTGCGAGGATATAAGCGGCTGATTCACAGCGGTGCTGCGGGCATTTCATTCGTGATGGACCTTTTAATAATGCCTTAGCTACACGGATAATGAGCTTACGAACTCATATATACAAGTTTCTTTCTTCGGTTATCGTTTATTTTGACGCGAGCGTGCTGCAGCAGCTACCTACCACGATAAGTGTTTTTCTGGGAAAGCAGCGTATATGTGCGTCGGGCAGACGCTTTACTGCGCGCCCGCCGCATTTGCCACCGTCAAGCTCCTCGAACCAAATGGCTTAGTAAGGATTTTCAAGAGAGGATAGTTAACGCGTACTTTGGCATCTCAGATGGTTCCTAGATTGTCTAACGTGGTTTATGGAGGATAAGTCAGACTGAGGACAACCTTGAGCAGTGAAATTGCCGGGTGATATCAGGGTGTTGAACCGTAACAAAACCGAACCGACCCGAACCGGTCGCCGGACCTGCCCCCGAACCGTTATTTTTGAGCCGGCCAAACCCTCACCGGAACTGAACCAAATTGGAACTTAACCGACCACTTGTGCTTGATACTGCGCTTTCACTGTCATTGAGGGCTTTTTCCATCACTCAAGACAGGCTGCGTAACTTTTCACGCCCATTGAGAGCAATCGCACTATGGTCGCAACATGGGGAGAGAGAGAGAGAGAGAGCTCTTTAATGTGGGCTGGAGAGGTCAGCTCTGCTAGCGGCAGTGCTTGCTACGCCAGATGGGGATGATTACAATGCAGTGAAGTGAATGTGAGAAATCGGGAAAGCAGCAATAGAGAGAAAACAAAAGTTAAATAAAAATGGCACGCAATGTAGTGCAAGGAATGGCGGGCGTCGTATGCGCACCATTGGTATGATGCTGATGGTCACGCGTGCAGAATTCGGGGCAGGGCGAAAGGAATGACACGTTTTTCGAATCTTGCACATCATGTCGTCTTTGCCCTTTCATTGTGCCGCCCAGTGATACTCAGTGCGCCTCAGTGCTTAGGCATAGCTTCGGGGATTAACATGGAAATATTTTTCTGAATCTGTGTTTTTTCTTGAACACAAAAGGCCCATTCTTTGGCTTTGATTATTCTGTCTGCGGCTCTTAGAGGAATAATTGCTGCTCTGTTTTCCAGCCTTCATCCATTAAATAAGCACAAAACTGAGAGGTACATTTTAACAGCGGAGCTGTTTAGGCCGAGCTTTGTCCATCCGTTGCACCAAAAATCTTATCGCCCCAAGAAAAAAATGTAGTTAAGGAGGCCCCGGTAATCGATCGCGGGACCTTTAAGCGTTGATACCGGCAACCTCAATAGTGGGTCATCCCGAAGGTCCGAGGGGTGTGGCGTTAGCAGCGGCGGAGAACAATAACATGTGCAGCCGATTGAAAAAAAAAAACGCTTCCCCAGGTTGCAATCAAACCCGGGTCACTCGCATTATTAAACCGGTGTCTCTCCGATTGAGCTGCCATCGGTTTCTTTTTATTTTATTTATCTTTATTTCATGTCTGTTTAGGCACACAAATAATAATCACATACAACTGTTAAAAATCGCCAACCGAAACCGGGATGATTGTCACACTAAATTTCTTCAAAGAAGCGAGGTCATTTAATAACGCCACCTAGTCAGGCGGGTGACATCGAATACGGTAAATTTCTGTCACTTGCGCCACACTTTCAATGAAGTTCTCGGGTGCCGGCCGGGCATCTAGATCTCCATGGCGTACACCCGTCTTAGTCTTCCATAGGCTGCGAAGGCCTAACAGCATGGACGTATCACCTGATTCCATGCGGCGTAATCGGTAATTCTTTTGTAGTGTTCTTTGCAGCATATTGTTGTGACTGGCCACCCGAGCGCAGTCACCGGTGTAGCGATGTTGCCTTGCTCCGTCCGCTATCGACGCGGCACAGAGCAGAGCGACGAAGTCCTCGAGCCGACGAAGAGTTGAAGTAACATTTATATACAGTATTTACAGGGTAAGCAAACGTTACAATCATTCGCACAAAGGCGACAGCACCCTTTCACTCGGTGCTTCCGAAGAGACTGGTGCGGAGAGAAGCTGCCGAGGAAAGCCGACGATGAGAGCCTCCGGGCTCTTCTTTTTATAGCCCGGGAAGTTCGTTGGGGGCCCCGAGAAGTTCGAATAGCTCCAATCAGAGCTCTCGCTGCCTCAAGTTTGAATTCCGACGAATGGTAGCGAAGCGGTGAGTCAGCTGCGCCGCCAATGGGGAAAGGGAGAGCGATGCCGCCGCCGTCTACGTGACCTCGCCTCCGGGCGTAGCGACATGCCCTTTGTTGGGGTCGTTCTCCGCTGAGGGATTCGGCCGCGCCGCAGTCGTTTCGAGATGCAGGCAGTCGGCCGCGCCGCAGCGTTCTGAGATGCGGGCTTCGGCCGCGCCGCAGCGACGACGAAAGGGAGAGGCGTGACTCAGCCTCGCTGTCGACGCGTTCGCCTCGTGCAACGCCTCTGGGCCAGGTGCTCTGGCACAACAATATCCCAAAAGAATATTGCGTCCAAACAGTCCAAAAAAACATGTTCCATGGTTTCACGTTTTTTGCAAGAAATACGGTTAATTTTCGAGGAAAAAAATTCCTTTTTTTGCAACAATGCATTTAACGGTAATGTACTACTATAGAGTAAAAGGAGTTAACAGTGGATCTCACTGGCATTCTCAAAACCCGCTTCAGAACGTCTTTCACTGTCCTTGACAATACATGGTTCTGCAGAGGGGTATTGTGTCGACAAAGTCTCTGTGCAGTTTTTTCTTTCTAATTGAGCAGAGGTATTCAAACGAAAATCGACTTTGTAACAATTGAAATCCAGTTGTCACTTCCTTAAGGCAACCGTTAAGTCCTTGTTGGCGGCCGCCAACAGAAGGCTCTACAAATAGCGAAATGATATTCATTAATTTCACTTGCATAACTGTTGGAGAAATTCGTTACTTTGGTCTCTGACAAAAAAAAGCGAGACAATAATTGCCAAAAAAACAAACGCGAGACACCTAGTCCTCCGTCGCTCACCAGGCGGAACGGGTTAGTACGGCTGATTCTCTCCTAACTCGAGTTTTAAATAAAGACAGCAAACACGCGGTTCATTTTTTGTCGCCACACTCTCCTCGATGTTCGCAAATCTTTCGGGCGTACAGTCCCAGGCGACATGCTGGAAGCCCTGACATTTACTCCAGTTGATTTCAGACCCTGTTTGATCACAGTGCGCGGTCGCTACCGTCACGACTTACAACAGACTTGCCCATGACAAAACCCAGCCACGTCGTCCCCGTACGTGAGAAATTTCACTTCGGCCGACAGCATAGTTTAAAGCCTCGCACATTTACATTTTCGTTCTTGATTACTCGCAAACAAACGGCTCTATATATAAGGCGAAAAGCAGCGGGGCCAGAAGGCAACCTTGCTTCACAGACGATCTGACGTGGATGGGATCTGTGAGGGACTTGTTAACGATGCTTCGTGGGCTCAAATCTGTGAGGCTTGTCTAAAGCAAGCGAACGCGCAGTTTCGGAGAATGCTGGTGACATCTGCTGATAGCGGATGGGTTCGAGATAGCTTGCCATTGCACGTGCGTGGATCTCGGACAGGCTCGGGCCGGTCGTCGTTCAGCTTGGGCCACTAAACCTTAGAGGCATCTCCCCGCTAGGGGTGCTTCTGTTCTGCATCCTTAATCACACTTTGCCTCCGCTTAGCTTGAATCTTGATAAAGATCTTGTAGTCAACGTTTGTAAAGCTGATCGGTCGAAATGCCTCAACGGACTGCAACTTTTCTTGATCGTCTGTCTTTCGCATGAGCACCATGTGTGCAGCCCGAAAAGAAGGTGGTACTTGTTTTATTTCATAAGCTTCAACTAAAACTCGGTTCAGAATAATGGATAGTGGGCATTTGAATGTTTTATAGAATGCCGCCCCGACCCCGTCTACCACAGTCGACTTTCCTAGTGGCAGCTTGTCAATAGAAATTTTTAACTTGTTTAAGACATATGGGTTCTTCGAGGCGCCATTTAATATCACTGCTCAGAATTGCAATTAACGATAGGAAGTCTTTCTCGAATCCCTCCTTTAATGATTTGTCTGACCAAAAAATTTGCTGTAATGCGCTACAAACGGTTGCTTAATCTTGCCATTTTCACATGTCAGCCTCCCAAGTCAGCGCATGTCAGCGCCTTATCACGGTGTCCACTTGCGAAATAGGCGAGAATAAGCGCACGCTCCAAAGCCCTTTCTTCTGTGAGCATCGTCTCCTACGCTGTTTCCTTGAGAGCGCTACACCCGCTGCCACAATACCGGCATGACTTTGTTTACTTAAAACCGGGGTAATTTGAAGCACATGCGCGTCTCCGATGCGCGTCCGGTTTTTCTTTTGTATCGCTTGCGCGGCCCGGGCGTTAGGCACGTTTACGCTGCTTAGCTACCTTTTGGGGCTGGCGAAACAAACGTTGGGTGAAATGACCTGCGAACATAGGAACAACAGGGGTGTGTTGCTCTAACGAGAACAGTGGGGTAGACGACACTCCTTCAAGAGATAATGTTGTGCGCGTGCCCGTACTCTCATCCATTTCGCAGGCGGACACTGTGATGAGGCGCCGACATGCCGATCAGTCGTCGGTACCGATGATATTATTAACAATTCGAAGCGCTGTACCTTGTTCTCATAAAGAATTGCCTTTATTTTCCGTCTGCTAACTTCCGTTCTGCTCTTTTAGTCTGCTTAAGCGCGTTTGGTTGGCGTCTCGCCAATCGAGAGGTGGCTAGAACGCGCTCTTATCATTGCTGCTCTGTACCGAACTTCGTATAATGCCTCCAGATGCTTCTTGGTTTGTTTTACCTGCTTAGTAAATTTCCCGAGCTCCATTCCTTCCATGCTTACAAAGAACTGCAGCTGTGCTTGCAGTTATCGCTTCTTCCGCTCATTTTGGCGAAGGATGCAGACCCTTTCAATAGCCAGTATTTATCTCGCATTTAAAGACCTCCCATGCAGCCGGGATGGCTATCATCTCAGCCGTGAAGAGTTCATCTCTTTTTTTAGCAGTTTTACCAAAGGTTCATCGTTCAGTACCTGAGCGTTGAATTTCCACAGGTCGTAGTGTAACTGCGCCTTTCTTTCTATTTTTTCCAATTTCAAACTATGACTAAGCTGTCAATCGCTGAAGGACACAGGTTTTACGTGATATTTGCTACCGAGTGGCAGCAGTTCTAGCGCTACATAAACCGGACCAAGCGTGAGTTTCTTTCCCCTAAACCACAGTTTCCAGATGTCGCCGAGCAAACAAGCAAATAGCCACCACAAAAGAAGCCCAAAAAAAGCGGCGGCGCTCTTTCGAATAAGCCCAAAATAAGCGGAAGTTTAAGAATTATTCGCATTCTTGAAAATCGCTTTGTAGTATGAAAAAATACTACGAATACAAATGGAAGGTGAACAAACAACATTCATTTTATTCATTTTGCATAATGAAAATTGACTAGTGATAGATGGAACGGTACTTTTCCTAGTACTACACACAGTCATCGTCACTGGCATCTGACAGATAGGGAAAGTTCGTGGCTTCCAGTTCTGCGGAACCGTACATGTTCCTTGCGTTGAAGAGTTGCATCATCTTCGATGTCGGTTCAAGGTCTCGGCAGCAGACTCCTCGAAACCTAAGGCCATAGCGAACGTGCAGGATTGCGCTCAGCATTTCATTTCTCATCCTATTTCGGAGGCGCGATTTCAACCAAGTTCATGTGCGATGAATACACGCTCGACATCGGCGTTGCTCAGGGGCAAGGACAACAACGACAGAGCGAATTCTGCTAATTCCTTGAAGCACCTTTCACCGCTCGCATCCGTGAAATGCAGGACTTCTACCCAAAAAGAAGCGATGTCATTCTTGGTCACATTTTTCCAGGGAAAGAAGCACAGCTGCCGATATTGGGTGTCCAGAAAGACCTATATCTCCCTTAAACAGCTTGAGTAGGGGCACCATCCTGAAGCGGGCGGTTTTGCTTGACTCAGTATGCATTCAGGAGAAAATACGATTTCATGGAATTCCAAAGCTCGATGTTGTGAGGAAGCCTAAGCTGCACTTGCCTTGCAGCCTCAAAAATGAAATCTAGGCATCTGAGCTTAAAGAGGCCCTGAAAGGCGTTTTGAGCACGCTAAATGAACTAGCGCAATCGTTAGATTGGGTCGTCAACGTCATCTGTGCCAAGTATTACTCTTTTACCGCGCAGCGGGAAAGCTCACACTTTTGTTGCAAAGTTTGTGCTTTTGTCCACCCCTTTCCTTCGTGTTTTGGACGCCGCCATCTTCACATGTCTACATCATCGATTCCCAGATGTTCGTCATGAGCTAGACATCCTGCTATTGGGTGGCTTTTTCACGCACTTCCGGCCAAAGAGATGAGTCTTCTGCTCAGCGTCGGCTCGCCGGCTGATCTGCCAGCGGAGTGCCGGAGTGCTTGGACATTTTACGACAAACTAAACAAGTGTAAACAAACGTTTAACCGTTTGCATTAAATGCAGCACGGCCATAACACGACATGGATATTCCCTTACCTGAGTACGTTCCGTAGAGAAAGCGTTTGAAGCCCCGTGGCACTTCTTAGTGCAATCGCAGAGAACGCCCTGAGCCAAATGCCCGGGTTTGACGCATACCATTTTATTCTACTTCAAAACAATCCAGAGATGGGTTTCGAACGAACACAACGTCACAACATGCGTTGCAAGTCTGAACCGCGATTGAAAGACGATGGGTTGCCTCCTCCTGTCCGTCGTAAATCGGCACTCACCTTGCGCGCGGTTTTTCGGGGACGAACAGCAAGTCACTAACTCCAGCGCACAAGCCGAGATGGCTTTTAGCCACGCACACTGCACATACCCCATGCGAAGTTGAGTCGTACGTCGCTCGAGAAGATAATCACAGACCATGGGAAGCACTATCCACCCGCAGAAGCACAACGTCGCATTGCATCGCTGAAACAAAGACGTCCACAACACCACACACCACTCTCCTTCCTGTAATGTCAACACGCATCTCGCACTTCCCAATGGGAGTGGGTGGTACGCCTGCAGTGCCCACATGTCGCGAGGTGGGGCCCCCGAGCTGAACCAGGGAACACGCAACCGTAAACTGAGTTCTACAGTGTTTGTGCCTTGTTGCCAAGGCAACCGATGTTGAGATTATCATTAGAAGTGGCGCTCGCTCCAGCGCTAGAAAGCTCAGAGCCGCGGTGGAGCATGTTTTGCCAACGTTGCCGCTCTCCACCACGCGTCGCCCCAAGCTGAACTGGTCACATGATTGAGGGTTTTGTGCACGGTTCTGTATCGATTTAAAATATGTCTTTTTCACATGCCGCCGGCAGGAATTACGACCGCGCCAAAATAAGATCCGGCACCAGCGGGGCCACATCTTGACTACGGCACTTTTTTGGATAAACAGTGTCGGTGCATCAAAGGGAACGAGCGCACGATCTTCCCCGTACGGCTGCGAGTTCGCCGCCGATAAAAAGTCACGTGCCACCGATAGCAACTGCACCAACGAACACCGGCGAAAGGGCAAGGCCGGCCGCCGCACACATGCGGCCAGATTTTTCTTTCGCTTTTCCAGCCTTGAGCAGAGTGCGGGATTTATGGTGTCAACAAAGCTTGCCCGTAGCAGACGACAGTCTGAGCAGCGAAATAGCGGAAGTACGTCACCCCGCTGCGGAGCGCAGCATCATGGGAGGCAAGGCTCACGCGCCGTCACCGCGGAGAGAAGTCGAAAGGAGGAGGAACGCGGAGCGGACGATAATGCGCGTTTTTTTATTTACGATTTCTCAGCTAATACTCATCGCTTTAACAAAATTCTTGCGGGGGGAGATTGCAAATACATTGCTTTATTTGGGTACATGTACATCCATGCATCGGCGGAAGGTATTTCAGGACCCCTTTAACGTCTCTTTCCTGCTCAGCACTTGGTTTGGACGCTGCGACTTCCATGTTGAAAAGAACTCCAAAATCCACAGCAGAAAGTGGAAGGTGGGTTGAATTGTCTTCCAGGTTGACCTCCAGAAGCCCCTCTCCGGCAGCTGGTGTGTGTGAGGGGATGAGAACTCTGGAAATCAGTGATCGGAAAAAGTTCTGAAGGCAATCAAGCAGTTGCATTTGAGTTCCACTTTCAAGCTGGAACAGCTTGTTGACCCTTGACAACTCCTGCAGCACTGGGTTTAAAAACACCAAGTACAACTTGTTGACAGGATCTTTGTACATTTCGGACAGGATCTCAGCGTCATAGCAACGGTACTTGTCCTTGCACAGTGTGAAGTGAAGCTTGAGTTCATCCCATTGTTCTAGGATACGTTTGCAGCAGCTCGAGATGGAGAGCCACCGCGTTCCTGACAGCTGAACCAACTTTAATGGTTCTTTGCCGTTGTTTATCAGTTGGTATAGCTTGCTGTACTCATGAAGTCGGAGTGAACTGTGCGAAAACCAAACTGTACGAGCGGCCAATCAGGAATTCTAGACTCCGTGGAAGCACTTCCACTGCCTTGCTTGCGCATAGTTGAATGATGTGACACACGCACTTGACTAGAACAAGGTTTTCGTTCTTTTGGCGCAAGTGTGTGTACACAGAATTGTTCTTCCCAACCATAAGGTTGCAACCGTCGGTTCCAATTCCAAGACACCTTGTGAAATCCAGACCGACCTTGTTCAAGAAATCCAGAACGCCTTGTGCAATCTGCTGGGCACTTGAACCCTCGAGCGTGAACAGCCCCAGGAACGTGGTCACCAATTTATTTAATGATGTGCTGAAATAGCGAACCACGACAGCCAACTGCTTTTCGTTTGCTACGTCAGTGCTATCATCAATCAGTAATGAATACTGCGAAGCACCTATATCCTTCACAAGGTCCTCGAGCAGACAGGGGGCAAGAACTTTTGTTATTAGTGCTCCGCATTTTGTTCGGTGAAGCTTTACGTCGCACGATGTGTACGGCTGCACCAGTTCGCCGAGATGATCAACGGCGTTTATAGTGGCATGACAAGCTGAATAACAAGCAAGCTTGAGCTCCAATTCTGGTGTCGTCTTTGGAGGCGGCGATTTGGTGAAGCCCATGGTAGTCAAACGTGCACTAGAAAGTGGCTCAGAGTCTCTCACGTGTTTTTCGGTAGCCATGTGCTGAAGGAGGTCGGCATGATGAGCGCGGATCTCACACTTGCAATACCTGCATGCAGCTTTTTTCTCGTCTCCGGTGACTGGGCGTAACCAGTCCTTGAGCTGCGTTTCCTTTTCCCACTCTTTGCAATACCTTTTCATATTTTGACCACTTTGAAGCCATGTCAACGCACTACGACGACGACGACTGCTTGCAACACATGGAGAAGGAGAAATAACGCAACGACAACGAGGCACGAATGAGCCACAACCCGGGCCACAAGCCAACCGATCATGATGATGACGAATTGTTGCCAATCAAGCCGCGTTTTTGATGACGAATTTGCGTGGCGGGCACTGCAATAAAATTTCCCAAAAAAAACGTAAGCAAGCCCAAAAAAACGCGACAAGCGACTGTAAGAATTCAAAAGCGACTTCGCGAAAAAAGAAGCCCAAATCCGCTTATAATAAGCGGAACTGGCAACACTGCCCTAAACGCCAACTGCACCCAAAATTTGGACCCCTTGAAAACACTATTTCCGTATAGTCTACTGAAAAAGAAAGCAAGATGCAAAATACAACGCCCGACATACGCGCGTGGACCCCGCAAGTGGTCCGAAAAAATCGGCGGTTTTGAAACCGAAAGCGAAGAAAGCGCAGCCGTTGAAGTAACTTTGCAGCCGTCCAGCGAGCGGCCGGCTGCAGCAAGAGAGCAATCTGTGCGAAAGCTCTACGCGCGCACGGGGCAGCAGATTGGTGAAGCGTTCGCAGCAGAGCTCTGCCGCTTCTCCAGCTGCGTGGTTTGCCAGAGGAAGAAGCCCCCGTCGGCTGGGGCGTCACACGTGCGTCATGGCTGTTTGCGGGATCAGACGGCAGGATCAGCCTGGTCTGCGGCGGTGCTGTTTTAAACGCCTCTGACTGATTAACGAGGCGTTTCACGGGGCTATCACTCGTGTCCCAGCTGATTTGGTGGTACGTACTAGACATTCAAAATGAATTCCGTGGGTGTGAAATTTGAGTGCAGTTGGCCTTTCAATGTGCGCGAAAGTGGGTCGCTCCGCCGGAATTGAATACTTGATCGACGGCTTCTAGGTTATAATCACGCGACAATTCACTTAGATAAAGTGCGCTCTTGTCCTGAGCAGGCCGATTTTTATCGCGATATTCAGCGGAGCAAACGCAATAAAAATCGCCGAGGACGATATTTTTTTTCATTTTCAGGTATTGTTCAATGCGCTCAAAAATACCTTTCACTAAGTTTCATTATTTGGGCATACAGCACAGATTAGGCAATAGGACATTCGAGACAACGCAAAATCGACAAGCAGTCGACCCGATTCGGAGCTCACAATAGCCTGTTCCACAATACCGACATCTCTACGGATAAAAACGGTGCAACCACCAGAAGTACCACCGTGGGACTTACGCACGCATTATAGTGTGCACGGAAAGACACCTTGCCGTCGGTATGCTCTGAACTCTCCACTTTAGTTTCCTGGGCAGCAACAACGTGTCGCACATTGTACTGAAATAGACGATTTAACTGAAACTCCGGCCTTCGAGCACCAAGACCCGTAACGTTTACCGTTGCTACACGTAGTGCTGTCCGGAAATTAGCCTTCATGATCATTATTTGTACCAGAGACGCAGTGACTCTCCCGTACAAACGAAAGCACTGGCGTGTGACTCACATTGTAGTTCTGTAGTTCTTGGCCTTCCCGACTCGTGCTTTTGTGGTGTAGTCCATTTCACACAGGTATCGGGCACACACACAAACGCGCACACACACACGAGCAGGCACGTTCACTCTCGGGCAAGCACGGTAGAAACAAGAATGAAAAAAAAGCACTTCACAGTCAGTACAAGCCACGAACTGGTCCTTCGTCTGCACACCGGTCCCTAGGCGTCGAAAGCGCGCAGCACTTTAGTGTGACGGTAATTGTGCCGCCACTGGCCGATTGTTCGGTGGACTGCTCGGCGGCACTTTGATACTTCGGTGTGGAAGCGTCGGTGGTCTCAGAGGTGTCGCCTTCGATGGCGGCTCGTCCGTGTTCCGCCCTCCAGAAGGTCCTGCTTCGTTGCTCACCTCCCCGTGAAGACATTTCCCTACACCATTGGGTATTGTTGGTCCGACGGTTTCGTTGACTTCCCCAGTTTGACTTAGCGTCCGCGTTAGCACGCCGCTAGTTGTAGCAGTTGTAGCGCCTTCGAATTCATGTGGAGGTGACGGCAGTAGCTCACCTTGGTGTTGCTCGGTTGCTTGTGAGTTCATTGGGGGTGTTTCCTCAACACGAGTGTGGGTGGGCGTTTCCTGCTTGGTAGCAGTCTCGGTAGTCCCCGTTCAAGATTCTTTCGCTTCGTCCTCGGACATAAGAAACTCAGGCGACTAGTTGTTGGTTGTGGGTCCAACACCTTTCGCGAACTATGGAAGTCCCAGTTAGGGGGAACACGGGAGCGCGTGGCTGGACCTACTACTACAGCATCCTCACGGCGCCTCACTGAAACAGCGCGCATGCGCGATACGGGGCAAGAAATGTGCAGATCTCGTCTCGCTCATCGCGTTATCAGGCGGTAGCGCGTCGTCTGCTACTTGTCAGCTGCCGGCACTCAAGAAGCAGTCGACGTTGCCAGTGGCCGCCATGAACGGAAAAATAAATAGTGCAGCGCTGAAAAAAAGATCAGAAATTTCTTTTACGCGGAAGCAAAACGGTTGATGCAAAGAAGCAAGGACGAATCGCGGTCTTTTCTTACTACACGCATCGTCGTTCTGCTGCCATCTCAATGGTCTTCTCGAGAGCTGCCGGACTGGCTTCAGAACGGGGTGATCCACAAACGACCAAATCGTCGCCTTTGAATCGTGCATAAGGGATGCATTCATTCATAAACAGTTTTGTGCAACGGTGTTGTTCGATCTTGAGAAAGCGTGGATGCATATAAACCTTTTCATCGGTTATTATTAATTAAGATCAGGACATGTTCTCGGTTGTGTTGCACATTCGCAGTTACATGTTCCTGTCGACTGCGCCAATTATACTACTGCTTGCACAGCCCACTGATAAAATGGTAGCTCCCAGGATGAATGAATTAAGAAGGTCTATATCGACGTATTAGAAAACTGCAGGCCAGAGGAAAACCTCGTGGCACCGCAATGTGGTCAGCTCTTTTGGAATGAATGCTTTACCTCCTCATGTAAGTGTGTGCGCACAGCGGAAACAGACGTTCATTTGTCCATGCCTGTGCGAACTCAAGAGGACAGAGGTTACATAGCGCCCCGATAATAATTACCAACACGCGCAGCTTCTCCCGTAGCCACCACAAGCAGTCACACACGGTCTTTTCCTCCCGCTCCCAACCACAATCTCCGTCTTTCTTTTGCATGCCCAGGAGCGTCTAGCGCCTGCCGGGGCAACGTGCAAGTAGACGCCGTGCTGATTCACCTGCCTCGGGAAATTGGCAAAGGCGGCTCACGTCCGCTTCTTGACCGTCGCGCACGCACAAATTCCCCAGGCGCGGGCCATGCTGCGGTCGCGCCTTGAAACCCTCCGGGGGCAAAGACACACACCGCATCACTCAACGGGCCCAGACGGCGAGCAGAGCCGCTCTCTCGAAAAGTAGCTAAGACCACAAGCACGGCACGGCTCATCTGCCTCCCCGCGAGTGGTCATTAGAGCACAGCCTTCGCGGCGTTGGCTTTCTCACTTTTTCGCCGCTTATGCTTACCATCTGGAAAACAGAAAAAATAAAGGCGCTGAGTAAAGAGAACTGTAAATTTCCACTGCGCGGTGTTGTGACATCGCGCCAATGCCGTGGCGGCAACCTGTCATCGCAGCGATTGCCCGTTAGCCAGTCATAAAGCAAACAACTGTTGGGGCCGCGAGCGTACCCATCTCGAGTAGCGAGTTTGCGACATTCGTTAGCCGCCACAACCCAGTGCAAAGACAGCTTTTAGCGACTCGTCACTCCCTTTCTCTTCTTTGTATACAAGACGTCAAAGTTCTGACCAACCATACGTAAGCGCATTTTCAGCCATTCCACACCGTGAGGGATAAGGACAACCGACGTTCGGTTGAAACTGTGTGCACGTTCTGACTTGCTGTTAGGTCCACGGTGATGCGACAGAACCCTTCTCTTCCGCTCCCGGAGGGGAACACCTGAGCTCAATGCAGCTAATTACCTGCTTGCACCCCAGAGCATGATTCTTGTTTTCGTTGCAAAGCAGTTCCCGATTGTGGGCCGCTACTACCACCCTTTCTGGTTTTCGCCCTTCAGTTATTTTGTTTTTGTTGTCTATATAATATTGCGTCGTGGAATTAATAAATTTATTGTTTCCCGCAGCGATTAGAGCACTTTATTCCCCCGACATGAAAGGCTGTTTAGCCAGCGTGCTTAATTTCATGAATGTGTATCCAGTACACGACACCAGGCAGCAGCTTTAACTAGCGTCTCCACCAGGCTAAAGTACTTGTTAGTCTGGAGGTGGAAGTTGTCCTTTGGCCTCCTCAAGCTACCAGACTTCGACGGACAGTGGAAAACGTTGGGACTTCCCTCATACAAGACGTTCAGTAGGTCTACATACTAAAACCAACTAGCGAAATTAGTATTTGAATACAGAGAGTGGCTGGATGAGTATCATATGCCCAGGGTAAGAACTATAGTTTAATTGACAGAGGAAGAAAACTACGCATATGTCTACGCCCTGGCCGCACGGAACGCATCGAATGATTCAGGCAGCCCGAGTGCAGCCCGAGGGCCGCCCTGGGGCACAGCAAGAATGATCATCGGTGACGCCCTTTATCTTTCACGCTGAGGGCGCTCCTTGTTTTGGACGGCTTAAGATGTTTTACCTGTATGCTAGCACATTATTATCACCCGGCTCCCCTATTATGGCGTCGCATCGCTCCTAACGCTCAACCTCAGAAGTGAACTACGCAGTCGGTATAGGCTCGCCGATCTGCATTCCTACCATGCTACGCCCTACCTCCATGCTATTTCAAGTACGACGAGTTTCAGCCCTCTTGGTTGTTTCTCGAAACAGCAAGGCAGTAAGGTGTTGAGAGCGTGAAACGAAGGAATAACCGGAGAAATAATATAGCGCAAGTATAGCACATTTGGGAGGAGTGAAGATGGAGCTGAGGGCGCGGAATAAAGTCCACCTGTCGCTGGTGGGCACCAGTTCACAAACGCCAGCCATGAAAGTGAATTGAAAGTAAGAGATCTATCCATGGCATAAAAGTTGAAGCGTGAGGCTAACGACACCCACCAGCTTCCAATGTCACGTGGCAACACATGTGATTTCTAATGTGGCGACGGCCACTGCATGAAACACACTTTCCTGCAGTGGCTTCAGTATGCAGCAAGAGAGCCTCGTCTACTTGCACGTTGCCCCGGCAGGCGCTAGACGCTCCTGGGCATGCAAAAGAAAGACGGAGATTGGGGTTGGGAGCGGAGGAAAATACCGTGTGTGACTGCTTGTGGTGGCTACGGGAGAAGCTGCGCGTGTTGGTAATTATTATCGCGGCGCTATGTAACCTCTGTGCTTTTATTTTGCACAGGCATGGACAAATGAACGTCTGTTTCCGCTGTGCGCTCACACTTACTTGAGGAGGTAAAGCATTCATCGTCGCCTTTGAATCGTACATAAGGGATGCATTCATTCATCAACAGTTTTGTTCAACGGTGTGGCCCTGTTGGCAGCCGGCTTCGCGGCGCCTGCAGGCGAACACATTTATGTGCCCTGCAGTAGCAAAGCATTTAGACTCTAAAACAGATGGACGGTGTCTGCACTGTGGGGAGGTGTCCGACACCTTCAACATAGTGTGGGCATGCCAGAACAACCCTGCGTTATGCCCGAACCTTTCCCCTACCAGAGAGGCATGGGAGGCAGCCCTGCTCAATTGCTCGGGGCTGGAGTCTCAAAAGGCTCTAGTTCGACGTGCGAGAGCGGCAGCCTTGATCAATGGGGTCCCGGAATAGGGACTGCCCCTGTGCGGAGGGCCGCAGGCCCTAACTCTCTTTCATTCTTATCAAAAAATAGTTTGACTTCTCCTCCTCCCCGAACGAACTATTTTTAGCGGAACCTTGAAATTCGTTGTGTCGAGATTTGGCTGTATACTGTTCTTGTTAAACAATATTGACAATTATGAACATTGACACCAAACTAGGACGTTTATATTTGGCTGGGGATGTATAAGACTATTGCGCTTCTTCGGTTTCACTTTGGCCGCTGGCTGAATCGTGTCACAGACAGGCAGACTAACAGGCAGACGTACAGAGAGACCAAAATTGCTGAGTTTGAGTAGCCCATGAAAGACAGTAGTGTTTGATAGGGGGCCACGGGCGATTTATTTATAAAATATGCAACGCGATGATCCCACCGAGGTGCCAACACCATCGGAATAAACTTTGGGTACACATGCCACGGAGGGTGCAGCACAAAATACAAGTGCGGCGCCTGCCACATTCGTGAAAGCGCGAAATTTCCAACTATTTCAAGAACTCTGCGGAGTGTGGCGCGTAATTGAAACGTCGGCATTCCCCTCCAACTTCCTGCATAAATAAAAGAGGGCCATCAGTGGAGCGGCTATAGACGAGGAGGCAATATGCAGGAAATGCTTTATGCACTCTCTAGTTATCCGCCTATATCTAGTGGTTTTTGATATGGGAGCAATATGCTTGGATATGAAGAATAAACAAATTTTACAATATTGTTAATTGCACTACCCGCTGTTGTGCCAGAGCGTGTGGCCCAAAGACGTTGCACGAAACGACACGCCGACAGCGAGGCTGAGTCACGCCTCTCCCTTTCGTCGCTGCGGCGCGGCCGAATCCCGCATCTCAGAACGACCAAATAAGGGCATGTCGCTACGCCAGGAGGCGAGGTCACGGAGACGGCGGGGGCATCGCCTTCCCTTTCCCCATTGGCGGCGCAGCTGACTCACCGCTTCGCTACCATTCGTCGGAATTCAAACTTCAGGCAGCGAGAGCTCTGATTGGAGCTATTCGAACTTCTCGGGGCCCCAACGAACTTCCCACGGTATAAAAGAAGCCCGGAGGCTCTCATCGTCGGCATTCCTCGGCGGCTTCTCTCGGCACCAGTCTCTTGGGAGGCACCGAGTGAACGGGTGCTGTCGCCTTTGTGCGAGTCATGTAACGTTTTCTTACCCTGTACATACTGTATATAAATGTTACTTCAAGTTTTCGTCGGCTCGAGAACTTCTTCGCTCTGCTCTGCGCCGCGTCGATAGCGAACGGAGCAAGGCAACGTCGCTACACCTCTGACTGCGCTCGGATGGCCAGTCGAAACACTGGAGGCTGCGTCGGGATGGCTGATTCCCAACATCGGTGACGAGCTGAAGGCGAGTCACAACCTGGGAGCAGCGCTGGGAAGGTCCTTCCCAACCTTGGCGACCGATCTAGGATGGTCATTCGCAACAGTGGTGGCAGCGGTGGGATGGTCATTCCCAACACCGCCTGCGCCCTTTTGAGGTGCAGGGCATCCATCCATCACTGAATGAGTTCAGATTGCATCAAAATGTAGGCTGCGTTTATAGTTCAGTTCATAGGATAAGGTTGGGAATAAAGAAATCGTAAAGCAACTGCGCCGAAAAACGGTAGGGAAGGGCGCTGTAAACTGCTGAGGGTGCGTTGTCCTCCACTGTCCTATATTCGGGCTATCGCGTTAAGCCATTAGGTGCATTAATCATCCAGCTTCCCAAAGGGACGAAGAACGTGATGCCTCATCCCGCCACAAGGCACCGACAGAAGCAACCAACCAGCGTAACTACAAATAATTTAAAACTTGCACGAGACACCACCCACTGAGCTACAACAGCGCATACGTTTATGCGCGGAAAAGAGGGAGAAAAAAAGGAGCGGACAGAGTAAAGAAAACAAAAAGCCGATACTGATGCGTGACAGGAAGTACCGGTGCTTGTATCGATTCCCGGATCGTGGGTGTGGCTATTCCGCCTGTGTCCATGGAAAAGAAAAACGTACTAGAAAGAACAAACGTTCACAGAATACAAACCGCTAGCGAGTTGGGAACACGCCGAAATAACCTGTTTTGGAATAAAGAAAAGCAAACCGGAATAATGGTTCGCATTTGTCGACCCACTACATCCCTAACCCACCACATGGTTTCCAGTAACGCGAATTTGAGGGTCACCCTTCGGCGATGTAGGGAAGCTTTCTCTGCGTTACTGGCGCTGTTCTCGCTAGCAAAGAAAGGAATTTTGAATACCCTTGTATTTTTACGTTCGATTTGGGGCCTTGCACAATTAGCGTGTATGTTAATGTAGTCACGCCAGAAATATGCTGAACAATTGTGACATCTTAATGTAGATTTACATATATATATGGAAAGGACCAAATTTAGAGAAAACAGCTATCCGGAATTCAGTAAAAAAAGACTGCAAAACCACAGTCTCTCCGTGGAAAGGATCTATTGGCCGTGACAAAATACACCACTCCTTTTGCCATACACCAGTAGTAAGAAATTAAAAATTATGCATGCACAGCTGGTTGGAAAATTGCAGAACACCTCCAGAAACCGAAAGCAATAACATCTCCTACCGAAAGCACAGGTACCGTCTTGGAAAAAAAAAGTCAAGAAACTGTGTCTAAATGTCCAAAAGATTAACGGACTTAAAGGAGTACTGACACCACATTTTGACGCCTAAAAAGGATATAATTGGCTTTAGTAGTTTGTACAGATGCCTCGCAGAAAATTTTGCAGTGATCCGAGGCCGGAATGACATCGAAAATCGATTTTGATTGTCCTGGCCGCGAGCTTTCACAAATCGGCAGCACTAGTGAAACCCTTTCGGCGTGACGACACATTGGCCGGCGTGTCTGGCCGGTTCAGGGTGACGTCATATAGTCATTTTCGGAACCGGAAACGATAGCCTGCGCTACTGTATTCGGTGGTATTCGTTTGGGCAGAAGACGTGGGTGTACCTCTGCGAACAATGCTTGTAAACTTTGCGCACTTTGCGTGTTCGACGGCTTTGACCTTCAGTTCGTGGCACGCGCATGGTGTTCCTTTGCACTGGTGCCGAAAGTGCGCGGTGCCGACACTGTGCTCGACGTGCACCGCGGCGACGCGGCGGTGCGCGTCGCCGAGCTCGCCTAAGTTTTGCTATGGCAAGCTCGCGGAATGCGAAGTACTGCTCAGTGGAAGCCTCTCCGAGCAAATCGACGACGACGCCAAGATGCATTATTTTCCACGCGACGGCATGCTGTGCGAAACGTGAACTGAGTGCTGGCGCGGCGGCGGCCACAAGAACTGTTGCCCAAGCCAGCGGGCTCGGCGTTGCTAGGGTCAGGTTGGGTGTTGGGAAATTTAGGCTTAGTATCGTGGCGCATATTTGATCGCCGCTATCTGTACAACTGCGAATGACCATCCCTTACACAACTTTTCAACACTATCGTCCCCTTTTTCGCATGTGGAGCTTTATTTTGGCGACAATTGCCGTTTTAGCGATCGGTGACCAAGACGTCTGCCCTGGCCTGTTTTGATTCTACCGCGGAGGTGGCGCCATCTTTCGGCTGCTCGCCGCACCGCGGTGCTGGCAGTGCTGGGTCGGAGCGCCGAACCACCGCTTCCGGTCAGCGTAGGCTTACCATCGCGGCAAATATCTGAACCCCGCTTATAAATTCAGCGCTGATATCCACTAACATCTACTTTCTCGCATGTAGAACTTCTTTTTCGCGATCAGATTGATTAGAAGAATGGCGACAAGCTGTTGTTATAACGGTCTGGGCCGGTTCGAGCCGCAGTGATATTAAAAAACGGACGACGGCGAAGGTGTCGTCGGCCTAATCGTCTGGCCAAATAAATTTGTTCTGTCAGTCTGTCTGTCTGTCGGGTGGGTGCGAGTGATCCGAGTCTGACGATTCAGACGACATGTCGACTGCGCGGGCGAGTGCGCACCATGTTCAATCGTAGCAGACGATGCGGCAAACGTCCCTGACGTCACGGAAACCGTGACGTCTTATTCGCCGTCCTGTAGTTGAATGGCTGTTTCGCGCGCGATGACCGAATACGAAACTGATTGGAATAAATGCGTTATAATTAATTCTACGCCGGCGGCTGACCGCTTTTGGTTCAATTTTTGCAATTACTGGACCACTAGGTACTATTTACAGCATAAAAACCGAAAGCGATAAATTTAGTGTCAGTACTCCTTTAAGTAAGGGGTCTCAAAATAGGCGATAAATCCTTGCGGATCTGTTCGCTGTGCTCATCGTTCCCACAAGCCGAAAATTCCTTATCAATAAGGTGACTGCTAATTAGTCTTATAAACATACAAGGAGGAAGAAGGGGAAAGAAGAGCAGGAAAAACAGTTTCTTGAATTAAAGCGAGGGAATAGCGAAGCCCGCTTATGGCGGATCTCCTTGAAGTGTTTTCGTCTTCTAGTCAGAATTTTCAGCCGAAGGCCTCCAGATCTATTACGATACCATGTGGCCCGGTCGCTTCTAAGCTCCCGGTTCCTGGTCTCAGAGGAGATACGTGAATATTATCTGAGTTGAATATTATCTGGGTGGTGCTGGCACGAGTTAATTATTATCTAAGTGGGGGTGGCATGCCTAAGCGGAATGACTGAGCGGGGGTATGGGACTGCCGTGTTGCAGGCAGCTGTGTGGGCAGCGGCTAGAGAAAAATAGCCGACATTTACACTACCCCACAAAGCAGAATTTTAGCACAGCTGTTCAGCTGTTTGGATTGTGCAAAGTATGTTGAGGTAGAGGGTTTCAGCCATACGTATATGTATGGTTATAGAACCCTTTTATTCTTCACTTATTACTCACTTTTTACTGCAGCGACAAATGCTGAATTTCCGTCGTCGCAGGAATTGATCGAATAAGAATCGAATGCACGGCGACACGCGCTACTCTGGCGTCATCTCGCACCGCATCGCCGCAACCGAGCATGTATCGCGTTGCCTTGACATACCACCCTCCCTCTAACATTTTCGCCCGGCTTTCCTCCATCTATTTTCTGTTTCCTTTATCTCGTCTTTGTTGTTCTCTTCGTTCGCTCGGTTATGACGAGGCCGACGGCGGCTCGAAACCACAGGAGCGGCCGCTCAAGAGCTGCGCTCTTAAAAAGTACGTGTTTTTCAAAGAGGTTGATTCATTGGTTGATTTGGAAAGCCTGTCAACATGCTGTCGCTCAGTTTTTTGCTAGTGTGCAATATGGTGCAGGTAACGGTGTTGGTTGCTTGCGACTGCATTAGGCAATATCGGCGTAGGTACTATGAAAGTGTGCTGATCCAATTCATCTTTCCGCCATCCTCGGACTCCGTTGGGAAGAACGAATGGCTGGTAGGTTGCTGCTGGTGGAGCGCCTGGGCGTTCTCGTTGTGAAGTATGACCGGGGACCACACCACACGTACTTTGGGGTATGTGTCATTAATCGAGAACACTATGCATGCTGCTTGCGGGGGTATTATGTTCCTCGCGTAAAGGCTGCAAGCGACTTGTGAGTGGGCTATTGTACTGTATATCAGGCTAGCGTATTCATGAGTACTCATGTTGTGCCTGAGAGCGGATGTTAGAGCAGCGGTGGTTCCCTCCACCTTCCTGTTAGATGTTCTGCCCAAAACTGAGCACGCAATTTTTAATGAGCCGTCGGCATACCACGCCATCAACCTGCTGTGAAGAACGTTGAAACTCCAGGAATTAGATGACGAATTGGTACAGTTCCTTATAGCAATCTATAAAGAGAATAGAGTGCACCTTACTTGGGAAGGACAGAAATGCGCCCAGCAGGTCAACATCCATCGGGGACTGAAACAGGGATGCCCTTTGAGCCCAATACTGTTCATGCTTTACATGGCAGGGTTACAAAAGAAACTGGAAGAAAGTCAAGTAGGGTTTAGCCTAACCCATATGCTGCAAGGCGAAGTGGTACAACAGCATATTCCGGGAATGTTCTACGCAGACGACATTATTCTTTTAGCTGATAACCAAACGGATATGCAGCGGCTAATAAATATTAGCGGCCAGGAAGCCACCGACCTCGGTTTAAATTTCAGTGCAGAAAAATCAGGAATAACGGTTTTCAATGATGCTACCACTGACGTAGTGTCTATCCAGGAAGGCGAATTACCTAGAGCGAAGGAATATAAATATTTGGGACTGTGGATAAACGAAGAGGATAACTACTTAAGAACTCACAAGGAGCAACTTAAGGTTAAGGGAAAGCGAAACGCAGCTGTAATGAAGCATAGAGCTCTGTGGGGGTATAACAATTAGGAAGTAGTAAGAGGAATGTGGAAAAGAGTAATGGTTCCGGGTCTCACGTTTGCGAATGCTGTGCTCTGCTTAAAATCAGACGTCCTACCAGGCCTTGAAGTAAACCAGACAACGGCAGGACGTTTGGCCTTAGGCGCGCATGGAAAAACAACTAACGAAGCAGTTCAGGGAGATATGGGCTGGGCGTCATTTGAAGTTAGAGAATCTCAGAGTAAAATATGCTTTGAGATGAGGTTGAGGGCAATGGATCAACGAAGGTGGGCAGCTAAGGTTTTTAGGTACCTATACTTGAAAAGCGTGGACACGCAGTGGCTAAGGAAGAATACAAGGCTAACGATGAAATACGGAAAGAACAGTGGAGAATCCAAAACAGCCAAGGTAACCAAAAAAGAAGCAAGGCAGATTGAAACGAATAAATGGAGGGAAAAAATGGAAGCTAAAACGTCGTTAGAGATGTACAGGGCTGAGAAATTGAACATCACAAAGGAAAATTTCTACGATAATTCCAAGGGCAGTGCTTTGCTTTTTGAGGCTAGAGCAGGTTGCCTGCGAACTAAGAGTTTTGTGGGGAAGTATTCACAAAATGATGGGGTATGCGTGGTCTGCGGAAAAGAAACAGAAACTATGCGGCACATAGTGTTAGAATGTGAGGGTATCCATCCAAATCTACATGAAGGGAATATTGGGCTTCCAGAAGCCCTAGGATTTAAGGGTATCACAGGGAAAGGTAACTTCAAGGCTGTCGAGGGGACGAAAAGAAGATTAGAATGCTGGTGGACGAAAATCAGAGAGGGAATATTGCCTAGGACAGTTACCCTCTGTAACAGAGGAAAAAAAGTATATCGGGCCTAATAAGCTTTAGTGCCTGCCCTAAGCAGCGCTAGTATTAAAACAAGAGTGTAAAACATGGTTATATTAGTCCTTTTGGTAAGATGACATGTCATCACCCCGCTTCAAAGGGGAAACCAATAGTAATCATCATCATCATCATCAGCCCCATGGCATTGCTTCCAGATGGGTAGTGTGCTTCGTCAATGTATAGGCTATCGTGGCGTTCGCTGCAGAGTGGTAGAGATTTCTTCGGGCTGTCCCGTGGGCGCAATTGAAGTAATGTATGCATGTTTCTTGGAATATACACTAACCGAATCATAGACGAGAGTTTCGATGGAATATCGCGCTCCTGTTGAAGTAGTGGGAGGGGGTTTGTGGATATACCAACCCGCGCAGATCGACAGGGTAAGCCCTTTCGTAGAAGATAACAAGCAATCGCCACATTTCTTGACCATTGCTAAACGTGGCCAAGAACTAGTCGGAAAAATTTTTGTCCCACATAAAAACGTCCGCCAAACGGATACTAGTAATGATTGATGGATACGATGCATACAAATCGCCGCGTAGGCATCTATAACCCAAGCTAATGAGGTCGGCATTCTAGTAAATGGACCACAATAATACATATTCAAGCGCGAATGTTCTGAATGATGAGTTGAGCAAATGTTGCTTTGGGTAGTGCACGAAGCGTATCTAGCAAGTAATTGTTCTCCTGCCCCGAGAAAAGTGTAAGCTGCCCCTAGCTTGCTTTCCAATACAGAAACGTACACGTAGTTTTACTTTGGTTTTTCCTTCAAGAAGTATTGGCAATTGTTGGGGAGGGGCTCATTACAGACTATTTAACGCTGCTCGATTTCGCCGATAATAAAGCAACTCTCTCAAAACATAGGGCCTTTACAATCGCTCTCATGGTTTATATGCGCAATGAACTGCTAGTTTACAGTTCTCGCTGTGGCTAGAAGCATCGAGAGCCAATTTTTTCTGAACACTGAAATGAATACAGCCGCGTTTAACTATCAAAGGTTTACCGAATCCGAAGCACTGACTGCATTAATTTGCTATTGAACTGGTAAGTTCACACGTTGGACCATGGAACATATTGCGCCTAAAATTGTCATGAAAGTGCGGAAGCCACGCACTTGAGAAGGCTTTAGAAAGCCATGCTCAAACGTCAAAGATTACTCGGTTGTTATAACATGTGCTCAATATACCATCCAATCGAAATCTCTGTTAGTGTTACAACCCCCATTACAGTCTTCACGGCATTGAATATCCCTTGCAAAGCATCAGGGTAAATGCAGTATATAACTCAAACAGACGGA
Source organism: Haemaphysalis longicornis (assembly GCA_013339765.2). Lineage (NCBI taxonomy): Eukaryota > Metazoa > Arthropoda > Arachnida > Ixodida > Ixodidae > Haemaphysalis > Haemaphysalis longicornis. The sequence goes on from CM023449.1 coordinate 245,502,702, forward strand.
GCAGTCTTTCCTTAGCCCTGTGTTGCCGGATGGTCGGTAACCAACAGATTATCGGCGTAGTTTTGGGCCCATTACATCTATGTATAGCTCCCTAGAGCCCTGAACTTTTATCTTTGACGTTCGTTGTAGGAGCATTGGGTGTTAATGTTTCGCTCCTGATTATATGGGGGTGAGATACGTTTTTATATTCTTGTATAGAGTGCTGCATTGACATGTATAAAAAACATACTCGAATTCCAGTAGAGCTACCATATATAGGCAAACAATGCTAGGAAGCCTCTTGAAACACAAATAGCGCTGCTTAAGAAATACAAAACAAAAACAAAAAAACATCCGGCTACCCTGGTTTAGTATTCATGCGAACCTTTCCAATAATGGGCGGAGTGGTCTTCCTGCGTCGGACAAAAATATGATGCTGACGATGATGATGATTGTCGCCTACTGCTATGACGCAACCATTTTTTATCGCGTAATACTTTGCGATCGTCCACCGCGCCCATAGTCCTGCGGCCACATACAGCGGATAAAATTTATAGTAACATAACCGCACTTGGTTTAAAAAACCCTTCCGTCCTGTTCAGCTCCCCTGTCAAGTGCACCAGCAGCGTATATCGTTTAGAGCGATGATGAAGTACAGCCATGTTTCGCAACTTCCGTTCAGAGCCAATTCACTTGTTCGCAGCGTCTGGTGCCAGCTTCTTAAATACGGAGCACCGAAATAAGCCTTCAAAATTTTAATGAGGAAAAAAAGCTTGCAACGTGAGGTGGCCCTGAGCGCGATGTAATCAGAAAGAAGTGAAATGAGAAGAAAAAAAAAGAGACGCGTAAGCCGGATCATGCCCAGCAGCCGTCGAACCAAGCTGCTCATTACTTGTCGGCAGCCATCGTGTATCTATTCTCCGAGAACTTTTAATTGCTGCCTAAATTTGGGGTTAAGACCCGCTTTCCTAAATGCACCAACGTAAGCCTGCACTAAATTAAACTCGGCATATCTTTGCTTCATCTTGTTCGGAGCCATTCACTGTGAGAAGAAAAAAAGCAAAGCTTGGGACTAAGTCACGAACTGAGACGCCATCCCGCAGAGGCGCCACTCGGATTAGGGAATATAGGATCATGTCATTGGGGCTGGGAAAGAACAGCGGTTGATAAGAAACGTATTGCAAAGAGAGAAATCATACATCAACCTCCCCTCTCCACCGGCGGGGATTCTACTTGCACCGAAAGCTACAGTAGTAATTGGATATCCCACGGGAATTCGTGCCCCCGTTTTTATTATCCGTAAAAGATGGAATATATACTTGACAAAATAACTCGAGAATAAATGAGAGCCACGCACGCTTCAATCATTGTGGCTGCCCTAGAAACGTTCTTAAGACTTTTTCAAGAGCCGCATTCACATCGCTTTGGGGCATGAATTAGCGTGCGAGGCTGTTTGCCAGCGCTCTGTTCCCGATTATTCTCCGGGAATATTTGATTCCTGAGCTTTGTTTCCTCGAGAACTCTGGGGAAACTGCAAGATACTCCAAACAGTGAACTTGCAGAAACGGGTTGCTTTTGGCGTCCCACTGTAAACATTGCGAGCACGTTGGACTCCGAGCTTCGTCCCACGCTTCTAATGAGGATGGATTAAGATATCGCTCTGCAGAGCTACTTCGTTTAAGAAAAGCTTTTCGTACAGAAGTTTTGCCAGTACTTCTCTGTGTGTGTATGTATGTATTACGCAAACGACCAAGAATCGGAGTCTTCAACGTTTTTTTCTAATACTTGAGCCGAGGAACTTTGGAGGAGTGCTTAAGAAGGACCAGAAACCAACACATCGTACATAAGGTCTCGAACAGTCTCACTTTGGCTTTGCCTCTTTTCGCGTCTTTTAAAATATAAAAAAACAGAACCGAGCCCCGTATTGATGTGTGCCGTAATTCTCAAATATTTAAAGAAGGTACACATTGTTGGCAGTGTGTGTGTTTTTTTTTTCATCGTCAAACGTAACTAACGAACTTAAACAAACAGTCGCAACAAAAAGTCGGCAGCATTGGAAATGCAAATAAGCTCGACCCAGCAAACAGAGAGTGTCCGGTGACGTGATCGCTGCGGATTGTTAAGCGGCGCGCACGGCTTAGAAGTTAAGCAAGTGCGGCCGAGACAATTGCGGTGATGGTGGTTGCGTTGGAATTACTTTATTTAAAAAGCCATGAACACAATGGTGTGCATTGCGCAATGGCAGTGCTTGCTGTCTTTGGTGAACGGGGAAAAATTGTTGGTTGCGCGAAGCGACAAGAACAGTGCTCACAGATTGTCTCTTGTCAGCCTCTCATACATCTCATTTTGGTCGTTTTTTTCTGAGTTGCCTTTTCGTTATAAAAGGGAGCACGCCAATATGTAACTGCAATTGTTTTGCTTGGAAACTGCAATCAATTCTCTTTATTCGCCGTTGTTTTTCCCTGGGGTGAGTAAATGTGAGCGCGCCGGTCTCTATGGGTCCCTACAAAAGTGCGTTAAAATTGCTGGCCCATGTATCAATACCACTTTACGTTTTCCGATTTACTGCCCTGTCACCACCTAGCGTCAGCAAAAAGAAAAAAACGAAGAGCTGCATCCTGACAGGAGGCTCGAATGATGCCGGAAATTTTCATTTTGTCTTTGCGGGTAATTTTTAAAGCGAAGCTTTAAAGTGTCTTCACGGATTGCCGCTGCACGCCAATCTCCCCTGCAGGAAAGGCCAACTTTCTCTGACGATGATTATGAATGACCGTGGTTGATGTGAAAGAGAAAAGGCTTCCCGTGACAGGAATCGAACCTGGGTGACTCGCGTTACGAATCCGGCATCTATCCGATTGCTCCATCACATCTTCTTTCTTTATTGCCTGCTTGGGACAAAACAAAATGCACTGCACAGTACACGAATTAGTAGCACCAGCCACGAGCCGGATGGTCGAAGCGGGCGCCAAGCATCAGGTACCGATTCGCGCCGTACACCCCAAGCCCTAAAGTTCGGCCTACCGAGCGCACACCCGAGAGTTGCTGTGGGTGTTCTAGAAAAGTGATGCGTACCTCCGGAGTAGCACATACAAGCCATGTGGGATTGGCTAACCACATAATTCACCACGAGAAAGCTTCGCGTTCAACCATCGTCGTCGTTAGACGGTGGGGTGCGTGGTTTTTCTTTTGCAATATTCAAAGCAGGAAGCTGAACTTTTCACCTGGTGGCGCTACGGACTTAGGACTACGGCAAAGTCCTCCTAAGGTGGAGGACTATTAGAAGTGTACCCGCATCGCCAGTCCAGCTCACATACTAATATTCATATAACGAGACTGCATCATCAACCATTCCACACGTGACTCTATCTTATATTTTGTGTGCAAAAGTTATAGACAAGTGCTTTTCATAAGACTAAACTTCAGGCAGACCTGACAGATAATCCACATGAAGATCAATCACTCTATGGGTATACATGGGCCACATGGACCGAATGAGCCTCCTTTGTAACCGTCGCACCACGCCACAGCACCTGCATTCACGAGACCCCGAGGCCATTTGTGGATTGTGCACGTGCGTGACTGCATGCGTGTCTGTCTGTCTCTGTATGTCTGTCGGTCAGTTTGCGCCGGTCTCTGTATTTGTCGGTCTCTGTATGTCTGCCTGTCAGTTTGCGCGCGCATATGTGCACGCGAGTACGTTTGCGCGAGTGCGTATGTGCGTGGGTGCATGTGATGTGTTCGTGTGTGCGTTCGGGCGTGTATGCGTGCCTGTCGGCTGTTTGAGCGCGCAATGCGCGTGTGCGTGCATGCGTATGTGTGGGTGCGCCGGAGCGTGCATGAATGCGTGCATGCGTGCGTGCGGGCAGCTCTCTGGCTGTGCGATGCCACCTACGGGAGATAATCTAACGGATGACGAGCGACACCATCCTGGTATGGAGAGTATGCTCAGGGATGAGTCGCCGGAAAGATCGTCTAAGTGCTATCTGACGATTTCCCCTCGAGGATTTCTACATTTCATTTTTAAGGCGAAAGCCGTAGGTGTCTCATTACATTCGACAAGAGACCGTTGTCGTCTCCGTCGTTGGCGTAAACATGAATGGTGCCAAAATGGCCACCACTGTAAACAGAAAACTAAAAACACGCACAATCTGGTGCGTGCACGGATTTAAAACAGATCGCCTGAAGAGCCGAATGCGCCAAGCACTGCGCTATCCCGGCACGGTGCCAGATTGGAACAAGAATCAGCCCGATTCGTACCCGTGGCAGGGGAACGTGACGGCACGTGCATGGAACCCATTTACAAAAAAAAAAAAAGCCGTACGAACAGGTCGAAATGACGAGGAAAAATATGAACACAGACGCTGTTTGGCTTGCCGTTTTTGTCGTTTTCCTGGTACTTTTCTCCTGTTCTTAGCAGTGTTCTTTGTAAGATGAACAAACTAGCCCGGCTGCACACCTTCGTCCAGAACAGGTGTACGTAGGAGGAGAGCTCTGATTGTGGCAAAGCTGTCACGTAAATTGCGGCCAGTCGATGTGTCAAGTAATCGTTCGTTTCATCTTTAGTGAGATGCAATGCAAAGGTCTTTTTAAAAGTGGAGATGTTGTACAAGCCGTAAGTTTGCCGTTGCAGAAACACTACGAAAAAATGCCAACGCTCGTAAGCGCGTGCCCTGCGCCGACCGCCGGGTGCCCCGGCACCCGCAGTGGCTTTAGCAAACAAACAAAAAAAAAAAAAACACTGACAAAAACCTAAAGGAGCGAGGAAATTCGAGTGCTCGTGAACAAGTGCCCAGCGGCAACCGCCGTGCCCAGGGCTCGCGAAGTGGCTTTAGCAACAAATAAAGAAATCACCCGCGCTGTCGTCATGCGCTACCACGCACGTAAAAAAAAAAAAAAAGCTCCAGCGCTAATGATAGAACTGAAAAGACCCCCTGGTCTGGAGAGCTCACCGCGGCAGCCTGATTCTCTAGAAGCCATCATGGATTATTTGGAGACATCGATACGTGTGTTCCAATCATTCCTGGGAGTATTTGCAGGTCCCGCCACCACTGCCTCGAGTCGATGACGATGAGCTTGTGGAAGTCTACAATGCTGAGGATGAGTGCATCCACCACTCGCCGCGATCAAGACGACGACCTCTTAGATATGGCGATTATGGCGATTATGGCGATTATGGCGATTACCAGCACCGCAACTAAGCAAATAAACAATAATAGTGAAACACAAAGGCTAACGCACTGAAATTTCACCTTGGCCAAATTTACTCTGAACGCGCAGTACGCACCACCAAATCATCTGGGCCATGACTGGTAACCCCCTGAAATGCATTGTTAATTAGTTATAAGCATTTGAAATAGCAAGTGAAACTGCGGCCGGCGCTGCGCTTTTTCCTACGGCCAGCAAGGAGAACAGGTCGAGCTCCGCTGGGTGCGCTTCTGCTAGGGCTGCGACGAGGGCGGAGCGTTGCACGTAGGTTTTCTCCGGCCGGCCAGCCGCGTGCAGCCGCGCGCTCGCCGGCTGGGCCGGCTGGAACGTCACTTCAGAGTGGCCGTAATTGCAGCGCACCCCTCAATTTCGCTTTAAGAATCTCCGATTTTTGATAGTCGTTCGCGGCGTGGTTACGCCTATTACCGCTGTCATCTTTCTTATCTTGCAGTTCTTTTAGGTAAGCTATACGAAAATAACCCTTCAAGAGGTCCAAATTTTGAGTGCAGTTGGCCTTTAAAGGTGTATGGCAATGCTCACCTACAACAGTTTCGCCATTCAAGTAAGGCGTGGAAGTTCAAGCTTCCCTGAATTTTTACTGCGAAGCAGTATACCTCTACCCAGCCAAAGCAATTTTCGTGTCCGCGTCACCAGAAAACTCCCACGCTACTACTGGCTACACAGGCAAACATCCCTGGCTACTACTGGCTACTGGCTACAACCCTGGCTACACAAACTACTTGCACCGGCAGGAATCGAACCTGGGCCTGCATAAAAAGGAGCGAGAGCCTTGTCTTGCCGACCCACACGTGAAGAGTGAAGATTCAGACGGTTGTTTTGATTCAGCGTTTGGAGAAAGGGAGGGCGATCTTTGGCGGGGACGCCTTACACAAGAGTGGGGGAGAAGCAGTGAGAGATGACGCTATGCTATGCTATGCTATGAGCCTATGAGGTTCATGGGAAGGGGTAGGTCGACACCTTATCAGGGCCGCAGGGTGGTGGGGAAGGGGGAATGAAAGGGGAAGACAGTAGTAAAGGCGATGCCAAAGAGGGGAATGTCGCCCTCCCTCTCACCCCTCAAAAGAGGCTAAAAGTGGCAGCAGAAACGCCGCGTTCCAAACTGCGCAGTAAGGCGCCGGCACGTGCGACATGGAAGCAAGGTAAACAGGAACAGAACTCTCGCTCGTGCTTTTCAGGCAGGAGCCGCACGGCACTGCGAAGGCGGGAGATTTGAATTGCACTCTGTAAACCTCCGTTCAATTCATCAAGAGAGGAGTTGGAAAGCGAGGCGGAGAGTGTGAGTTCAAGTGACGCCGCATGTGTAATCGTTGTGGGTGTCATTCACAGCTTCGCAGTCCAACCGTGTTCACAGCGCGAATTGGAGACAGTTTTTTCCTATTTTCGTTCGCTGAAATACCCTCGCTTGCCTCCGTAAGTTCTCGTACCCTTTGATCTTCAGCATATGTTTGTTAGGAGAGCACGGCTGGTAAGCGTTGGTGGGAATTACGTTTGCACGTCTGGAACGATGCCAACATTGAACAATCCTATCCTGAGCGCTAGTGGCTAGACGCACTCTAGATGCAGATAAAGTCAGTAAAGTCACGTAATGATTACCGAAGACGCCGCACGTGCAGCTTAGTAGGCTATTTTCCTCCCGGCAAACTGCAGGGGGGGGGGGGACTACTGCAGCTGGTGTGTTGGAAGCACGCAGGGTAGGGCCGACGTCTTCGGGTTATTTCGGTTTGCATCGCCCCTAAATGGGCTCGGAGCACCAGGCGTGACCATTAGCGGATATCGAATTGTAATTCGGCTCGTTTGATTCGGCAGGTGTCCAGTTTACGGCGTCATTACGAGGGGCGAGATTTGTCTCAATCGGTGCTCTCTCAAAGACGAAATAATTAAAGGGACCGCAAAGGCTTTAGCCGACAATTCGTTATTACGAAATGAGATAGGCCATTTGCACTACGCCCCCCTGGCTAATCAATGTGAACGATCCAGCGAGCTGGGAACAGTGACAAGAGCACGATGCCAGTACTGGCCTCATGTCGGCACTGCCGCGGGGACCTCCTTGTCCATCCGCGGGATGAAGCATTGCGCGACTAGAGACTTGTTCCCATAACGAATTGCTTTGTGAGCATAGGCACTTGCTCTCAGCTTTACCAACACGCGCGGCGTGCACACAGCCACAGCTTGGACGGATGAGTTAGGAAGATGTCTCAACAGGTGTACCATGTCTTCATGTGCTTTGACCTAACGTGTGTACCGATTTACAGCAGGACTACTCACATCGGAACTACTTTTTCTGCTCGTGGATGTCGCATGAGCTGATCCTACTTTCGGCTTCCACAGCTCTAAAAAAATTTATGCGGAAAGGTCTCCAACAATGCCTCCGAATGAGACGGGTTATCTTCGTATATGTTAGAAAACAAAGAAATAGTCGCTTTTTTGTGAAAATATCGCTGTGGATGACGCTACAAGTGTAGTCTGACGAAAGAACGGTGGAAGAATGATGTTGATGCTTGAGGTGATAGTGTGAGCGAAGTTAGTCGGCCAAAACTGTAATGTACCATTCTGACCACACGATATGAAGAGCAAGGTGTTTCCGATGAAGTCATGTTCATTCATTTATCTAGACGAACGCACACGGAAGACAATCGGCCCTCACAAGGAGATGCAGCAGTTTATACGTGCTGAAACGTACAACAGCTCCTCTGAGTGTGGTAGCTTCGTTAACGTAACTGAGATTTTCTTCTTTGTTTCATTTTTTTAGCGCATATAGATATATAGTTTTGGGGAAGCGTAAATTCAAACCAAATGGAACAAAGTTGCTGTACATTTTTTTTCGTTTCCTGCTTAGCTTCAGAAACTTCGAATGACATATGGTCATGACCTTCCTAAAGGTGCTACGTATGTTATTGTTTCGTTACATATTGTATTGCTTCTTAATAAAACGAATCTTACATTTCGGCTGTGCACTAGAAGGGTGGTGCCAGGACCTAAAATTGTTGCAGGGTTTGTAGTTGGGGAAGCTGGTACATAACTTTAACAAAACAGCGTGAAGCACGGGACAAAAAAAAGACGAAGGCTACACAAGCGTAGTCTTCGTCTCCCTTTTGTCCTGTGCTTCGCGCTGTTTTGTTAAAGCTAAAATTGTAAGTTCTCGGAAACATTTGCAGCTGAGGTTCACTACAGTTCAAGTAAGACTACCGGCAGAGCAAGCGGCGATGAACATGCAGTCTGTTCCGAACGGTATTCCCGTAAAGTGATGAGAGAGGGTATTGTGGTTGCCTTCTGTGGTTGTCATTCTTAATGAAATGAGCTGAGCATTGTGTTCAAACTACGTGAACACTTCATTAGACAGTGATCTATTCGCACCCCCACCCTCGAGCAGTGGGAGGCCGCGCTGTGCAGTTGGGTTCCTGAGGACCAGCGACAGTTGGTGGACTGGGCACGCAGGACCGCAGCCGCCGCAGGGGGCCTGGACTGAGGGCTTCTCCCGCTTTCAAGCGCAAATCTCTTGAATAAATGTTTTACCACAACCACCACTCGCGAACGTGAGATAAGCGAGTTGATAGCGTCCTCTGGCGTTTTTTAATGCATTCTTCCCTCTTAACCACACAGACAAAAGCTGTCCAGAGCAGAAATGTGTTCACCACATGGTATCGTGGTCCAGTGATTTCAAAATCCTTCTTTGGGTGCCACTTATTTCATTGGGCTAGAAAGCGACAGAACGCCACATGTCGAGGCTCTATTGCTCTGACGTTGACTTAAATCTCGCCGCCGATTACTGGAATGTTGCACTAATTTGTCATTGAAATAATACATTAGGAGCAGCAATGCGGAAGGAACAGTGCGTACAAATTTATCTTCACTTGGCCGCAGCCACGAGGACAATTATGTATACGTTTTCATTAGTACACACCGTGCGGTGTCCTAATTAATACATGAGCGCGTGTGCAAATTAAGGGGTTAGCAAAACACAGAAAAATGAAGCAAGCAACTTAAAAACAGTTACCAGGGACAACAACCGCACCATCTAAGGATAATCTTCCTGTCCGCATCTTGCCCCGTAACGTTTCGTGCTTACTTTCAAGGCTCTATACACCACTCCGAACCTGGTTACAAATTAGGGCCATTATACGTACTTTATTATACAAGAGCCATTATACAAGAGCTCGAAAGAAGAAAGGCTGGTACTCCGTAGCCGGGCAGTGTTCATTATGCATCGCGCACGAGCACAGAAACTTACTTACGGCACGCAAGATGCATGACTGCTCCTAGAATAAGTGATGACTAGAGAACGGAACTTTAGCCAAAATGCCTATTTTTTTCAGTGAGTCCGTATCAAGCCTATTTAACATATAAGCATGAACTAAGGAAAGGGGAGCATTTTCGGCAATAGTGTATTGTGCCTATAAAGCCTTTTTTGACTATATGGGCTTTTTAGCGCCTATTTTGACTATATGGGCCTATATGGGCTTTTTAGCCCCTAAAAAGGCCTTTTTTGTGTTATATGTGCTTTTTTGGTTTTTAGAGTCGCTGGTCTGCACGGACTGTTATCGCTTCAGGAACTCGCTACATAGTGTTTGTCGCACCCCATTCGCAAAAAAAAAAAAGAAAAATACGCGAGCCGTGCCAAACAAGCTCAGAAACGCAAGCCGTGCACAAGCCACCGCCACGTAAACCTCATCACATCGGCCGAGCTGCCAGAGGTCCGTACGCAGCGAACCGCAGCCAACCTTACCCCGACGTCACTCTTGTCCACACGAGCTGTTTTGTTGTATGTCCTTCTGACGCGTTCTGTACGCGGACCAACGGCGAGAACTTTTGCCCATGTGCCCCACCCATTGCTAAAGCAATAAAAACCACGGCACTGATGAATCAATGGGATTCAACGGTGCTGTGAGGAGCTGAGCAGGTCAGGTCGTTCTGCTCTGTCAACGAATGAATAACTGCAGTTAAGGGTTTACAGTTGTGTCTTCAAGCAGCAGTTACCTATTGTGCCTCTTCCACCACATGTCCTATTGCTACGACTTAAAAATTCGGCTAATGGCGGAAATTTGCTAAAAATACACTCGCCGGTACTACTAACACCATTGCAGAAGACAAAAGCGTCGCAGCCGAAATTGTATACACCACACTACACTTGAACGTGACTTGGCACATTTGTGTGCTTATTTCACACTCTTAGCAAAAAGCATTTACGCAGCTGCGAGCTTTTGCGCCACTCTGACTAAGAATGCTGAGCTCATTTCGAAGGTCCAGGACTTACCTGCCAAAATCCCCAAAGGACTGGTTTCCGATAGAGCCATTCCTGTCTGCCAATCTGCCATTACGTCTGACATAAAATTACTGGATTGCCTGTGCTAAAAGAGCTGCCGAAGGTTCCGAGCCCCAAACATAATTATATTCCAGATGAAATCATTAAGCGTCCCGAAGAACAAGCCCGCTCGTGCAACTTCAGTGACCGTTGTGTTGTTTTTTTTTCGCACACAATTATCGACCGAAATGAGGTACAACTTCAGGCCGCAAATAATTGAGATGGGTGTGCCTTGCCATTGCTTTTAAGCTTTTATTTTGTTGTCGAATCGCCCTGCGTTTCACGTAAATCTGCTAAATTAGCAACTCTTGTGTGGCTGATTTTCACGAATAAAATAAAATTACTTTCCCTCTGTACAAGACTTAAATTGTCTGCTGTTTCTACTGCAAGTCATAAATTTCTCGTAAAATATGCTGCTGAAGTAAATACGAATTGAGCCTATATGAGACAATGACACTTTTCAGTACCTATACATACATACATACACACCTATTCAGCATACCTATTCAGCATACATACATGCATGCATACACACATAAATACATACATACATACCTACATACGCACATGCAAACATACATGCATACATACATACACACATATACACACATACATGCATACATACAACAATACACACATACATACATACCTACATGCGCACATACAAACATACATACATACCTACATACGCACATACAAACACATACATCATACATGCATACATACATGCACTAAACATATACATACATACGTGCATAAGTGCATACGTGCCTACATACCTACATACGCACATACAAACATACGTACATACATACATACACATAAATGCATACATACATACGTGCATACGTACATACGTACATAGTTACATACTTACATACATGCGATACGGCCAGCTTAGCGATTTTTTGCGATAAAGTCAGATGAAACCTTCCCATCACAATCATGATACTTTTCACGAGTGTTAGCGTCTGTGGAAAACGTCCAGGGAGGCAAAGGAGGAGGCCGTCGTCTAGTAAAATACAATATATTTACACTATTTATAGAGAACCGTCTTCAAAGCAGCAATCTTGACGTCTCGCTTGGTGGTCTTCTTCCTCATCACCCATGGGACTGTTGCGCGTGCTGCTTGCATCGTCTTCATCGTCGTCGAAAGTTCCAACAATCTCCCGCCCGACAAGAGTTCGGTAAGCGGGATGAGCAAAGTATTGTACCTACAGTCAACAAATATTAATGTCACGTAGCCGAGTCCTGGGCGAAGATATAGGTCAGCCTGTCGCTCGTATCCAGCCGGTGTCCGAATTTGTACTTTTTTCTGATTTTCGGCCTTCCTCTTTCTTCGGGACTTCGCCTTCCTTTTGGCTTTCGACCTGTGTTTTTTTCATGATGACCTCGCCAGGAGTTGAGTCACAGGCATATTTTCCTGCATAGTTCCGTGTGCGCTTTGACTTTGGAGATAGTCGCTTCATCGAGGTCCTGTGTTTTCGCTTGACATCTCGGTTTGAATCTTGACTATTCACGTTCTGGGCTCTGTGACACTCGGTGGCTGCACTTACTCCTCCCCCTTTGTTTGATTTCCGAACATTTTTGGAGGCTTGGTTGATAGTCGATGTCCTTCTGCTGGCGCGAGTATCCCTCGTTGCTCTCTTTCTAGGAGACGACGCACAGGCTTTTTTCAGTTTTCACCAGCTTGACGTGACGCTGCCGTGTTGCGGTAGTGTGGTCCGTTGTTTTTGGGCAGTGCAATTAAGTACTCTGCTTCGTGTGGCCCTGTCCTCGCTAGTGGGGTAGCGGCTTCACTTTCGTTGTCTCTGTCATAGCTGGCAGCATATCTTGGGGCGTGAGAACAGCTTCCTCCAATATTATGGACGAGTTGTTGCTTGCGTCGGTTAGAATTTTCTGTTGACTTGATATGTCGTGTGCAGTCCCGTCATGGTCACAAATGTCGGAAACACAGTCAGACGTGTCTTTTAAGTACGGCTCTGTATTGCCTGGCTCAGTTGTCATTACTTTTTTGCGGGATTCAGTGTCGTCTAGACTTGTATTTCCGCTCTTGTAAACGTCGTTTTGCATACAGCCATCTGGACATGTCACGACTGTATGCGCACAGGAGGGCTCGATCACTTCAGTCTTATATACTTTGACGATGTCCCCTTCTGAAGCTATCCCCTCTTGCATGGTGTGTTCTTCTGTTGCTGATGGAGCTGGAAGATATTGCGGTAATTCTTGCTGGGTTACTTCTCGCTGCTGATGTGGAGTTCCCAGTGGAACGGCGTCTTCAGTTCTGATCAAGGAACGCGCCGTTGTCTGCCGTATTTCAAGCGCCGTTTCAGCCGACTGGTCATTCACAGAGGCGCATGTCGTCGTTGGACCTGGGCATGTAGTCAAGTTTGAAGGTTTGGAGGGTTAACAACAGACTATCGGAATTCCCATCGAGGTTGTTGACGTCGTTAGCTTCATGTAGGTTCCGGTCGTCACCTCCTCAGGTCCGTTACTCTCGCTTGTAAGACTCAATTCATATTTTGGTGTGGGTTGCCATCTTTCTTGTCTTGCGAGGTGTGGCTCCTGAGGGCAAGTGCTTTTCGTCCGTCAAGTCTTCGTCGAAGTGAGCCAACGATTTTGTGTGCTTCTTTGACCGACTCTAGAGCGTCGTCGTGTTGGCCGTCGACTGCGGTCCCGCAAGCAAGGGCATCCAACTTCTCGCTGATAGCAGCAAGTCGGTCGGCACTGTGCTGGAGCATCGCCATCGAAACAGCTGCCTCGACGTCTTTTGCTTCCTCCAGAGTGGGCGTCAATTCAGCAATAAGCTTCCGATTGAAATCAAGAAGGCTTCTCTGAGAAATCTGCAGCCGGTTCATCTGTCTCGACACCTCCTTCCCGCTTCGGGGTGAGCAATGCGGTCGAAGAGTAGATTTCCGCTCCATGGCTCACCTCGTCGTGTCGCTAGGCGTCCCGGGTTTCGGCACCATGTAATGAACCTCGAGGTCCTCCGGCTGCCAAGCCGTCGAGAGAGAGCGGAGAGCGCAAGTCTGATGAGAATGAGGGCTTTAATCGAACCGGTGCGCGTGGAGCGCGAGCGCGTGCCACCGCTCGGTCAGTGCTGATGAGACTGATGATGATGAGTGCCATCTGCTACAGCGCAGAAGAGAAGGAAGTTCCAACAGCGTCCTTTCCTGCTTTTCTTTGTGGAAATGGAACAAAGAATGAAATGCTGAGCCGAAGCACTTCATTAAATATATTTCTGCTAATAAAAGCAGCGAAACATATAAACTTACAGAGCTCCTGACTTTCTTCCAATTCAACGGCTAAGAACGTACTGCGATTAGTCTGACACCAGGAGCTCGCTCTTCCTAGCTTTTTCGGGCCTGGCACAGAGAAAAGTACATGAGGAGTGCCGAAGACGGGAACGCATCGGCCGTGGATGCGGAGGAAGCAAGTACTGCCGGAGGAGCTTTCGATCCCTCCGAGGCCACCGGGGCACTTTCCTTGATGCCTAATCTGCAGGGAACCGTAACCTTCATTTCCAGGGCAGAAAGGCGCCGGCAGCGAACGCGCTGGAACCCAACGTGACTCCCGTTCGGATAAGGAAATCTCCCAGATGAGCTTTGGCTGGGCGTGAATATTTATGAGCCGGGCCCTTCCCGCCCGTGCCTGCAAACGACATCAACACGCTTGTGCAGTGCTGTTGAGGCAATATACGATTGCTTTCTTGCTGGCCGAGTCACTGGCCTGCAGCCGGCTTGCAGGAGTCGCGACATGCGCGAGCCTGAAGTAAAGCTGTCAACAACGAGGCCTATGTAGAAATCCCTAATATTTCTTCCATCTTTTCGTTGTGCGCGCTCGACCGCTTCCGAGGAACGTCCTGAAGGCATATCAATGCGTGCCGACTCTCTTGGGTGTTGGCCCTCACTATATGTACAAACTAACGCCCCAGTAGGGCAGCACACATTTCCTATTCGACGATAGGAAGTCCACAGGGGAATGTCTGAAAGTTGGAAGAAAGTCATTCGAGCACATGTTAGCAGAACTAGAGCAAAATTAGGTCCATAAAATTCGCCAGTTTAAATTATGCAAACAAGAACCTGCAGCCTGCACGTTTTTCATAAGGGTAGAGGACAAAGCAGAGAGGGAGAAAGGAAAAGAGAATGACGGGGCCTTTTTAGTAAACTAGTTTCCATGGGCTGCCTATACCTAACTGAAACCATGCTTTGTATTCTGTGTAGTAATTCACAGCCTGTCAGCGTTAGAGCCATGAAAAAAACCCTCTGAACTTACAGGCTTATCGTGCCGTCGTAAATGCTCTCATCGTTCTCTTTTTCACAACTTTATCATCATAATTCATCTTTTAAGATCACATTCACCCTGCCCCTATTACGCTTCACCTCATTCCGATCATAGTTTCTAAGTAGGCGATCCACCTTGTCGAAAAAATATAGCAGTGACTCCTTCGTTTCAAGAAAAAGTAAGGTCTGGAACCACGTTTCCGCCGACACCCAGTCCGTAACTCATACGGCAACATTCATACTCGCCAGTTTACAATTGTAACACATTATTCTAATGGGTTACTGTTTCGCTTTCCACTGATTTCTGTAACGCCTACTGGCGTGGAAAGTATTCAAAAAATAAATAAATAAATAAATAAATAAATAAATAAATAAATAAATAAATAAATAAATAAATAAATAAATAAATAAATATTCAATGAACACATAAACAAATAACCAACTACCCGGGTGGCAGCTACAAAGTGCATATACTAGCGTCACGCAATGAATCTAGGTAAGCGCTACGCTGCTATTATGAGTTACTTCTACAGCGCAGATGTGATAACGATAGTAAAAGGACTGGTCCAAACCTTACGCTTGTCCTCGCCGGTGAATTCCAACACAAAACGTTTCTTAGAAAGCATATTTTGGCGAAGGCGCAGCATATTTTGGCCAACCCCTGCACGTTTTCCTACGCTTCTTTCTTCCTAAATTTTTGCCGTTTGTTTTGCGTAAACTTTCACGGCGCCCCTTTCAAGGCAAACGGCGCCTGGTCTGTCGAGCCAGTCATCGCTGTCGTTAGCAAAGAACCACAAATTGAAGTTCAGCTTACTCAGTCTGTTACTTCCCCATAAGTTAGTGACGAGCTTTTGAGAAAACATTGTCCATCCTTGGGAAGTAGGATTGGAATTCCTATACTGGGCGCGTTAGGTTGAATGGCGTCAGTGAAGGGCGCAATGACCACCACATCATTTACGACGTGCAAGTGCGCACTTCCTGTCATGCATTCCTCCCGACGTTTATAAAGAGCGGGTGGCACGGCACTGTTACTCTAAACTGGAAAGCTAGGGGTTAGGTTTGCGGAATGATCACTCACTAGTTGGAATGTCTCCGGATTCCTCCCACTTTCGCCATCACGGACTGGAATTGAAATGTAATGGCGAAATCGCTTAGAGGTATGGAATGGGAATTAAATTAGGCGGCTTTTGCCCGGAATGGAATGCGCTTTTTTTTAGACGAGCTGCATCCACTTACACTTTGTAGCTACAGCCAAGCTCGCTATTCAACCAGGATCACTTCAACATAAGCGGCAAATTGCTTCCTTTAGTTAATTGGTGGCCGATGTGAATACGAGAACGAGAGTGTTGAGTGACTCCCGCGAGTCAGATGTTTCGGGGGCCTGAGGTGCGCCAGGGCGCTCGGCTGGTCCGCCTGACTACAGTCGTACTACGCAGCTGCGCATTCGCCAAAAGCTACAGCAGCAAGCGCGACCACTCTCCCCCGATGGGGAGGCCAACATCCGCTGCCCTGCATCTCCTCTGACATTGGTAGCATAAACGAGCATTTTAATGCGTAGCATTGTTTTCCGAGTACTTCCACAGCCAGGACCGTGTAACGCCCTGCATTTACACAGAAATGCAGATAATAATAATAAATAATAATAATAATATAAGCTTTATTCAATGTTTTATATACATGATACATTTACTGCCACACCTAAGCACGCAGTGCTTGTGAGTGGGCAGGCAGATCAGAGGCGCAGCGATCGTGCGATAAATAAAAAAAATTGAAATAAAAGAAAACAAGGGGGGAAAAAATACAGAATGAAAATACATCCATGTATGCCCTCAAACAGCATTTCATCCCTTAGAAAACACTGCTAGTGAAACAAAATCAGCAACAAGAACAGTAATGCCGAAAAAGATTACACAATACCGATATCACAAATATACAGCGGCGACACAATTGACGCATATCAATGTATGCTGCACTAAGAGCAGAAACCATAACGTCACAGCTGCAAGCAAACAAAGAAGACAATTTTTGCATAATAAAAGATATCGCGGATGTTCCACCTTTAATGGTTATATTAGCGCAAATGGAGACGGCGCAAATAGCGCGAACAGGTTAAACGAAATGTTTAAACACTAAAAAATAAAAACACACAAAAAAACAACGGAAAATGACAAACCATGAAACGCCCAGCATTTAAACGGTAATGCAGATGTCGCGAAAGTTCCAAATGAAATCGTTAAACGACCCCCACAACAATTTCCCACGCCACGTCACTTGAATTCACACACGTGGCTCTACAATGAGTGAAGCCAGAGATTCTGCCAGCGGTTACCTGGAATTCGCGGGGGCGGCGTCCCGAACACAGAGCAGCGTTGGCAACGGCCGGGCTAGAGCGGCGGACGCCGCCGCTGTGGTGAGGCCGTAAGTGGGGGGACACAAAGCGGAGAGGCGCGTCTTTCGAAGGATGACTCAGCGGAACATAGCCATCCTGGGGCGGTATTCCCGTGTTTTGTCACTTTTGTGTCCCTTTCAAAAGTGTCCCTTTTGAGCGAGCCCTGATTGGCTAAAAGCGAACACCCGGATGTGACGCCATGCAAGCACGACGGAGCTATGAGCCGTGTCTACTCGGAGCAGACGATTTGGAGCAGACGATTTTTCGTCGCAGTTCGCTCACGGAACAATAAACACATAAAAGATACTCTGATACGGTTTCACTTCTTTAAAATGCGTTTGCAAGAACAGTTACGCTATTTGAATAAAAGGCCCATTGCTGAACCGGAAGTACGTCACGATGAAAGGGACGCAAAAGGGACGTTTTCGAAAGGGACAGTTACGAGAATACCGCCCCTGATGGACCAGCTTGGGGATACACCACCGCGTGACACAAGCTCAGACACCGAAACAATTCGGCATGTGAGCTTAGTTATTCCTATTTATACCGATATAAACTAGTTCGTTTAGTAAGTTTAAGAACTGCGAGAAATGTGAGGGAATTCTTATAATCGCTGTTTATTAGAACTAGTTGGCACTTTCGCCTTTTGTAATACCTCTTAAACACAACTGAATTGGTATTCATGTATTTAGAAAACGGAGATTCGTGGCAAGCAGTGCGCAAAAAAAAAAGGTGGCGTTCCTCTAGGGACCACATGTCTGTATGTGTTTTGTACATTTTGTTTTCCCGCCCGGCAAACCAATCCTTAACGTATGTTTGCTGTACGACCATTAAATTCTGTCAGATGGGGGTTACCCTGGAGGTACTGTCGAACAAGTTAATCAAGCCGCATGAAGGCAGCGCGCAATGAACGTGAAGCTGCGCCAAAGCAGGGCCAAAACAAACGTCACAAAAGCAGACGACAAAGCCGTACCGCCGACGCCGCCGAAGCTAGCAGGCACTTCCGCGCGGGGAACGCTGGGCAAATTCGCCGCGCCATCTACAGTGTGCTCCGTGAGTGAAACCCTCCGCAATACCCCTTCCCGCTTCCCGCCGCCTCCGCCGCGTTGGGAGTTTGTTGTCCCGCACGCCACGAAAGAACCGTTGGCTGCTGGAGCTAGAAAGATTTGCTTTAAAATACATGGAAAATGGTGAACCGTGCAACGCCCTGCATTTCCGCAATAATGCAGATTTCACAAAAGTTTCAGCTTTAATCGTTATAAAGGTGTGATTGGAGATAATTAGTAGAACAAATTTCAGAAAAAGTAAAAAAAAATAAGAAAGTATAAAAAAGTTACGGAAAATAGAGAACTGTATAACAGCCCTGCATTTCTACAATAATGCAGATTTCCTAAAAGTTCCAAATGTAATCGTTATACAATTGTAAACAAAGATAATTCTTCGAACAAAATTTTGAAGAACTAGAAAATAAGCAAACTATAATAAAAGTTGCGCAAAGAGACGTGCGGGAACAAAATGCAGCATCCCAACGGGATGGGAGCAATTATGACACGGTTTCACTCTCAAATTGCAGTGTGCTTCCCTATTTCATAACCTTGACACAACTGCCCTGTAATTGTATATTTGTCATCCTCTGACACTGTTGCCTCGGATTTCGCTTTGAATTACGCTTACAAGTTTCATTTTGCGCACGGAACATGCTCTGTGCGGGGAGCGACGCGTACATAAAAAAATTCTGCAAGAATTCAGAAAATTGTCTACTAATAAGTAGCATTTTTATGCCGCCTGTATTGAATGGGTTCTTTAAGGCTAATCTGTTTTTTGTTTTTATAAATGCTGTCGGAAAAATTACCTTTATTTACACAATTATAACGATTAAATGTGAAACTTCCGCGAAATCTGCATTATTGTGGAAACGCAGGGCGTTACGCGTTTCACCCGTTTGCGTAGTACTTCTTAGATTTTTCTTATTTGCTTAGGCCTTCAAAATTTAGTTCGACGAATTGTTTACATTTACGGTATTATAACGATTACACGGGAAACTTGCGCAATATTTGCATTTTTGTGGAAATACCGGGCGTTCCACAGGTTTTGAGTAGGGTGGCGGAGAGGGGGGGGGGGGGGGTACTTGGAAAAGAATGCTACACATTAATAATGTTTTGCCGGCGGCGTACCCGGCCGCGTGGCATGCGGGGAAACCTTTTCCAGGCTCAGTTGGAGAAAAACGCACCATACCCGTATCGTCGTGACCACAAAGTGACCCATGCAAAGTTGCCGCAAAATTTCTTCCCATAGAGTGGGAACGCGGGTATGCATTGGCTCAAAAAGCGGGTACGTCTCAGCCTGGCATTCCCATTGGTTGCGTACGCGAGTATGCCTTTTCTTGACTTCCTTATAGGCTCGTACGGAGATGTGGCGGGACGAACAAATGAGATGGTTTAGGTATATAATCATACATTTTTATTGTGCAAGGGAAGGGCAATGGACAAAGAAAAGAGGTCGAAATGTCGAAATGGAACCAGCCGAACTGCTGCTTCGGCTGCGAGGGGAGTGGACGTGTGCACGCCGCGGCCCGAGGTTAACCCGTCACGCTTTGAAGACTAAAGTCGTCAAGCGCTTCTCAGCTTGACGTACCATGAGGTTGTCGTTCCTTAAAACGTCCTTAGTCCTTAGTCCCAACCATAAGGTTGCCTAACGTTTACATTGAGAGAAAGAGTGATTTACCAATGCTCTTACTCATAATAAAGGATAAAATAAGGAAAAGACAAAAGTGAAAAACAAACGGCATACTTACATGAAAAGGCTAAAAAAAAATTCCCCGCATTTCCCCGAGGGGACGAATGTGAAAGTGCGAATGCACGAGTTGAATTTGCGCGGTTCGGTAATGTTCGCGAAAGAGAAATCACACACACACACAACTACAAAGAAAGAAAGATGCATTTATTCACAGACACCTATTTGTGTTGTCGTTGTACTTGATTGCTAGAGCGGATCTCAGCTTTGAAATTTCGTGTCAGTACTCCTTTAAGCGGGTGCATTAGCCCTTCTCACGCCCGATTCCTGGCCAATCCCCCACGTGGGTATGTGCCATGTCAGCGGCCAGGCAGCGCGCGCCCATCTCCCCCCGTTGCCAAGGAAGACGAGGAGATTCCTGGCCAATCCCCCACGTGGGTATGCTATGCGGACATCGCCGGTGGACGCAGGTTCAGGGTCGCTTAAGAAGTGCATCGCACTTAATATGGGGTGTTAGTAGCATTGTGTGTTTCGCTCCATTATGCACTCAGCAACGCGACAGGCTGTGCAAAACGAAGCAAGCACACGGCGACATATTCGGCCCCAAGCGCCGCGAAAAGGGTACCCATTACAACATGCTGACCGTGCAACTACTAGGAACCAGGAATACTGTCCCTCCGTGAATTAGAAGGGTGGTTCTTGTGCACGAGCTCTCACCAAGCTGCGACCACCCTTCGGCTGCGGCATGTCGTTGCAATTATCAGAGTGTCTGATGACATCAGCTTCATGTTGCGTTCACTGGTCACTCAATACAGCTACCACGAGGTAGTTTCAACTCAGAGAAATTACAGTAATATAATTAAGCTTTCTGGCCATTCCAGAAGTGGGAATGGGCGAAATACTGATATTCCACGGAATTGAAAGGAATGGAATGACAGAAAGTTCTATTTTCATAGGGATAGAATTAGAATGGAATGGGGCTGCCAATCCGCAACATTGCGTGGCGTTATTCATCTTAATAGGAGGGCAGAAATGAAGCTCGTGAGGAGCAGGACGACCATTACAATTGTTTTCCTATTGGGTTGTGATAATGCGATCAAATGAAACATTTATCAAGAGAAGATCAATCTTCCCCATATTTCTGGAGATATGAAGCTCATCAGGCCTTATTTCTGCAAAAATGAAGCAAGGCACCTAGACGCGGTAAGACTTGAAGGTAGCTTAGCAAGATTTGTTGACGGGCTAGCTGGTCTGCTTATGAATGTACGGCGCATAGCGCTAATTTTGTCTTATATTTGGGGGCCTAAGCCCTCGAATAATCAATTCGTTAGTTGCGCCGTCCTGTTGTCTTTCCTTGTTGTCGTCCTTCTGCGGAATCCTCATGGTTTTTCAAATTGAAAGTATCGAATCCGTATGCAACCTATATGCAAGTAAGCGAATCTGTATGTAAGTACACGATTGCAGTCGACTTGCTCCTTCTTCTATGCCGCAACGCATTTACTCCATCTTTACTCCACCTGCGGTTTTTACTCCCCCAGAAGTTGCAACGTGTACTTTATCACGTGTTCCATGTCGACCAGGTGGCTTCAATCCTCTCCCCAGATTCACAACCGAGGGAGTAAGCCCTTTCACTCTCGGGTACTAACTCACCATCGTAGCCGAGTGTGTTAGACGACTTACTCTTAGTCCGTTGACCTACCAAACGCTAGTTCGGAATCTTGCCGTAGTGCCAGTGATTTCTTTTTTTTTTTGTACGGTTATACTGAGTTTTGTGAAACGCCGGAATCAACCAATTATGAAAAGCTTCGCTGTTGAAAACAAATATTTTTCTGTAACAGTGAATATGAATTAAGCAAAAAGCTCCCGCACACATTACAACTCGTGACGCGGTGTATGCATGTCAACATTATTGAGCGCGTACTAAGCATCGCTCCCATTTGAAACAAACCATAGACCTTACAGCGGGCGGTAGTGTCTTCTTCTATTAGAAAGATGAAGTAAGCTCACACTAACACGTAAGATTTTAAGGCAGCGAAGCCGTCCGCAACTTTTCACCCAACACGAAGATACCCGCCTCGGTGGCTCAGTGGCTAAGGCGTTGCGCTGCTGAGCACGAGGTCGCGGGTTCGATTCCCGGCCGCGGCGGCTGCTTTTCTGATGGAGGCGAAAAGCAAAAACGCCTGTGTGTACGAGATTTCGGCGCACGAGGAAGATCCCCAGGTGGTCAAAATTAATCCGGAGCCCTCCACTACGGCGCGCCTCATCGCCTGCGTTGCGTCGGCGCGTTAAACCTTACAATCAATCAAATCAACACGAAGATATAAGTCCACGATTGCAGCCGAATTGATTCTTCTTCGCTGCCGTAACGAAATTTACTCCATGTTGGTTCCCATGAGTGGGAGCTTCCTTGATTCTTTTGGAAGAGATAATCATTGGTCATCACCTTGGAGGAAAGTACGCTATGACGAGCAAAAGTTGCCACGATTACGGCGAACACTGGAATTTTTTTTACCAGTCGTGGCCAATCTCTCTAAGTGGGTATGCTTGGCTTGACAAGCGTGCGCCGGGGACGCTGCGCGGTCAACACGAGGAACGCACGCACGAGGGGTCAGCATGCTCTTTGTTTTTTTTTTCTGCCGGGTGGTCGCCCCAATCTTGGCCAATACCCATAAGTGGGTGTGCTTCGCTTGTCCAATGTGCGCAGTGGACGCTGAGCAGTCGTCGCGAGGCATGCACACACGAGCGCTAGGCATTTTCTTGGTTCTGTTAACTGCCTTGCAGGTCGCCGTGAGACCCGCACTTACTTTCGCGTGCTCAGCAATTTCTTTGTATTTTTAACTGCGGACATGAGAATTTGCGATTTGCTAAACACCTTCGCTGTTAAAATGCAAATGGAACGCAGCAGCAACACACTGCACTTGGTTAGGAAACGACGTCGGAAACAAGTGAGGTAAATGTCGATCAAGACCAAAATGGAAAAAGAAAAACGAACAGTGTTCTGTATCACATTGTCGACACGACCGGGATCAGACTTTGAACTCCCATGATAAAACGCTTTTGGCGAGAGTAGCCAGTGACCTTGAGTGTGGTTACAGAGTTTTGTTACCTTGTTTTGGCACAACTGGGAGTAATTTTAGTCTAGTTTTTGTGGCGCGCTGAAAGGCACTTTGTGTGAGCGAGAAGGTTCAGAAGTATGAACGTTGAAAAATGCAGGTTTCCTTCCAAGAGAAAAAGCGCACTTTTGTGTGTATGCTGAAAGTAAGGTCTGACAAACACTTGTCTAGATGCTAAACACAGTAAAAAACCGTCACGCGTCCTCACGGCTTTTATATGGACGTTATCATAAAGTATAGGTTTTTTTTTTGCTAGTTGAGTTTCTTGCAAATAATTACTCTGCCTGCAAGTGACTAAAACGGGGCAATTTTCTCGAAACAACTCCATCAAATCTGCCCCAGGCGATACAAACTTTCGAGTTATCGTGCAAAAAATCGATAACGCGAACTTCGCTCTTACCTGCAGCAAGCTGTTTTGAGAATACGTTTTCCGATTCGGGCGATTGAATACAAAGTAATGGTCGGGGCGAATACTCTAGAAGCGATTGCAATCATTAATGACTACATCTACATAAAGGTCGTTTTGCAGAATGGAGATCGCTAATTTGTTCTGGGTCTCGATGAGTGTGTCCGTCAAAAAATAGGGCAGTCATTTACGAGTATTGACGTGCGTTGTATAGGAGAACTACGACCTGTGTGTACGGAAGCACCGCGGGTTTACCACACACGGGATTCGATCCCAATGGTCAACAAGGGTGGAAAGCCAATAGGACCTTCAGTTGTAATTTGCATACTGAAGAAGCAAGATATAACCAGGGAAGGCTTCACCTTAAAAAGCAAGAATAGTCTTTGGTGAGTTATTTTCAAAACAAGTTAGTGAGTGCTTTATAATCGTAATATTTCTGGACGAATGCAACCGAGACAAAATTTATAGGCATAGCTTTGATTGGTAAACAGAAAAAATGACTTGTTTTCTCACCCGCTGCGGTGGCTCAGTGGCTAAGGCGTTGCGCTGCTCAGCAGGACGTCGCAGGTTTTATTCCCGACCGTGGCGGCCGCTTTTCTGATGGACGAGAAAAGCAAAAACGCCCGGGTGTACACGATTTCGGCGCACGTTAAAGATCCCTAGGTGGTCAAAATTAATCCGGAGCACTCACTACGGCGTGCCTCATCGCCTGCGTTGCGTCGGCGAGTTAAACCCTACAATCAATTAATTTATTTTCTCAGCCGCTTGTTTTGGGCTAACCAGGACGGCCTAATATTCCACTCGTTCGTAATATTCCATAAGTTATTGCATTTTCAAATAATAGTTATTTGGCAGCGACGCCCTTTGAAGGATTCGGTTTTTAACGATCTTGTCACTTGCAATTTCCCCAACTTTCTGGCATAACACATTTTTGCGTTCCACGACAGGTACTCCTGCATTTTAAATTCTTGGTTGCCTATTACGTTTTAGCGCGCAGCGCTTTGGCGCCTTTTACAGGGGTTTCGCGGCGGCCAGGCAATGGTGCCGGTGACCGCGTAACCGAATGAGCCAACGAGATACCCCAGGCAGAAACTAAAGGAGCAGCGTCTAGTCGCACGTGCGCTTAAGCAGCGGCACGCGCTGCTTAAGCGTCATCTACCAGCGCGTCACCACTGACTAGTTTTATTTTTTTCACCTCTGTTCAGATTAAACAGAGGTGCGTTTTGTCTCAATCGCCCCATTAAATGTTGTCGTTGTAGCACTTTGCCCTGTCTTCTTTTATACTTTATATTTTATCTTCATCAGGTTCTCCAACTGCAATTTTTCTTGGCTTGGCTCTGAATAAACCATTTAATTTATTTGCGAAAGGTGTTGGCCATGCTACCGCAAGGTGCTAGAGTAAATGCAGAATTCCAGAACTTCAGTAAGATTGTTTATAATTGTTGTGCATGCATTCACTGATAGCATCTTGCCACATGTATAAAACTTCGAGGTTGCCATATATTGACATTTTTTGTAGTAGATACTGGACCGTCATTTCAAATGCGGCTGAATACATTTGCCTGAAGTTATGTATAAGTTGGGTGAGCCTTCTTTCGCTGCTACAGTTTGAATTTATTTTTGGTAGAAAGAATCCCGTTAATGGAGCTAATACGCAGAAGGACGTTTACAAGAAACATTGGTTGCACCGTCATTGAACAACGTAATTCGGCCAAGTAGGGGCTGCTTTGTAATACCAAAGGCAAGCTTTTCATTCAATATTGTTCGGGCTACTAAGCAAGCACAATATATTCACAGTTCGTAATTCCGGTACAACAATTTCGTGGAGATATTATTAGGGCACACTGGGACTAATGCTTACTCACAGTTAATAGGAATGGCAGCAAGTGAGGTGTGGAAACGTGCGGGAAGCCGGAGATGACACGCCACGTGTTATGCCAATGCCCATGCTACTCGCCTTAAAAAAAGAAGCTGCCGTCAGCAATGAGGAATCTGGACTCTGGGCCGCCATTTTCGGAGGAGAAGATTCTCTGTCACTGGCCTACTCTGTCGTCCTCTCAGAAGGCGACAAATGAAGTCTTCCGCTTTGTACGGGTGACGAAATTAAATACCAGACTACACACTGAAAGCCTCCAGTGGCAATCACTGAACTTGAACGTTTAGTGCTTCAACGCCGGGTATACCTGTCTGCTCCAAAGTGTCTCATTCTTTCCTTTCTCTTTTTTGCCTGTTTTCTCTTTCCCACGAGCAGGATAGTAAACGAGGCTGTTGTCAGATTAACATTTCTGCCTTCCTCCTATATCCTTCCTTCCTTCGTTGAGCTGAATGTGTGACGTACTTTCAGCCACAGATCGGGGTTAACCACGAATTTGTTGTATGCTGAAACAGTTGGTACTGTTCGATGATGTTTTGCGCTGTTATTCATCATGGAACGTAACCACCAAGTGGGCAAGCTCCAAGACGAAATACAACTTTGTTGGATTTGAAAGAACGGGTCTTTGGTAACTCACGGAGTTCCATCCATTCCAGCAACGACCGATAGTTTCTTTTAACGCAGAAACCACAACAAACACCGAAAAGCTACACCTTTGCCCTACAGTCAGGAAATATAGGCAGGAGGGATGCTATGGAGGCCACCACTAAAACAGTTTTGGGAGTGCGACTTGATGTTAATGTTAAAGTGATACGAACAAACGCTACTAATGCTACTAATTCCTATAGTCGCCAAGTCATACTTCTTGGCGGTGCCTTGCATACACAAACAAGTCTCTGTGACGTCATAGAGACGTTGCTGAAAAGTGGCTTGGGAATTTTCATTGCTTCTTTTGTTTTCCATATATTGTTGCGTCCTCGTAACGCATGTGTAGACAGCGTAGGTGAGTGGATAGGGTGGCGATTGTTGTTCCAGAGCTCCTGGCTCAAATTCGTTGCATGGGTGACGCGCCGACAGCGGGGCCGAATCACGCCTCGACCAAACCAAAACAAACAGCTCGCGGCAGACAGGCCCAAACTTGCATCGCCGCAGAGTCGCCTCTCCTTTTCCCGTCGTGGCGCATCGGCCGAATCATGCACCGGGCGGACGACCAGTAACCAACGTGCCGCTACAGGCCTGGAGGCGGCTCCGCTGAAAAGGCGACGGCATCGCCTTTTCTTTCCCCGTTTGTGCGGCTCGGCTGACGCAACCGCTCCGCCTTCATTCGTCTGATTTCAAACTTCGGCCAGCGAGAGAACTGATTGGAGCGATTCAAATTGCTCGCGGCTGCAACGGACTTCCGGGGGTATAAAAACCCGGCCGGGAGGCGCAGTGAGGGTGGCACTTTTCGGAGGTCACCGAGTGGAGAGGTGCTGTTAGCTTTGTAGAGCCATTTAACGTTGCTGTTACCCTTGTACATACTTTGTAGAAATGTTGCTTCAACTTTCCGTCGGTTCGAGAACTTCAGCGCTCTGCTCTGCGCCGCGTCGATAGCGGACGGGACAAGGCAACGCCGCTACATCCGGTGACTGCGCTCGGATGGCCAGTCGCCACACTGGTTGCAGGTGTGGGATGGTCAGTCCCAAAGCGATGCACGTATTTTTTAGTCACGGCGCTTAACTAGTACAGGCCAAGCCGCAAGGGAGTTCGGACGGCGGGTCTCAGCGAAGATGACTGACCAACTACCCCCCAGTTCCCGTCTAACTCGTGAGGCTGCGTGCCTCATTCGGCAGGCTCAAACCTCTTCACTCCCCTCCCATCACATTCTTCACCGCATCTATCGGCGCCCTGGTCATCCTTCCTGTCCCACCTGTTCTTCCTACCCATCCATCCCTCATTCTTATTGGGACTGCACCCCGCCATCACTTGACCCATCCCTCGCCTCCATCACCCCCGCCATCACTTGATCCATCCCTCGCCTCCATCACCTCCTGGGAGCTCTGGTTGTCTCCCCCGCCGACAGTAAACATCCAGGCTGCCCAGGAAGCTCTCTACAAACACGTGCACCGGATCCGCACGGACATTCTGGAGTACTACGTGGATCCGGTGAATTGAACTTTCATATTAGGACCTGGACTTAGGTCCTGCGGAAAATAAAGCTTGTTCTCTCTCTCTCTCAAGCACAAGGCGCGGGCGAAGGATTCTTGTACATGTCCACGAAGATGAATTGTCCTGGTATCTACGCTACAATATATCCATTACTTTCTTGAAGTTTTCAATAAAATTCATATTGCCGCGAACCATGCATTGGTATTATTTATTTGTGTTTGCTTTTACCGCCCGGCTGCGCCGGGCTGCGTTTTCTGTATTCCAAGTGAAGCGCGTGTTCGTTGATTATTTTGTATGCCGTACTTGTTATCTTTTTGATAGGGAAAGTGTATCGATGTAACGTCACCAGCATAGAATAATCTTGTTTGATGTGCAATGTTCTCGTTGTAATCTACAGTTCTAGGAACACCAGCACCGAAAGATACATACCCGCAGCGCAGACGCCGCGGCATTCTTTACCGACACTCGGCTGCGCACCGCTACAAGTTCGCTCCAATAAACTTGTTTTTCCTTGAAGCCAACTGCGTCATTTTGGGCTTCGTGACAATTATCATTGTTATCGGGACAAAGCATTCTTTGTAATGAGGTGAGCATTTATTTCGTCTACACGGCTTGTTTAATACTGGCGAATAAACCTCGCTGAGCAGGACCACAGATCTGTGTCGCGACGCTACGTCAAATATCCGCAAAAGTAAGCGATGACGTCATTGACGACGTTCAACATTTGTCTTCTGCTTCGAAGAAGAAGACGACAGCCATTGGGATGACTGTTTTGCCTACTGACTGTCCGCGCATCGAGAAACGTGCAGGTGACAACTGCAATGGTAACCAGATTCTCGGGTAATCTCCTGCGTAGACGAAGGCGACAGCAGCAATGCAAGCGACGATGATGGTTTGCGACTTTCATCATCGAAAGGCACCTGAATGACCAGCAACTGTTTCTTTACCGTAAACTGACAGCGTATACACCGGGAGAAATTTAGTGGTTGGCTTTGTACATTACGGATCATATATAGCTCGCGGTTCTCAACGATGCCCACAGAAGCAACAGTCTGAAACGCTGAATGGTGCATTCTCACGCCAGGGCGAACGAACCCCGACATCCAGCTTCCTCAAACATGGACGCCTTTCGCATGAAGCGACTCATAAGAACAGTTGTTTGCTTGCTTGAATCACTATTTATTCATTCTATCAGTCATTCAGCACTACCCGAAGCCGCATGCGGTGTTACCTAGATCATAAGCGACGGAAGCGTTGATGTCCTCTTTTCTTTATCTATATGCCTTTTCATCCGTAAATCTTTAATAATTAGGACATGTTCTGGGCTGTGTTGCACATGCGCAGTGACATCTTCCAGTAGACTACGCTAATTATGGAGCCGCTAGCCCAGCCCAATGATAAAATGGCAGTGTCCATAAGGAAGTAGTTAAAAAGGTCTATAATCTAACCTAAACAGTCTAGGAAACGACCTAAGGTGAACGTTTCAGCGCTCTATAATTATAAGTATTTAGGCGGGACACTATGTAATAACCTATAAGTATTTAGGCGTGACACTAACAAATAACTTGTCCTGGAACCGTCACATCAACAACGTTTGCCCTTACGCCTTCCGAAAGCTTTCTTATTTAAAACACAAACTTAAAAGTGCCCCGCCTAGCGTTAAACTTTTAGCTTACATAGTATTAATAATACCCAAGCTCGAATACGCATGCACCGTTTAGGATCCGTGTACAGAAGTTAACATTGATAACCTTGAAGGAATTCAAAGAAAAGCTGTGCGGTTTATACATAACAAATTTTCCCGAACTGATTAACCCACCGAACTAATAAAAATTAACGACCTACCTTTACTCAAAATTCAAAGACAGAAATTCAGACTTGACTTTCTTTCCCTACTCGTAGGTAACAAATTAGCACTCGACCCTTCACTGTTTGTGTCGCCCTTAACAACAAGAGTTACCCGGCTCCGCCAACCCCACGCGCTTACTCCTTACTTTGCACAAACTAACCTTTTCAAGTTTTCTTTTTTCAGGCGCACCATCAGAGAGTGGAATGACCTAGCCACCACAAGTGTGCTGTCATAAAGGGGTGTATTGCTGTTCAAATTTTTTCACTTTTATCGCCCACCCTGCTTGGACCTAGTGTCCGCAGTATGTTATAAATAAATAAATAAATAAATAAATAAATAAATAAATAAATAAATAAATAAATAAATAAATAAATAAATAAATAAATAAATAAATAAATAAATAAATACGGAGCGGAGGCTGCCTAGCTGCTACATGCTTGATAAATCTTTGAGATCGCTGTTTACGGTGCGAAGAAAAAAAGCCTACCGAGTTTAGCCTTCTTTTCTTTATCCCATCAAATGCGCCCTTTAGGTTCTACCTTTATGTATTACTCTTCTTCCTCGGTTGTAATCCTTTACAGACAACCGATTAGCTGATTTTTCTTTCTCTTCCACACTCCCTCTACTCTCTTTCTCTCTATCTCTCTCTCCGGCTGTTGCAAACTTGCGCCAGAAAAAGGTTATATTTGTCTGAAACTCTACCTTTCCTGAACGATACCTTATCTGGCTCGCTGGATAAAGTTCAATGATTCTTATAGCACCTTTCCTCTCACGAAGGCAGCGAAGCATAAACCGCAATACTCCAAGTAGTGGCTCATTTAAAATGCAGGAAACGGAGAAAAGGTGAACTCGAAAGAAATAACTTCTTCCCTCCCGCGACGCTTTCATTACCCCAATGCTAATATGCACAAATGGTGTTTCTTGCGTACACCCCATCTATCGCCCATCTAGGCTTCGGAGTACCTTCGTGAGATCAGGACTCCCCGTTGCCTTCGAAGTATTCGTGTAATTAGCGAAGTAGCCCGAAACAACTTTCTTGTTTCAGCGCACACGCCTCTCGGTACCCGTGTTTGTCTCTCTTTCGAAAATATTGCTGTAAACCATTCTAACTTTGCAATGTGTCTGTATCACGCGTTTATTTTAAGTTTTTTTATACATGTGTAGCAGTACAGGTACAGATAGAAAACTTCCTAAAGCATGATCTTACTGAGCGGTAACGCCTCCAGGAGCCTCCGGTTCTCGCCTGGCCACTCAGGCAGATTGTCGACGGCTGCCTGCGTTCCTTGAGCCCTTGGGCACGTATTTGGGCTAATGGGTACTGCTCGCCCGAGAAGCCGTGTCTCGTCACTGGAGTATTCTTGATGACCCCGTCTCGAGTAGATATAAAGCCCTCCCTCATAAATTAGTGAACGTATCGAGGCGCCCCCTTCCAGGTGAGAAGCTGCAGTGTAGACTGTGCTCCGTCGGGCTAGCGTAGTTCGGCACTGGCACGGGGCACATTACACCAGAAGACACGCATCGATGGGGAACGCATCCATGAGACCCACATCTCATATGGAGCGTTCTTCTTATGCCTGTAGGGAACCGGTAATCTAATTTAAACATTTTGCCGCCTCCAAATTTCTGTGCGCAATTACCCTTCTCAATTTCCGTATCTCTGCCTTTACTGCGACATACCCAACACCTTGCCACACATGATCGCGGAGTGCCCTTGCGTCACCGCCGCTCACACCCCCCTGTGGATAGCCAAGCCTCTTTAACAATATAGACTTAGTTCGTTGGTGAACTTGAACCCAAACTTTGTGCACTACTGCTCGTTAACCTGAGTACTGGAACCGCAGCCAAGAACCAATCTATGGCCTGCAGTTGTTACGGTCCAGCTTGCCATGGCTACTTAACAGTCTTGCTTCTGAAAAGATTCATATAAGCCTGTGTTCCTCAACAAAATTGCATGACCACTTTTCCTGCGTGTGAAAAATAACATTGTGCAATGTTTCTGTTTTTTTTGTTGATATTATGCGTTGTAATCCACTGTATTTATACTTGTGACATATTGCGATTGTAAGATGTAGTTGTTTGTTCTTTGTAGGTTGTAATTCGTTTTCTTCTCTCTTTTTTCTTTTTTATATCTCTCTCCACTTTCTCTTTTTTTGTTATTCGTGCTTTTCCTCTGCTGCTGCCTGTCAACTTGGATTTTAGGGCTAGTCAACTTGCCTGCCCGCACCTTTTTTTTCCGTAAATATCCTCCATAAATTGTACTTATTTTATGGAAATAAAGTCATTTCAAGATATTGCAAGTGCCCATACAACCGCTCAACATCAACCTCACGGAAAAGTGAGAGGCACTGCTCGCCAACGAGGATCCGGAGAACCAGAAGAACCTGGTGAACCAGGCGAAAACGGTAGCGGTTTCTTGGACTGAAGGTGACTTACCACATCGGACCGGCAAGGACCAAGTTCTAGCTAGTCTTATCAGCCAAGAACATTTATTTCTCCCGCTCACCCTATAGCGTATTGCTTCCTTTTTATCGCTCACCTGCGTATGCACCTGTTCAAAATTACACAGTTTTGAGCCCGACAAGAGTTCATGCTGAGAAACCGCAACCTTTCTGTAATGAAACTGAGGCTTTGCTTACGCACACAAAATTTCGATACCTGAAAATCTGCGCTGCACAAAAAAAGCTTATTTCGGCGCTGGCACAATTTGGCTGTGGGTTACCGCCCAAAGGATACAATTGATAATGTAGCAGTTCCTTGCGTGTATCCATGTGTGCAATAGGTTAAAACACAGCCTCTTGGGTAGTTTCCCGATACTTCTTTTCATGTCATGGGTACTATCTCTAGTTTTTTGGACGATTCATAGGGCTAATGCCTCCAAAAGAAAGTAAAAAAAATTAAGGCCTTTTTTGTACTCAGTGATAATAAAAATATCATATAAAATGATGTAAAAATGTGCTACTGACGTTACTGGGGCATGTACAATGCATGGATGCATGAATCAATCAATCTCGAATTACATACAGCGCATACACTACGAGGGTTGACCACAAGAAATATGTGCCGCACTCTGATCCCTGTACGCGTACTCTGAAGCCTAGGAAACTAATACGCACCCATGTACGCAGACAAACTCCCCACGCATGTCACATGAACACCCTCGAAAATTTTTAGTTTCACTCTTATGCATTTGTTCGTCTGTTGCCTATTAGAATATTCAGTAGTAGTTTTTTTAAGGGGAAGGGAGGGCGGGGGGAGGGGAGAGGTGTAGTTTGAGTTGTCTTGCAGAGTAAGATCTCAATTCCGAGGAAGCAGTGCTTAATCGCAAACACTGGCTAGTTGCTGTCAAAACCAAGGGATGCTACGTTCGATTTATGTTTCCCGCTGCCTGCGAAATTTCGCAATGCCAACACTTACACGCTAACTGCATCATCACGTCATCAGGTCCTCATTTGTTCTTTGGAAATCGGTGAATGACGTCCACGGCTTAGACAGACACGCGCATGTCTCGTCAAAGGACGCAATTTTAACGACGTTTGCACCGAGTTCATCTTTGCATCTCACTGGAAGGCCCTTGATCTATATTTTCGCTTTCCTGCTTCATTGGTTTATCAGTATTCCCTGCTCGAGTACAATGTGCAAACGACAGAACATCTAGATATTTTGCTGCTCTTTGTCCACACACACGCACGCAGCATTATCGCGAACATGTGTCCCATGCTATTGGAGAATACAAACAGCCGACACGATCTTCCCCTTCTTGGTGTCATAAATACTTACTGACCCTGGTATTTTCTTTTTGGAGCTCAAGACATTGTAAACTTCGTTTCTTTTCTTACCTCTGTGAGAAAGTCTTCATGCCTTACCTGCATTCTTTAATCCTGTAGTAACTAAGCCAAGGAAATCGTGAGGAAGCCAAGCAAATGCTCAGACAGCGCCAACAGCCGCAGCTACCTTACAAAATTCTAAAGGCGAGTTGTAACCTCACACCAAAGTGCGGTGAGGTGCAAAAGCAGTTATGCACGTGATGGCATGGCAAAGTGGGAAATTGCGCAGTGTGGCCATAGGGTTACCAACTTTTCAATGAAGGAAGTCGCGACAGGGGTGGGAGGGGTGCGCAAATTAACATATACCTCTAGTGACGTCAGTTTTCTTAATTGCCGTATCTTCCAGACAAATTCCTAGTTCCTTTAGTGTTGTGGCCTCTTGAAGTGCTACTTCAGCTGTCTACATGCTGCTCGCAACACTTTTTCTTGCTGGAGCATGTACTCATAAAAGTTTTCCCACTGTACGTGGAGGTTAAGCTCTACGATCATCTCTGCCTGGTCAAGTTCGGGCTAACTGCGTGTTCCGTAGCATGAGGCGCCTTGTTGAGCGTGCGTTGTATCACATAAACAAATTTAACTGGACACATCGAGACATATAGCCGGCCCGTCAGGTATGGTGCGAACTCAGAAAGTTGTACGAAAAGTCGGGACAGTCCAGCAAAATTAAGGATTGGTTGGAAACCCTATGTGGCCTGCGTAAGTGATGGTGACGTCTCCACCCACGGCGATGCCGAATCGAGTGTCACGTACATGGCTGATTTCAGACCGCCGTGCGGGTGCGTGCGAGGTCCCAATGAACTAGTCACACGCCCAAACACCTACTGTGAGCGCCGAATGCGGCTAGCGCACTTCAGGGTATGTCGGCATGAACCTGTCTGAAATCATCACTGCAAAGCTGCCATAATATTTCAGCGCCGATTCACAAGTGCAGCCTTCATAAAAAGTTCTTAGGCCACGTAAAAAAAAAATCACGTGACGATTACTACACTCCCTAATGCACCCGCTGCGGTGGCTCAGTGGTTATGGCGCTGTGCTGCAGTGCACGAGGACGTGGGTTCGATTCCGAACGCGGCGGTGGCTTTTCTGATAAAAGCGAAACGCAAAAAAGACTGTGTGTGCGAGATTTCGGGGCACGTTAAAGATCCCGTGGTGGTCAAAATTAATCCGGAGCCCTCCACTACGGCGCGCCATATTGCCTGCGTTGTGTTGGCACGTTAAACCGTACAATCAATCTACCAGTCCTTAATGCGAAACTTGTCCGCAGAGCGAATCGCGGTCTTCTCGGTCACGGAGCATGTCTGCTACGTCTGAGGAAGTGTTGGTGGAATCAGCGAACGCACAGCGGCCCGCGGTACTCTGCCAATATCTCGCAGCGTTTCGCTGCCATCGAGCATGCTTTTGCAAATCGTGTTGGAATCTCCCGCGCAAATGTCACGCGGTTACGATGAGCCACAAACGGAGGAGGAGCGCTGGCGAAAGTCTGAGGCGGAGGGCGCTCGTTAGCGGCGACGCATGGCGAAAGTTTGAATGGGAGGCAGTGAGGCATACTAGGCAGTGGGGACGCGCTGGGAGATGACGAATTATCAGCGTGTGCCGCCGTCCCCCTCACTAGACGCTGCTCCTCCATTTTCTTTCTGCCTGGCGTGGCTCGTTGGCTCGCTTGGTTACGCGGTCACCGGCACCATTGCCGTCGCCGCCGCGAAACCCCTGTAAAAGGGGCCAAACCGCTGCGCGCTGATACGTAATAGGCAACAAAGAATTTAAAATGCAGGCGTAGCTGTCGAGTATCGCAAAAATGTGTTATGCGAGAACATTGGCGAGATTGCATGTGACAAGGTCGTTACAAAATGGAATCCTACAAAAGCCGTCGCTGCCAAATAACCATTATTTGAAAGCAATAACTTATCAAATATCACGAACGAGTCGAATATTAGGCCTTGCTGGTTTGCCGGGGGCAAGCGGCCGAGAAAACAAATGAATTGATTGTAGGGTTTTAACTCGCCGACGCAACAGAGGCGATGAGGCACGCCATAATGAAGTGCTCCGGATTAATTTTGACCACCTGGGGATCTTTAACGTGCGCGGAAATCTTGTACACACGGGCATTTCTGCTTTTCGCCTCCATCAGAAAAGCGGCCGCCACGGCCGAGAATCAAACCCGCGGCCTCTTGCTGAGCAGCGCAACGTCTTAGCCACTGAGCCACCGTGGCGGGCGAGAAAACAAATCATTTTCTGTTTACCAATCAAAGCTACGGCTATACATTTTGTCTCGGTTGCATTCAGCCCAAAATATTACGATTATAAAGCGTTCGCTAAACTAAGTTTTGAAAATAACTCACCAAGGACGATTCTTAGTTTTTAAGGTGAAGTCTTCACTGGTTATGTCTTGCTTCTTCAGTATGCAAATTACAACTGAAGGTCCTATTGGTTTTCCACCCATGTCGACCATTGGGATCGAATCCCGTGTGCGGTAAAACTTTTGTCAAACCGCGGTGCTTCCGTACGCACAGGTCGTAGGTCTCCTATACAACGCTCGTCAATACTCGTAAACGACTGCCCTATTTTTCGACGAACACACTCATCCAGACCCAGAACAAATTAGCGATCTCCATTCTGCAAAACAACCTTTATGTAGATATAGTCATTATTGATTGCAATCGCTTCTAGAGTATTTGCGCCGTCCATTACTTTGTATTCAATCGCCCGAATCGGAAAACGTATTCTCAAAACAGCTTGCTGCAGGTAAGAGTGAAGTTGGGTTTATTGATGGCGAGTACGATACTGCAAAAGTCTATATCGCCTAGGGCAGGTTCGATGGAGTTGTTTTGAAAACACTGCCCAATTTTAGTCACTTGCATGCACAGTAATTGCTTGCAAGAAACTCAACTAGCGTAAACAACTAATACTTTATGATAACGTCCCTATAAAAGTCGTGAGGCAGCATGATGGTTTTTGACTGTGTTTGGCATCTTGACAGGCGTTTACCAGACCTTACTTTCTGAACTGACAGGCGTTTACCAGAGCTTACAAGTTTCAACGTTCATACTTCTGAACCTTCTCGGTCACACAAAGTGCCTTTCAGTGGGACACAAAAACTGAATAAAATTACTCCTAGTTGTGCCAAAACACGGTAACAAAACTCTGTGACCGCACTCAGGGTGTTTTGTTACTCGCGCCGAAAGAGTTTTATCATGCGAGTTCACTGTCTGATCCCGGTCATGTCGACAGTGTGATACAGAACACTGTTCGTTTTTCTTTTCTCATTTTGGTCTTGATGGACATTTACCTCACTTCTTTTCGACGTCGTTTCCTAATCAAGGGCAGTGTGTTGCTGCTGTGTTCCATTTGCATTTTAACAGCGAAGGCGTTTAGCAAATCGTAAATTCTCAGGTCCGCAGTTAAAAACACCAAAAAATTTCCGAGCGCGTGAAAGTAACTACGGGCCTCACGGCGACCTGCAAGGCAGTTAACAGAACCAAGAAAATGCCTAGAGCTCGTGTGTGCATGCTTCGCGACGACTGCTCACCGTCCACTGCACACATTGGACAAGCGAGGCACACCCACTTATGCGTATTGGACAAGTAGCCGGCGACCACCCGGCAGTTAAAAAAAAAACAAGAAAATGCTGAACGCTCATGCGTGCTTTCCTCATGTCGACCACCCAGCGTCCCCGGCGCAAGCTTGTCAAGCCAAACATACCCACTTAGAGAGATTAGCCAAGACTGGTAAACGAAATTCCAGTATTCGCCATAATAGTGGCAAATTTTCCTCGGAACAAGAAAGACACGTCATAGCGTACGCCCCTCCAAGGTGATGACCAGGGATTATCACTTCCAAAAGAATCAAGGAAGCTCCCACTCATGGGAACAAAGATGCAGTAAATTTGGTTGCGGCAGCGAAAAAGCAAATCGACCGCAATCGTGGACTTAAATCTTCGTGGTTGGGGTGAAACTTGCGGGCGGCTTCGCTACCTTGAAGTCTTACGTGTTAGTGTGAGCTTCCTTTATCTTTTTTAATTGAAAAAGACATTACCGCCCGCGGTAAGGTCTATGGTTTGTTTCAAATGGGAGCGATGCTGACTTCACACTCAATAATGTTGACATGCATACATCGCGTCACGAGTAATAGTGTGTGCGGGAGCTTTTTTGCTTAATTTTTTGCAGCTCTTCATAATTGGTTGATTCCGGCGTTTCACAAAACTCAGTATAACCGTACAAAGAAAAGAAATCACTGGCACTACGGCAAGATTCCGAAACTGCGTTTGGTAGATCAACGGACTAAGAGTAAGTCGTCTAACACACTCGGCTACGATCGTGAAGTTAGTACCCGAGAGTCAAAGGGCTTACTCCCTCGGTTGTGAATCTGGGGAGAGGAATGAAGCCACCTGGTCGACATGGAACACGTGATAGGGTACACGTTGCAACTGCAGGGCGAGTAAAAGCCGCAGGTGGAGTAAAGATGGAGTAAATTCCATTGTGGCAGAGAGAGAAGCAAATCGACTGCAATCGTGTACTTAAACCGTCGTGATGTTAGGGGGGGAGGGGGGGGGTGTTGCTTACGGATTTGCTACTGTCAATTTGAAAAAACCCATGAGGATTCCGCAAAACGACGACAAACCAGGGAACACAACAGGACGAGCGCAACTAACAACTGATTTATTCGAGGGTTTAGGCCCCCAAATATCAGACAAAATTATCGCATGCGCCGTACATACATAAGCAGACCAAATGGCCCGTCAACAAATCTTTCTAAGCTACTTTCACGTCTTACGCGTTAGAGTGCCTTGCTTTATTTTTGCAGAAATAACGGCCTGATGAGCTTAAGTATCTCCAAAACATGGCGAAGATTGATCTTCGCTGGATAAATGTTTCATATGATCGCAGAATCACAACCCAATAGGAAAACAATTGTAATGGTCGTCCTGCGCCTCACGAACTTCATTTGTGCCCTCCTCTTAAGATGAATAACGCCACACAGTGTTGCGGAATGGGCATCCCAATTCCATTCTAAATTCGATTCCTATGAAATAGAACCTTGCCATTCCATTCGTTTCAATTCCATGGAATGGCCAATATTTCGCTGCATTCCCACTGCTGGAATGGCCAGAAAGCTTAATTATATTCCTGTTTTTTTTTCTCATAATCGAAACGACCTCGTGGTAGCTGTATTGAGTGACCCGCGAAAGCAACATGAAACTGATATCATCAGGCGGTCTGATAATTCAACGACATGCCGCAGCCGAGGGGTGGTCGCAGATTTGTGACAGCTAGTGCAAAAGAACCACCCTTCCAATTCATGGAGGGACAGTATTCCTGGTTTTTAGTAGTTGCATGGTCAGCATGTGCAAATATGTACCTTTTTCGCGGTGCTAGGGGCCGAATATGTCGCCGGTAGCTTGTTTCGTTTTGCCAAACGCGCAAGACTACTAACACCCCATATTTTAGCCTTTTCATGTAATCATTTCGTTTTTTTTTCACTTGTGTCTTTTTATATTATATCCTTTATTATGGCTCAGAGGTTTGGTAAATCACTCTTTCTCTCTATGTAAACGTTAGGTAACCTTATCGTTGGGACTAACGAATAAGGACATTCTAAGCAATGACAAATCCATAGTACGTCAATAGGAGGACCGCTTGACAGCTTTAGACTTTAAAGCGTGACGGATTAACGTCGAGCCGCGGCATGCACACGTCCACTCCCTGGGACCCTCAGCCGAAGCAGCAGTTCGGCTGCTTCCATTTCGACATTTTGACCTCCTTTAGATGCGACTGCATCTCATTCACTCGCCTTGTCCCTCCATACGGCGTTGTTGTCCGTCCACACCCCTCCCCCTACACTATAAAAAAAAATAATAGTTAGCGGCGCCCGGTTTCGATCCCACGACACTGTGGGCGGAACGCGAGGTACATGGTGCTCTCCCCACTGCGCCACAAAACCGAGACAGAATCAAATGCTACGAACGCGCCTTATATCCTTGACTCATTCAAACTACGTCAAGATGCTACTGATACAACGCATGATGGGGCAATGATTAACACTTGCAATAAAAGAAAAGAAGCTCCCACTTACAGCAACAATGATGGAGTAAATGTCGTTATGACAGCGAAGCCCCAAGCATACCAATTAGAGAGATTGACCAAGATTGGCCATTTAAAAACATAAAAAATAATCATAAAACATAATAATCATATGCGTTCCCGACACGTTTTACGCGATTTTAGAATCAATCCAACAATACACCAAGTGAACACCACGATCCGTCGCATCTACACCGGGTTCCCCTCGCGATGATGTGGGCGCAGTTTTCTTTGTCCATTGCCCTACCCTTGCTCAATAAAAATGTATGATTTATACGTAAATCATCCAGTTGTTTAACGCAACCAATGGGAAAGCCAGATCGGTGGATGGACGGACGGACGGACGGACGGACGGACTGGCGGAAAGACAGATCGTCCAAATTTTCGGTTTAAAGTAGCCGAAGAAAGACTATCGTCTTTAATCTATTTTTAAAAGCATGATTACCTTCCTTGCAAGCAAGACCGCGAAAATAGGCCCAGATAATGACTTAACTGTAGTCATCTAATATTAACGGAATTTATCGCTCAGAAGATGAATGAGAGAGAGAGTAATATATAGACTGGGCTTTGCTGGCGAATTTTATCATGGTCTCTCTACTTATGACAGTAGAAGATAACAATTTGTAATGAAAAGACCGTACTTTTACATTCCGATAACCTACATTTTGGTTAATCCTACGTCCGATTTGATGCCCTCTAAAGACACATAATGAGTTTAATTATTGACCACTCTAATACGAAAATTCAGGGAGCCGACGTACCGGTCAGATCGCGGGCAGGATCAATCTTTGGAGCAATCAATTGTTTCCGTTCTCCTGCGAGAACGAGCAGTTCATATTTCGCCTATCGCAGTCAATGCCTCGCCTCGACCAGCAACATTTTCTGTACGCAATCAGGACATCACAAAAAGCCGCAGGGTCACAAGCGTCGTGGCTCTGTACTGCTTGCTATCGACCTTTTATGCCGCGACAAAAGGGCTGCACAAGTGCGGACGTCATTGACTATGTACCATATGCGCATTCCCAAAACATCACCGGACAATCTTCCATCGAACTTCCTGTTTGTTGAAAGACCAGGGAGATCACGAGACCGCACTCTCTCGAGTAAATCAGTCCTCAATGATGAATTGTGCGGCGCCGTAACCAGCCTTCCACCCTTTATTTCAGGAAAATAGACGGGCTATGCCATTAATATTCCGTGTATTCAGTGTTCCTATTTAGGCGTATTGAGTGCGTACCGGTAAATAGGGCGCAAAGTTAAAGAAAGGGAGGTGACCAGGCCGAACACCCAGCATGGAACTCTATTCGCCTTTAGCGGCACTTTTCTGGGCTGTAAAATTGTGCGAGTTGTCAACCTTCTTGCGTTAATTGGGAGCCAATATTTATTGAATAAGAAAATGAATTAAAATTCAAGCGTTCTTGAGCGACCCTATGCAAAACCGTTAATTTACCCCAATAATGGTTTTGCAGTTTCAGCAAAACCGGAACAGCAAAATCACTTAGCCCCAAATATGTAACGATACTAATATTCCTTGGCCACCTCTGGGCCTTCCCAAGAAGGAAAAGCGATGACGTTAAGGCAGGAAAAGTAAAAACAAAGTTGGCTCCAATCCACGTTATGAAGGTGGTTAGAAAGCAAAGCTTTAAACGACACCCACAACAATTGCCCATGTGACGCCACTTGAATTCACACATGTGGCTCTACACAGAGTGAAACCAGAGATTCTGCCAGCCGTTGCGTGGAATTCGTGGGGGTGGCGTCCCGAACAAAGCAGCGTCGGCCGCGGTCGGTCTAGAGCTGCGGACGCCACCGCTGTAGCCCTGCCGTGCGTCGGCAGAAAGAAAACGTAGAGCAGCGTGTCCCGAAGTGTGAGACAGTGGAACCTAGCCACCGTGATGTGCTAGCTCACGGCTACATGACCGCGCGACACAAGCGCAGACACCGAAACAATTCGGCATGTGAGCTTAGTGATTCCCATTCATACCGAGTTGAACTAGCTAGTCTAGTAAGTTGGAGAATCGCGAGAAAGCCGATGTAACTTTTATAAGCGCTTTTTATCAGAACCAGTTGTTCCTTTCACTTTTTGTAATGCCTCTTAAACACAACCGAATTTGTATTCATCAATTTAGAAAACGGAGACACATTCGTGGCAAGCAGTGCACGAAAGGTAGCGTTTCTCTAGCGGCCAGATGTCTATGTTTTCTCTACATTTTGTTTTCCCGCCCTGGAAAGCAATAGTCACGTATCTTTGCGGTACGACCACTTAATCCCGTCGGGCCTGGATTACAGAGGAAGTGGTGTCAAACACGTTAATCAATCAGTGCCAAGGAAGGCCGCAATGGACGCCGAAGCTGTGACCAAAATAGGCCCAACACAACCATCGCTAAAGCAGACGACAAAGCCGTCCCGCCGACGCGCCCGCCGGTGTGAGCACCTGGTCGCGGGGAACTCTGGATAACCCTTCCGCTGCGCCATCTGCACTGTGCTCCGTTAGTGAAAACCGCTCTCCCAGCTCCTCAGCCGCTGTGGGAGTTTCTTGTCCCCGCACGCCCCGAAGCAACCGTTGCCTGGGAGAAGTAGAAAGCTTCGCTTTAGAACAATAGAAGTAAGAAACATTCAGTGTTGTTCCACTCTGTGAAGGTGGGTGACTAGCGGAACAGTTTGTGGGTTATTCGTTGGCCACAAAGTCCCGCTCAAACCACGCCGTTGCGCCGGGAAACGTCGAGCGTGATTCGTCAGTAGGCTTCACTGCGCACGACAAAATTGTGAGAAAACCACGTTACAAAGACAAAGCTTACACCGATCTCCTTAAAGTCGGCTTTATTTCTAAGCTCAAAATATTGCAGGGAAGACATTTTTCCGCGGGCAATACATGCCATCTTATATCAAAATATGAAGCGCTGGAGGAGAACAGCTGGCCGAAGGGACAGCACGTGCCGAGGTGAGTCGGCACCACTGTGCAACCCCTATGTGGG
This sequence comes from Haemaphysalis longicornis, assembly GCA_013339765.2. NCBI lineage: Eukaryota > Metazoa > Arthropoda > Arachnida > Ixodida > Ixodidae > Haemaphysalis > Haemaphysalis longicornis. The sequence goes on from CM023449.1 coordinate 245,544,876, forward strand.
AAAGCCAGCGTACAGAAACCAAGCTCACACCAATCTCCTTAAAGTCGGCGTCACTTCTGAAAATAAATTTATCGCTATGAAAACTTTTTTTGGAGCAGTATACGCCATCGCATATCAAAATATGAAGCTCTGGAGTAGAGCGGATGGCTTAAGTGAAAAGGTGTGTCAAGTGAGGAGGAAGCGGCTTTTCTCTTCTGATTGACGGACAAAGAAAGGTATGTCGGCCCATAACAGCTCCGCCGTAAAAAGTAAAATACCCGTATGGAGTATTTCCAAATAAAAATATAAAACTCCTGTGTTATGCTGTACTACTCACAGCTTTCGAATTGTTTCGTTCGTTCCACCCTCCAGCAAAATTTAAACATAGCGGATCGTTGTGTATGTAATGAAGTGTGTTGTTGGGCGGCTTGTGTTATACTGGGAATGAAGGGTTAGCGTAAAGACGACAATAAAAAGTGCGCTTCTTTTTTGGATGTATGTCACTGTGATGAAGGGAGGCCCACCAGCCCAAGCGTCTGCAAACGCTGTCATTGTTTTTGCAACGTGAGTGATTTTTTTTATTTAATTCTTATGAGAGAGAGAGAAGGAGAAATAGAGAATTCACGGCAGGATCCACCTGCTACAGCAGGCGTCATTATCACATACGCCTCGTTTTATAAAAGACAGTCGGGGGTTATCCTCTGCTCGCGTTAGTAACGAGTTGAATTATAAGAATCTGTGGTTTGCATACATACGAATGCACCAAACACGGCCATCACACTATGCAATATGTTTGTAGAAGCCATAAACGCATGTACCGATACCGGATGGATCAATTTTCTCTGGCGTTTTGTGGTATCTTATCGGCCTGTTAGTAAGAACTGTGAATGTAGTTTAGGAAGGACTATGATTTAAAAAAAATGGCGCAGCTTGCACAAGTGGTAAGAGGCCGGAGACACATCAGAGCTGGCGACCTCTTTTTTTTTCGTCTGAGACCCGAATTTGCACCTAATATTGATCTTCGAACTCGCATAAACTGTCACCTTAAAACTCCAAATAGATTATTACAGCGGAAAATTCCAAACTTACCGCACATTTGTGAAGAAGTGCAACGCACAGTGGAAAGAAAAACAGAACCAAAAGAAGATGTTGTGACCTCGTGAACGCAACAGCGTTCATTCTAAAGAAAGAAACATATGAATTTAATCAAATTGCAATTCGATGCGACGCATTTTCGCAAGAGTGGCTATCATTCCTTTATAGTCCTGTATGTATGGGAACATGTCGTATCGGATCAATGCTCGCTTCTCTCCAATGCACCCTTCCCAACAGTGACACGAAACACTGCATTTCGAGTTTGTTGATTTTCACCACTAATCGAAAAAAAAAAGGTTTTCTCGTCCGTGCAAACTGTCACAAACTTTGGAGCATAAGTCGTCTAGTCGTGGGGTACGTCGAGATAGAGCGGAGCTTTTCTTTCATGAAAAATAAAATAATAGTAACACCCTCCGCACTGCGGAAAATGGCCATGACATAGAGCGCCTATAGGAATCGTATTTTTCTCGGAACAGGACTTGGTTTATGACAGCTCCGCGTAGTGAGCCACGCTAGCGGGACCGGCTGATATGCTCCGCTATCCCATAAATCACTCTATCAGGCCGCGAAGTGACAGATTCGTTTCAAGCAGGTCCGTTCTTTTTCTCTTTCCACCAGAGACGTGTCATGCGTTGAAAGTCCAATTGCACTTCACGCCTTCCAGAATGCGTTGCTGCTTCGGAGTCAGACTATCTTTTTGCGTTTTCCTTCAATATAACGATGGCATACTGGAAGGGGGGTGCATCGAACCACAATTTGATTCATTTTTCATGTTTTTCAGAATGAACGATATCGCATTCGGGAGATCAAAACACCTTTTTTTTTACACCGTGTTTTTTTTTTATTTCCACTGTGCGTTGCACTTCCTGAAAAATGGCCGTTAAGTTGGACATTTTCTGCTTTTATTATCTATTTAGAGTTTTAAAGTGATAGCTTATGTTGTCGACCGTTGAACACCCTAAAATTGCAATTTAAGCGACCGGCTTTCTATATTATGGGGTTCACTTTTTCCTCTGTCGATGGTAGCGGAGCTAAAATAGATGGGGGGAAGATCTTTGGAATACGCAGAACCTGCTGCCATTAGAAGAACGGTATTTTGATTACTAAGCATATATTCTGCGTGGTAAGATGGCTGTAAAAGCGTTAATAAACACCGAAGGGCGATAACAGATAGATTTGTTGTTAGGTTTAAATGTAGCACAACATTAAAGAAAACGTTTTTACCTTAGAATCTCAAAGCGCTAGCCTGACTACTAGCGAAATGGTTAAAAATATGTTATATGCAGCCTTTTCTATCGAAGATTTATTTTGGTCTATTTGTTGCGTTGCCCTTTCACACGCCCATGCCGCTTAATCGACTTCGAAAGGCAAGGAAGACCAAACAATACAGGAAAGATGAAACGGAGTACAATTCACAATATTCCTTACTTTCCACTACATATTCTCGTCGACTGTTGTCGTAAATACTGTTAACTGCTACCCCCTATAGGTAGCATGCAGAAGAGCCGGTGGCACTATACATGGCAGGTAGGACGCCATCTTGCCGTTAATGGAAATGGCGACGGCCGGGGCCGGTTGCGTGGTGCCGAACATCACCCAAGGTGTGTAGCATAGTCCTGGAGGGCAACAGCAGCGGCAGGATTCCATTGATGGCGTCAGAATCGGCAGTGTACGCTGGAGCAAATCGACAGGGCACGATATGAGCGGGAAATTGAATTTTTCGGCGTCAAACCGTCCTAGCTTGGTGAGGCCGACTCCGCTACGAGCGTGGACCTGTGGCCACTGTGGCCGCGCGTCGATGACACTGACATAGTCGACTTCCTTGTCTTCAGAACTAGTTTTGTGACGTTAAAGCAGTTGAAAGGTTAGATACCTCTAGAAGGCCCCAGCTTTGTACGGAGTGGGTGGGTTCGTGAACCGTGGCTGAACAGCAAGTCTCTGCCGACACCAAGATCATCGTCTCAGAGGCTAACGAACTCTCTTGTGTCAAGAGTTTCATGTGCAAGCTCAGTTGCTTAGGCACATGCTGATTGCCATTACGCTTTCACGTGCAGGCAAACCAATCCCACAACCCAAAGTGTGCTCCTGTGTAAGTGTGGACACTCGTTAAAACTGACGCACTGGCCATCGCGGCGAACGGCTCCTGTATGGCCGGGATGAGAGAGGCGTGCTCATACGTAGGCACGCCTCTGTTTTATGTGAAATCCGTGGCACGTGTACGAAAGCATAATTCTTGCACAGGCAGTGAGAATGTATGGCCTCCGCATCACCTTCGCAAACTTGTTGTGCGGCCGATCGCTGAAATGAACTTTTCTTCATCGACAATGAAGGATCGGCGGTTTGACTCCGGGTCGGCAGCAGTTCACGCACCGACGGTTTCCTCGCAGCCAAAGGCTTCGGCCGCGACGAATGCGGAGTGGGGCACATCCTTTGTCGGCGCAATCCATGCAGGACACCGGGCGGCCGCTTCCTTCATAGACTTAGACTTCAAGTATGTGTACCTGCCTTGGGTGACAAGCTGCAGGGGTGCAGACCTGCGTCGCATCTACGATTACAGTGCTTTAGATTTAAGTTAGGAAGAAGTTACGCAGCGCAGCCACCTGGTATATCTTTTTATTCGAACAAGATAATCACGCAGCCACCGGACCGGCAGCTCTATCGTTTCATGGCACCTTTCGGGACGTTGAAACAACCAGGGTCACTGAGCTTCGTTTTCAACATTTACGTTTTAGTTAGCGTGCGCTTGGAGCAGCCAACGACCATGCAGTGCCCCATCGTAAGGAAACGCCGTGCGCTGACAGCAGAGGCCATCGTTTCGCTGAAGGGTTAAGATGGCAGCCTACCCCCAATGCATCGCGTCACCGGTGCTTGTGTATATCGCTTGTATAATTCCTGCACAACGTTTTGTAATTCCATAATGATAAGCGCCGAACCCAGCGAATAGAATGTCCTTCAGGACAGGACCCTTAGAATATTTCGCTCCGGAAGTGTACATACAAGCATATCGTTGCAGGTTGAAAACAACAACAGCCTGAAAACAAAGAGAACGTATTTTTGGCCTCAGTCATACCTTAGATGCAATGCGAAAACTCAAAACGAGAACATTCCCGACTCGTATTACAGCGTCAACATCCAGCTTCTACTACTGCTCATTGACGTATTACTGTAGATGCATGTCGCCAAAATGGGGAATACGTTCACGATGTTGAATATGTTGCAATGACAACTTCTATTTCCGCAATCTAAATACTACAGAACTGCCGACGTCTGCTTTCTGCTTTTGTGGATGTGGGCACAGAAATAAATTTTAGACATACGCCCGCACGCACACAGGCACACATTATTTACACGCACGTACGTACGAACACGCACGCACATCTACGCGCACGCACACGCACACACGCAACTGCGCATATTGATGCTTGCAGAAATATGTATAAATGACGGAGGGATAGCAATTTATCGTGCTACAAGCAAAGCGACATTCGTAAACAAAGTACCCTCTCGCAGCAACATCGCGGTGACTTCTTTTAATTACGCCATCTTGGCACAGGGCATCAAAGAAATGGAAGGATAAAAAAAAGGGAAGTGACGGGATGCGAGCTGCTTCATGCACCCCATAATACTGTATAGGTTAGTCTCCGGAAGAAAGTCCAACAGCTGCTTGTAAAGAGGACCATGCGCCCACCGATGAATGTCAGAAGGACGGCCTAGGCGATGTCCTGCTACTATGATGTGCTGGGTTCGGCTACCTAGAGTCCTGCAGATGTCCCCACAAGGTGGTTAAACATCGAGGTGGCCCTTCGCGTATAGGTCCTACCAATGTTCTTGCGATACAAATGTGTAACTCCCAAAATTCCAAGTGTTGAAAGAGAGTCAAAGCAACAAACAACAGAAAGCCCAGACTGTAATTTGTTTTGCAGCTCTCCGTACTAATGGGTCGCAGGAAAACGACCTTGATGCGCTCACCTGGTTGACTGAGTACCGGGGTAGGAAATAATGAGTGCAGTTACCTCTCCGGTAGAAATTTTTTCGCCGGTGGGTTTACATCTATGTCCTCCTGTAAACGTTAAATATCCCAGGCAGGCGTGTATGCAGGGGCAGCTACGCATTTATTTCCATTACGTCTACCCAATAGAGGTACAACGCATACATTTCATGCGCACATTAAGACCGTGTAGCGGGTTCTTGTTTACACTTACGCCTACCTGCCAGGACAGGCCACAAAATTAACGCTGGCGGAGTAACATGACAAATTCCACCGACACACCGCCGTTGAGTGTGACAGAAGCCGGCAAACAATGCAATACTACGAATATAATATTCATATTTTGAAGTAGGGCAGTTTATTTCCTGTAATGAACGAAGAAATAAAACGCGGGGAAATGAGCGAAGCCTTTGTGGCCCTTTTGAGCGTTTGTATTGTTTTTAACCACCCCCTCCTGCCACACAAAATAATTAAGAGTACATTTTCTATAAAGGAGCTTCCCGAAATGCCGTTACGAAGAAAAAAGAAGCGAAGCGAAGTGCATGTGCAGTAATGAGCACGGTAGAGAAAACTGCTCTTGTAAATTTGCTTCTACGTGCTGAAAAATCTTTTTGTTTTCTTTCAAGTTTACAATCTGTTTTCACGAATTACTAAGGAACATGGATCTATGCTACGCTGGCAAACGAAGCATTTTAAGCGAGGTAGACTGTATGGCCGTGTTTAGAATGATATTTCTCTCCATGTCATGGTATACTTAGTTAAACAATCCGACGTGGCACCGAAGGCCAGGCGTGGGTACGTCCCCAACTGAGTAGAAATACGTAGGGTGGTGTTTTCCGGTGAAGCATTACGGCGTCACTCCCCCTGTGACGAGCCCCGAATTCTAGCGAATAGTAGCAGTGTTGAAATTGCAGGAACGCTAGTTTACCGTCACTAAGTGGAAGCGTCAGCGTCGCAGCAAACCTCCATCTGAACAGATGTACTGCTTACAACAATATGACGGCACGTTTTCCCCATGTCTTATGGCCTGTGTGTAAAATCTTCCCCACATGCGCGCGCACGCACACTCACGCACACGGGCGCACCCAAAAACATATGCATGCACGCGTACACGCACACACACGCACACACACGCATGATTTGAAGTGCACGCTCGTCGTCAACTGCGATAGTCATTAGTATCTTCCCTGGAGCCATGGTATTGCTAATTCACTGCACGGGATGACTCTGCTCTATACAAGAAAACAATCCCGTCTGCACACCATGGTAAGAGTTCGCAGTCACTGAGTCACGGCCAAATCATAGCCTCGGGTGATCGTCTGCCACCAGATCGTCCTCCGGGTACCCTGGAGGTTAGCACCTGCGATCCCAAAGGCAACCTGTGTGATGGCTCCAACCACACAGCAAGTAACGGCTATCCCAACGGTTGAAAGAGCCTTATCTGTTTCGGAAGAGGGAATTAAAGAAATGTTGAGCGAGGGAGCGGGCTGCGAAGAAGGATGTGGACCAGTAGTGAAGACGACCACGTGACCCCTTTACCTGCTCAGCCAGGAGAAGGCACAGAAATAGTTTGGCATCTAAGTCCCGATCCACGCCAAGGAACAGAATCGAGCGCGACGAAGAAGCATGTGAGCTGGGCAGACATTTACTCAGAATCACTTTCTTTTCTCTACATAGGCTCACACACCCTGCCAGAAATGTACTAACCCACATCGCAACTCCGGCAGCAAGGCCAACAAAATGCACAGCGGCACATGTGCACACCCTTAGCCGCCCTTTAATGCCACAAAGAAGCAGCCGAACAAGCTCAACAAGACAACGCACCGATGAGCGCAAGAAGGCTCCTAGACAAGACAAAGTGCAGGTTACATGAATACCACAACCCGCCGGCACTCCGCAACCACTGAGGCACCGACCGAAGTCGAAAACCACTGTCCAGAAGCCAGTCCAATGCAAGACGACCAAAAAACGACCCAAAGTACACGTTTTCATGCAGCTGTGATCGACAATCATGACATTCCTTACTGATCGCATAAGCATCCAATTAAACGAGCCCAGACAGGACATACAAGTTATAGAACAACACCTGAATATTCTTGAGAAGGACGTGCAGGACCACGCAGATTGTCTAGAAAGATCGGAAATTCTGCTGGTACGCGTTGAACGAGTGGAAACCACTATTGCCCGCAGTAACAAACTTCCCGTGATCTCTCTTCCCTAATTTGATATATTCTGGGTGCGAAATCGTGGATATGAATATGTCCGGAAAGTGCAATGAGATATGTGATTACACATTTACGTGTCCAAATTCTAGTGCCGGGCTGTCCTTATTCACGGTTATAGTGCTCGCTGCAGGGTCATTGACTGGACACCGCCTTTCATATAGTCTTTGAAGATGGCGTTAACTGAGCTCCGTGAGTTGAGTACTTATTTCATAGAGATGCTGTGACCCAATACAATGCCATAGTTTCCCAGATGTTGTGCTGTCATGGAGGGCTGTTCGAGTCTCATGGAGCCTTTCTAGTATCGTTATGCCGATCTACTAAAGCCTAAATGGTATCTGGGGATGGTATTTTTTACCAGACCAAGCTGCACACCAAACGTGGGTATGTGCCATCGATCCACGGTGTTCGAAGTGTCCCCCTTCGAAGTTCTAAAGGAAGTTAGCACGAATAAGAACGCGATGTCGTAGAGTATACTGTCGAGAATGAACAGCATTGCCAGGCAGTGGTAGAGATGTGCGACCTATCCATCTTTCCCTTTCATGAGTAAGCAAACGTTTCATCTTCAGGAATCAATCCCCTCAGTGCGCTTTCCGAAAGCGAAGAGAACTTTTTTTCAGGTCTTTCTTTGGCATCACGTGCAGCTTCTGCTTAATTTTACAACGACGTCACGCGTGGTGGATTATTTTCATACAACGTAATTCATTCAATTTTATTCAAATCTATATAAGGGTTTACGTGAGACGCTTTGTAATAAAACATCTATGCTAGGTTATGTCGTACTCAGTTACGCTCGGACCGGCTTATGTTAGGCTAGGACACGTTTGGTGAGCTAACGTCACGTGATGTGTGTTTACGAAATTCATTTGCAGCTCTCCAGGGCGGCTCGTATAATAGCCTACGTGGGAACCCGGCGCGGAATGCTCCAACATTAAATATTGTTTTGTCAGGTTATGTTCCTACTCAAGTACTTTCCGTGACGCAGTCGGTAGCAGGCTTGAGCAAAAATGCGGAGGTTAAAATTACGATTCCCAACTCTTTGTGTGCTTTCTGAAATAACCATGCTAGACGCAGCTGCGCTCGGACGGGCAGCAACTCCTCGTCTCCATAGAGAAGGCTTTCCGCTAATTTCACGAGTTCTCGAAGTGGGTGAAGGAACCACTCGCCCTCCAAATGGCCAAACAAGGCATTTCACTGGTATCACTGCAATGCAGCTGCCGGGTTGGGCCTAGGGTGTGGACGCTCGGCTGCAATGCAGTGCACGTGAAATCATTTGTTTTAACTGGCTAGGCTGTGTTAGTAAAGATATTTTATTTTTCCGGAAATTCGTGCGTTATTTAAGCAGGCGGAGAGTGCCAGCATTCTTCAGCAGTTGCTCCCGAGAAATTGCGCTTTAAGCGCACCGTGACAGCTGCGTCCATGGTGGTATGACATCGCGTATTTCCAATTCGTTACGCAGAGCTTACTTTCTGAAATGTGTTTCTCAAAAAAATTCAAATTCTCTAGCCTTAATTAAAGAAAAACACCGCCTGATGGCTTTATAATCTGTCTTGTAACATTTTGAAGGTTACAAAAATGAGGAGATTATCATTAAGCCATTTTTTTCTTACGTTTGGCCGTATAGACTTCCACTGCGCGATGCACGGCCGGTGATACGAAGCAGCGTCACGATAGCTACACGCCATACATATAAAAGAACAACATATAAAACATAATCCAGACGTGCCAACAGTAGTCGTAGAAATTGGAACAAGCTCTGCCTTGGTGTTTGCGGAAGTCCGCGCCTGAACAAGTTCCAGACCAAATAAAGAAATGCCCTCTAGGCTGTGTCAACACCAATCAAATGAGGTCCTTCAATAAATACTTTCCTTCTTAGAACAGGCCCAAGCAGTTATCTACGCCCGGTATACAGGAACAACACTTTACCATCGACAACTTCAGCGGAACGGAAAAGCTGTTATCGAAGCGTAAACAACGGAGAAGTGGTCGAGAAAATGAGTGGCTCAGCCTAGAGGCGTGGTGGAGGCTGCTGGCCGCTGGCACTGGGGAGAGAAATAAACTTCGTTCAGATCCGCGTTGAAGTTGCCCACTTTCTCGGGAGATGTTGACGTCAGAATACGCGCGGCAGGGAACTACTTTCTCCTCGAATTACTGACTTTTTGTGCAAAAAAAAAAACTTATATCTCCTGCGTCTAACGACGACGATAGTTTGAAACGCGAAGCTATCGCGTGTGAGCAAATGAACTGGTGGAGTTTACAAGTCAAAGCCGCTGCAGTCAAAGTCAAAGCGACAACGATCAAAGTTCAAACCACCTGAGAGTTAATGTTCAAGCGTCAGCGATGAAAGTGCAAAATGCCTGCGAGTCAAGGGCTAAACTCAGATGGCAGCAAACGAATCTCTCACGAAAAGCTGACCACCCCACTCTTCCCCCCTCCGCCCCCCCCCCCTCCAATTTTTGTTTTTAGTTGGAGGGCACTTCAACATTGAAGAGAGGATGCGTCAAAGGTGTAGTGTGTGATGTTGTTTAAATGAAAAGGCGGCCCGATTAAAGGACTTGCGTTTTACTGCATTCCAACTTAGCCAAAGTACAAAGCCAACGACCGCGCAACAAACCAAATGAAATACTGAGCTAACATTATGCAATGATGGTGCGCAATAAAGAAAAAAAGCGATGGTGATGAAATGGATAAACGTCGGCTTCGTAACGTGAGGGACGCAGGTTAACTTGCGACCACTGGAATCATTTTTTTCTTGTTTCGTCATCATCAAGTGCCCTCCCATCGTGGGAAGTTGGCTTTGCTGAAGTACGCTTTGGTTACGATCCGCCATCAGTGAGACCAAGAAAGCTTTGCTTTAAAAAACACAAAGCGTAGTGTTTTTGTTAGTAAATATTTACAACAGACTCCTGATAAATTTGATCCGATAGCTTTGTAGCCGGAAGGTCCGTCTTTTGTTTGCTCAAACCACAGGATTGAATAGCAAGGGGTTTCGGATAGATAAAATACGCTAAAATGAATGTAGGGCCGTGTGGTGAAACCAATGTGAACTTCTCGTGCCGGAATGAGTAAGGTTCTGCGATTGCAAGACGTCCTAGTTCCGAATCCTTCATGCTAGTTTTACGTCTATTCAGATTGAACGTCCAACGCCCAAGTATCGGCCCTGCGCTACTCCGCGGCCACCATACGCAACGTTACTTAGGAAGATATGGAATTTAATTACTTCTTGATAATCAGCATCTCCAATTTTATCTAATCGCTATCCTCGATAACTGAAACCAATCAATATAGTGAACACACCAATCACTTATCCACCGAGTTGAAACACGTAATGAGTACGTCAAAAGAAATCATACGGGCGTAGTGTTCCGCTGACCAATCATTATTATTATTGAATAGGAAGTTTTTTGAAACCATACAGTCAGTTTCTTCGCGTCCTTGTTTTTTCACCATCACACACGCCAATCGCTGTGTTCGGACAACCACAAAAACCCAGAATGCGACATTAGCCGGGGACGGGTGCACTAATGCGGCACTTAAGTGATGTTATCTGGTTAGCTTGCTTTTAACAATGACTAGAGAAATTTATGCTCGTCCGGCTCATGTTTTTAGTACGAGCATGGGATAAAATATTACCCATTTCGCCATCTCACGCACCTGTTATGCCTTTGGTAAGCCTTTTCACTGGTGACGACAGGTTTACGATCACACGCGAAGCTGCCCTTAAATCTCGCACGAAATAAAACTTAGTGCGGTTGTGGAAGCCAGCGCGAAAAATGAGCAACAGGAAGAAATACAAAGATCGCCGCAGGAATGGCCGCGTTTATGGCACGCACATTTCATCCCCACGCTTGACCCACGGACAGATCCGGAAAGCGGCCGGATTAGTACACAGCCTGATAAAGTCCATGCGGAACTCATATTAACGCATGCCCGGCGGCGATGCGTAATAAAATTAACTGCTTTTGCGCAGAGTGGCGAGCATCCGCGCGTCGACCAGCTATTGCGGGCGTCCAATTTTGGGTTCGCAATGTGTGCTGCTTCACTTTATAGCAAGCATATTTAGCGTTCATGGGCGGTGGGTCGATGCGAATCATGCAAGGAGCGAAGTGAGCACTAGGCTTCCACGGACATATGTGCCTTAATGCTAGTGGCCGACCAGCAGCGCAAAGTGCGGCACACTTTCGCTGCCTAGGCCCAACACATCGCTGTATTTGCGAGTGAACTATAGCCCGCTAGGGACAAAAAAAGATAGGCCATTGTATTTCCGCGTAACACGGCTGTTCGCTCGATTTGCATGAAATGATCTGTGGTCCTACAGGCGCAAAAGGTGTCCATTAACTACACCCGCAATACCACCCCTCTTCAATCTCTTAGCCTCGGCAATTAGTCAAATTCATGAATGGTATTAGATGTGACATGCATTTACAGCCGGCAGTTTTCCAAACACAACTGGCGGATAAAGGCGTCCAACAACTACCGTGCCAGTTATGGGGGTGTCATTATATACCTTGGGTTTGTGGTCGGTTACCCGATGCTACGGAGTATATAATTTAAACTACGAACAAAAAGAAATGCTTGGAACCGTTCGCTTGTTGTGCCTACCATGCAAACGGCCGTCCATCTTCTCTGCTAACAGCACCGATCTCAAGATATCGCGTAGATGTTGCTTCAGTGCGAGTACAAATTGCTAAATCATCTGCGTAGAGCGCATGGTTCAATTTTAAAATACTCGGCAGCATTTCCGGGAGACCCCGGGCCGCGAATTTTCAACAGGAGCGGAGAGAGGACCGAGCCTTGAGATGTACCTCTGCTTCCGAGGCTGTTCGGATCAGAGGTGATATCTTGATCTTAAGTGTGGCGATAGGGTATGAAAGAATGCCTAAAATATAGTTGAATGTTCTCTCACTGCATCGTAGGTTGTTAAGGTTTTGTTGAATTGCCTCCTGCGACAAGTTATTAAAAGGTGATGGAGCAGGTTGTACTCAAACGTATATTAGTAGTTAAATGAACCTAGCAAATGCCATAAAACACGTTAGGATTTTTCGAGCATCTCGGCGCCTAGTACTTGCTGATTCCGTTAAAAGAAGAAGTCCCCACCTTCGCCACACGCCACTAACCGCGATCAATATTGGCGCTCAAATGCAGCTGAGCTGGACGAGGCAGCACCACAAAACAAGTGATCTTGCGAACCCTGAGTCATTTCTGCAACCGGCGGGGGCCAGCAATATGATTGTACTGAAAAATACGCAGACTACGAAAACAAACAAATTCCACAATTAGAAATTTCAGGTTTAGCGGGCCGAAGCTAAATCCGCGCTATGAGGCACACCGTAATGGAAGGTTCTGGAACAATATAGACCACATGAGGTTTGCTAGCGTGCGCCTAAATCTCAACAAAATTTTTTGCGATTGTCGAAAAATGAAGGACCGTTTTAAATTGCACGGTGAATTCACAGTGAGACTTGAGATATCCGTTAAAGAGCATTGAAATGTAACGTCAAAATCACCTAGCTACCTACGAACGACAAACTTTACAATGATTAAGCAATGTCGTGGCAATTTTGGGTACAAATGACAAGCCATTTTAATTGAGAAAAGGTGTGTCGCAAAGTGCCGCTTCCACCGCATCACCATCCTCGCTGATTTGCTTACATCTGCTATGAAGATCCACTGGTAATTTCGCAAAACCAAATTTGGCAGATTGCTCGCTTGGTTGAAATCTGTACAGCGTATGCGTGAACAAACAAAAATTGGATAATATTCACAGATGTGTTAAAACCACAATTGTGAAGTCTAGGGTGGTAAACAACGGATTTCACACATTTCGACGTGGCTGCGACAGTTTCACTCAGAGCAGATGTGCGCGAAGTCGCGCGGTGTTTTCGGCGACGTATTGCGTACGAGTTTGCGCCTAAACTGTCACATTGCAGATCACACTGGATAAATTGCAGAATGCAACCACAAAGTTGGTTTCGAGATAACTCACTTCAGTGTCTTTTTACACAGGGTAGAGTTGTGCAAACCCCGACCACGACATGATGTGTCGGGTTTCGCACAGGAACCTTCTGTGGTAAACACTTGGTCCCCACCGAAGACTAATAATAATCCTGATCTTTTTTTTCGCCGTTATGCGGATGTGGGATTTCAATTCTTGGTCGTTATCTTCTTTGCCTCTACTTTGTCAGCAACTCTCATGGGGATGGGCGTGTACGTAGTTGACATACAAAGTAAGGACTGCTCATGAACAACCAACTATGATGAAATATTGCCATCACCCTCCCTGTTAAATATTATAGTACGTATTGTAGTCAGTTCATTACTGGCTTCTTGCAAAACTACGTGTATTTTCGTACCTCCCCCCCCCTGTGGATTTCGAATCGGCTATGCTGATGTAACTAAGCTAACATAAAATAATTAGTCCTTTAGCTTGTCCCGTTCAGAGGTCAAGCCACCTAGCTTTCGACAGGTATTTGACATTGTTACTAATTCGGAAAGATATAATATCCGCCATTATTAACCTTCTCCTTCTGCCTTATTAATGTGGATTTCTGGATTGGTCGCTCACCTTACAAACATTCACTAAATTTGCTTCGAACCCTTTGAAGTTTTCACATCCGTCAGGGGTGTGAAATTTTAAATCCACTCTATATATATACCGGTGCGCCAAAAAAATAACATTTGTTTAGCCATTCCTAGGAATGTATTATAATTACCTAAATTTTATAGCCTGTGACTGCACTAACTGGGTTAGAAAGGACATAACCTGACAGAATTGGAATGTTATTTCGAGTATAACTTAGGAGACACCGAATTTAATAATTAAGAAGCCAGAGATAGTATAACAAAACTAAAAAAAGCAAATTACGGTGACTCTCAAAATGGTAAGCACAACCCTTATTCAGGCTTTAGGTACATTTGTCTGGAATTTTTTTTTAATGTGCTTACCTTCGCTCTGACGAGAACACTTCCCGGAACAATCCACTCGCAAATGCGATGAGCCTTTCTTAATTAACGGCTGCTGGACAACTTATTACCGTTGAAATGAAGTCGTCACAGCTTTTCATTGAACTCGCAATGCTTATGCAGCTCTCCGGCAACCACATAAACCTCTTTTACGTGCGCAACGCAGGAAATGCACGCGAAGACTCGACAATATAAACAGCCTGATCTCTACCGAAATGCGCACAAAGATTCAGCGCTGCAGGGTTTATAGACTGGGTAATGCGCTTCAGTGGGCGAGCCGGGTAGTGAGGCGAGACGGTACCGGAGATCATTCAAACGGCATTCTGCGACGTTTGACGCAGTACTTCCGGAAATACATCTTCCGCATTTCGCCGGTGCTTTCGGCTGGCGAAAGCGGCGTGGCGTACCACGCACGCGGATGAAAGAGCGGGGTGGATGCGAGGGCGAAATGGGAGCAAATGGTTCAGCCTTTCTCACTATCTGTCGCGCTATCGTGCCGCCCGTGCCCTACGAAGCGCCGACGAAAATCATCTACCGTCTCAGAGGAAGGAACCACTGACGCGTTTCTCGTGCCCACTATTCCCGCGGCCACACTGAGCGGAAAGCCTTCGAAAATATAGGAAAGGAGCCGAGGGGCGGCGAGGGGGAGTTCGGGAACCGGGGGGCGAGCCGGAACCCGCGTGCAGGCCGCGGACCAGAACCGACTAGAACTTTGACGCCATTACGAAAACTTTGTGGTGTGTGCTGCCCCCGCGGGAACGAACCAAAAAGGAGTGCGCAAAGCAGGGCAAGGGACATACATGGCTTTATCGGTCGCGAAGCGGAAAGTAGGAGAGATGGACACGGTGGCCAGGCTACAGAAGCCACCCGTCGCGTCCCAGCGCCCAATTCAGGCTTCAAATGGAGCGTGAACAAAGTCGCAGGAGCGGTTTAGCGTCCCATGGAGGGAAACAGTAACCCAGCCCATTAAGGTGCGGCCAAGGAGGCCAGGCGTACTTTAGCTTTAAGCAAGAGCCGTTGTAGGTTGATTTGTGAATAACCATACCGAACGAGAACAAAATGTGCCGTCTTCGATCGATCGGTTGGTACCAGCGGCATCGCCACTATCTACGTATGGCCCCTTCCCACGAGTGAAGGTTCGTAAAGCTTCAATGTGGCAACTTATTAATCAACTTGTATCAACAAACGTACGTTCAGAAATTATTAGCCCTTTTTCTGGCTTATATTTCGTACCCCGGATCCTCCCCCCCCCCCCCCCTTTCAACCAATCCAGAAGTCATGCATGCGAACAGGCATGAAGGTTCTCCGTGCACGTGGGACGGCCAATCGCCAAGAGTAATCAATGGTGAGTCTAGACTTTCTCCGTACAAGATTTCTTGGGCCCTTCTGCCAACGGCGGACAGCGAGGACACTCAAGTCATCACTGCACGGGCAAAGCACGTGCGCTCGAAGAGAGGTTGGCTCCTTTTCTGAGGGCGACTCTGCCGTCACGGGCAGCATCAGCTGAGCCCGAGCAGCGGTTGCAGCCTTCTTCATTTTGGCCGCCGCGTTTAGCCAAGCTTGCGTGGATTGCCGCCTGTGATGGTCGATAAGTGTTGCGAGAAGGCTCGGTGAGCCGAGTTTCAGGGTGCAGTTCTCGCTCGTCAGCGCGTGCTCGTATATGGCGGACAACGGATGCTTGCAATTCCGCCACTCGCAGAACAGCAGCCACGGTGCTTGAAAGGCCCAATACAAGAAGTGCTGTTCGTTCGCGAACAACAGTGCACATTCACTGTCTCTACAGTTTTGCCCTGCTATAACGATGAAGTTGACGTGAGTTTGGAGTTTAGAAAAAAGTTTGTAGGCGGAGTATAATGCGCAACACTTGGGTCGATAAAAACGAATGTCGGTCTCCTTGGACTGCCAACATCTGGAAAGTGCTGACGAAAACTCTTTAACCAAATGTTGAGGACCGAAAGGGGTTGGGCGTAGATCTGAGATTGGTGAAGCTGGTTTCGCTAAGTTACTTTAGGCCAATGTAGAGGAAAACCAGATGCAGGAAGAGCTATTTAAGACAAAAGGAGTTGCTCCCTGTGTATTAAAAATATGTGTGGAGTGCGCCAGCAAGATAGCTGCGAAAATAAACGCCAGCAGAAGTTTTTTTTTTTTTTTTTTTGCACAGCGTTTATTTTCCGACAAGGCATAATGAGGGAGTAGGAAATGACGACGAGGAAAGTTGATGAAATGAACGTGAGAAGGTTCGCTTAGCGGATGAAGTCCAGGAGGGAACGATAATGAGGCCGATATATCCACGCAGTGTATGCAGTCGCGTCGTCTACGCGGACGCGCGTCGGCGCAAGATGTCGCAAGATTGTGCATAGAAAATATTGGGTGGTTAAAATTGATTTATCAGTTATTTTTTAAGCACTAAGAATTACGTAAATTGAATTTTATTTGATTTCACGTTTTATCAAACGGTAGTAAACCACTGTCTGTAGGTAAGTGTCTGGTCGCGCGTACCCAATTGGGCCATTAATAAATTGATCTGCGCGAATACCATGCGTCCCGAATCCACCAACATAATAAGTATTTAAAGTATCGGTTACTTTATCAGCCCAACGTGATTTCTGCGCGTTCCAGAATCTCGTGAAAATGTTTGTTTTTCGCCATGTCTGTGCGTGTCGCGTGGGTTTACTCCGCAGAAATGTTATCAAAAATGATTGGCACATATCCAAACGTATACTTCAACACGTGCGCGCTGATCTACGCACTTACTCCTTTCACTGGATAGGCATGTTGACGGGAAGGGCTCATTCGACTACATTTATGCCCATTGCGTTTCATGTGACAGTAGCATATATTGCACATGCAAGACAATTCTAAAAAACGTATTTTTGCAAGTAAAATATTGCGCTGGTTTGTGCAGGAATAAGCAAAAAATGCAAATTATTGTCTCGTACGGATGCTTGCAGCATGCGATGACTATCCAGGTCTTCATACACCCC
>CM023449.1:245562206-245799706 GCA_013339765.2 Haemaphysalis longicornis
AATTCCTCTACGGTGATCTATCTACTTCACATTCCCTTGACTTCATGTATTTCCATTCCCGCCCTTAATCTTTTACTCCACCCCTTCTTTCGTTCTATTCTCCTCCTCCGCATCTATTAGACTACCAATCCTTTTCACCTACCTAATTTACGCCTTTCGCCACAGTACCTTTGACCCCTCTCCTTTCCCCCTCTCTTGTAATCTTTCCCTCGTGCAATTCCCTTTTAGCCTACCCATTCTCCTTTTTCTTCTACCTGCCTGCTAGACCTTCCCCTCACGTTATTCACTTTACGGCAGATAGACAATATTCCTCGCTGTCCCCATTCCGTCCTTCCTCCTCCGAATCCTCCATAATCCGCTTCACTTTGTTAACCAAATCTCGCTTCTCTGTCCCACTCTTCCGACTTTTCTTCTATCGCTACACTACCCTTCTTTTCTCGCTGTTGCTCTTCCTACTATATTCCCACGGTCATCGTCAAATTTTCCCTACTACTACTCCCCAGAGTTCCCCACTAACAACTGATTCCCATCGCTGTTCCTCTCCACTCTATTATTAATGGACTTTTCTTTTCCCGTTCCACTTCGCTACTCTTTTTCCCACTTCCCCCTTTTTCCTCCTCGACTCATCCACAACTCTTTTATCATTCTCTCCCTTAACAGTCGTTCTCTCACTGTCATCCAGTCTATCTCCTCGTCTTCCTCCTACAACTGCGCTCCTTCCCCTCGCCCGCGTCTAATACCATCGCCAATGCCAATTCTTTGAACAGGCCCCTTATTGGCCAATGGCCCTCAACAGAATCTGACTGCTACACATCATTTCCACCATTGCTTTCTGACTGCTCCACTTCGCTACCCCTCCTCCCTGTAATATTTTGCCTCCTTTTCTCCATCTTATCCCTCGGTTCCCCTCACTCTGTATATCCCAGTTTTCCTCCTCCTTTACCCCCGTGTCTTTATTTTTGTTTCACAAATCGCTCAACTCCCATCCTGTGTTCTGTAACCGAATAGTAAGCAGGGTCACCCGTAACGTATCGGACTGATTTTAGCGACAGGCAGGTAGACAGACAGACCAAGGTTCTCGCGTTTGGTGGGCTAATCAAGACTAAAACATTTAACATGTTGAAATTGTTTTTATCAACTGACTTCTGCATTACACCAGCCAACCACGGCATTGAACCGTCGCAGGAATAAAATGAGCAATGGTGGGTGTGGCCAGTGTGGCGGTGACGGACGCCTAGCGCCACCAAGCGGCTGAACCACTAGGCCTGCGGCGATGAAATCCCAAGCGCACCGATAGGCGGCTACAATGCAGGGGTTTCCCGATTTCCGATCTGCGCGGTTCGTTTGATTCCCCTTGCGCTTAAGCACTGGTTTACTAGACTTCAGTAGAGCGATTTCCCGATGCCGGTTGAACACTTTCTTGTATTTCATGCATCCTGGTGAACAAATGGAAACCTACTACACTCATCCTTGCATCCGTGCAGTGCAACAGTGTGTGAAACGACGAAACACGCCATTAACGGTTGCACAGTGAACTTGGTGGATAGCATCGCCGCCTAAACTGTTCACTTATCGAACAAATACGATCGGTACGGTGAAATTTTCATAATATAAAAAGATTAACTCAAACATTATTTGACTGCTTGCCCAGCACTTTCGAAATGCGCGGCGTTAAGTAGATCTTAAGTACCACTCACTCAGACAGATAATTTCCATCTGCCTTTGATGCAAAGTGTACCTGCGCGGCTAGCTAAGGCGCTTTCCGTTAAACTGGCTGAATGCCCTAACACACATTGATTGCCTCAGCCACTTACAAAGTACGACAGCGTGATATTAGGACAGGTAAATACGCGTCAACGCACCGTTGGTTCTGAGCCCGCTAAACGGGCCGCGAGACGGGTCCTGCTGAATTGCTGCAGGTTCCTTTACCTGTACAGGAAACACGGACAAACCGACAACTTGAAATTTTATATCGGACTAGTGCTCGTGTGATCGACGCAGTCACCACTGTGAAGAGAAATATAAAAATGTAACAAGGATGAGAGGGAGGTACTCCGAACGCCAGAATCACTATCACATGTCATCACATTACCTGCTCCATTTCTCTAGCATCTTATTAGTATATCATCAGCAGCGTGTTGACGCGTTCTTATGATGGCCACCAGCTCTCGGTGTCATTATCGTTTGAAAATGGTGGCGTCACGTTGGCACACCTCGCCATAGCAGAGGATAGTCGCAACGCGATGTCGCTGCCGACAGCCATTGCCGTTAATGTCGTACAGCTGCGAAGTTTCATGGCTGGTACAAGAACGCCGTAACCGGAATAACGCTGAAACAGCATTTATTGCTTGAGGTCCAGAGATCCAGTGCATTAAAAACGCCATAGTGGCGAGGCCACCCGGTCCTATCTTCCATTTCATTGCAACATGTAGCTGTGATATTCTCATGACATGTACGATACATGTAAGGAGCTGGTGGTGGGAATATGCGTGATGGTGATCCTGGTATACGGACGACTGTAGGCTACCCCTGCGCTACCACTTCGCTACCCCTCGTCCTTGTAATATTTTGCATCCTATTCTCCATCTTATTCCTCGGTTCCGCTCGCTCTGTATATCCCAGTTTTCCTCGTCCTTCACACTTCCGTCCTCCTTTTCGCTTCACAAATCGCTCAACTCCCATCCTAGTGTTCTGTAAGCTAATAGTAAGCTGTCTCACCCGTAACATATCGGAGTGATTTGAGTGACAAGCAGGTAGACAGACAGACCAAGGTTCTCGCGTTTGGGTGGGCTAATTAATACTACAACATTTAACATGCAGAAATTGTTTTTACCAACTGACTTCTTCATTGCACCAGCCACCCACGGCGTTGAACCGCCGCAGGAATAAAATGAGCAACGGTGGAGTGTGGTCAGTGTGGGGATGACGGACACCAAGCGCAACCAAGCGGCTGAACCACTAGGCCGGCGCCGATGAAATCCCAGGCCCACCGATAGGCGGCTACAGTGCATGGGTTTTCTAGCGTATTTCTAGCGTATTTCTAGCGTAGTTGGCCATCCTGCCGGTGTTATTTCTGGAACAGCTGGAAATTCAAACAAAAAAACATGTCACCGTGTTTCAAGAGAACGTGTTGCTGGGCGTGTTGGTTGAGGTCTACAAACATACTGAGTGGCGCATATACACAACAACACAAGAAAGAAGACACGGACAGGCGGCTTACACTTTAACAGTTTAATAGCAACGACCGCAACGTACATATATACACACATCCCGACATGCGCAATAGAGGTGCCCACAGCGTCAACGCAAGAATTTATCTAAAAACCACCCCTCAGCTTTGAACAATACCACCAAAGTGTCACTGACGCAGTCACTTCCCTTCAATCTGATACAATGCGCCTCGAGCAATTCTCGGGCGTTCTAATATCTGCTCTTTCCCAATATCTTTGTCTCAGAAAATCGTGGCTCACACTTTGTGCAGGAATAACAATGCGTTGTAAAATGTGCGCCATTATTAGATTTTAAAATTTGCGCATGCTCCCTTAGGCGGTCGTTCAAATATCTCCCAGTTTGGCCGATGTATGACTTTCCACAGGTGAGGGGGATTTCGTAAACCACCCCTATAGCGCACTCAACGAGCGGCTTCTTATGTCGTTTTTCGCAGGCTCTCTTTTTGCTAGTAGTGGCAATGCGAGAGCAAAGTTGGCCGAGCTTACTCGGAGCACAAAAAACGACAGGGACACCCGTACCTCGTCGCGACCTTTTTTAGGCTATGCGACACCTTGTGTAGGCACGGAACCACTTCAGGCCGCTTGTCATTTCATAGCTGCGCTTTCGTCCTTAGCTTACTACCCTTCAATTTTTGAAGGATGGTTTTGTCCACCGCATTCACGACCGACACAGGGAAGCCAGCCGACAAAAGTCGCTTCACCTGATGTTAAAAACTCGACTGCATCGTGTGTGCGCACGATTTCCTCAAGGCAGATTCTAGGCAGAGACTGGCAATGGCCCGCTTAACTAACTTAGAGTGTGCCGAGTCATACGGTAGCAGTTCTTTTCGAGACCTAGCTGAAAAGGACCAAAACACATGCCCCTGCAACACCTTAATATTCAGGTCTAAGAACAGGATGGCATCATCATGCGGCAACTCCTCAGTAAAAGTCAGGCCTTTTCCAAGGCGCTTAAAATCGTCTAAAACACATTTCACTAAGTAAGGTTGCGTCACAGAAACCTGTTTACTATAAACAATTAAAAAATCATCTACATATCTAAAAACCTTGAACACTAAAAGAAGACTAAAAACACACTCCAATGCCTGGTCTATCTGTGCTAAGAATATATTACGGAGGATAGGGGCGAGGCACGAACCAATACAAATACCCCTTTTCTGCACATACAGGCGCTTGTCAAATGATATGAATGTGCTGTTGAGATACGCCTCTAACAAGGTTAAAATGTCGTCAACCATCACGCCGATACAATTAAGGCTTTTAGCAGAAATTGACTACTATGAAGCTGCCAAGTACCTTTCTCACTTATTATCGTTCGAAACGGCATGTCAGGTTTGTGCGTCTTCGCTGTGAAAAAGACAGACAGCGAGTTATTCTTACACTTGGAAGGACTACTGACAAGCTTCGTTAGCCCCAGACTGCTACATAATTTTAAGGTAGAAGATTTAACTTTGGCAGAAGCAACCTTAACCGGGCGAAAGTTCTTGTAATTGCCTGCAGTGCTTTCTGACTGAACTGGCCCTTAGCCATCGCTACAAATCCTCCTTCCTTATCTGACTGTAAAAGAGACAGATCATTATCCCTGAAGTAGTCTACAACGCCATGCAAAAAACGTAATTCGCCTTTTCGACCGTGATCATATGCCGACTTCAAGAGACGGTCCGCCCCTTCTAGGAAGCAGAGTTGTAACCGGCTCAGAGTTCAGAGTTGTAACCGGCTTACATTCGGTGCTGAAGTTCCCCTACGAAACAAAAGTGAAACACGCAGTAGCACGTAGCGTTACAAACCCATAAAAAGGAGTACTGCAGGAAAAACGACCGCCTCCTTTTCTCACTGCTACCCACACTATTCATATCACGTAGTTTGTGTTCTCACTCCCCAATCATTTGCCGAAATAAGTTTGTCTTGACGAGAGTTCACTGTATTTCGCACGTATCCTAAATACACCCATGACCTAATGAAATTCGTCAGTAAGCTTTGCACATTACGCACAAGTGCACAGTAAAAATTGCTAGACGGTTGTCAGTCACGGCGACTCGAAACCCGGGCGACACGCGTAGTACAGCTGACGTGGTAATTGAAGCTATGTCAATGGGATTACCCACATCCGTGGAGAATTCGAACTTTCCTGGATGGGTGCATTACCTTTTTACTACAGCCGATATCGCTTCCAGAGTGCTCCTGGCGGGCTGTTGCTGAACATAAATAAAAATTGGTTATATGAACTTACTCCCGCAGCTGCATCAAGATTACTACTGCTTTCAGGCCATTACGACTGTGCTACTGCTAGTAAAACTACATATTACTACAGTTGTACTATTACTCTACGTCTGCACACTGCATTACGAAAATGACTATCTCTGAAACTGCTGCTGCTTGGCGGCTAAATTACATTACCGACATTGCATGTTCGGTCATTGACTCTGTAACCTAACTACCGAATAGCCTCCCTGTAGTACATGTAAGCCGTAGTCAGCCATCTTGACAATGAAATGTCAATGTGGCTAACTCCGGCTTACATGGATTACAAGGAGGCTATTCGCCAGTTAGGTGACAGACTAAATCACAGCCAAATTTTGATTATTGACTGCTAAACAAGAAAACAAACTCGCATATTCCTCGACTTGGTTTAACGAATAATGACATCCATGTCTCCGAATCTGCTGTTGAGACAAATCTCGTTACATTGCAAATCATGTTTGCCATTGTACGACCAATCTATTGCATAGGGATCATAAATGCATATCAAGCTCCTATGCATCATGATCAGCGTAATTTGTCTCGTTATATAATAAGCGGGTCATTCGTTTGATTTTGTTCATGGAAAGGTGACATTTATGGTGGAAATTTACTGTAAAAACAAATCCCACTGCACTGGCATGTAGGTTGTTTATTATATAAATAACTTTGTACCGAGGTCATAACCCCATTATGCGTGTAGTATGCTTCATCGGTGGAAGCAAAGCGGTGCCATTTTTTTTTTCTGCAGCACGGCATGGGTGCTCCCTCCTTGTCCATCATGATGCACGAATTATTCAAGCTGCTGCACCACGCCCAATGCACCGACGTGACTCTGCTGCGGCTCGGAACTTCTGGAGGAATCGGTGGGTGTGTTAAATTCTACTAAAGGTGTATCGGTGAAGATGATAGCTAGTGCAGCTATACCATCAAACGATGTAGCTGCGGCGGAGAAAGCTAACCGTGCGATGTTTGCAGACATGTATCTCTTCGTAGGGAACATGTGTGAGTGCTTATAGTCTAGTAACTTCACTTGAGCCCTCTGCAATAAGCACAATTTTGTAATCATAATGTTTCTTCCTCAATTGCCTCCAGACAGACCTAATTGCACCCAATAGACGTTTTGTAACAAAGCACCAAAGTTGGGTTTGCACACAACTGCGCTGACGCTTGTCGTACGCAAGGACAGGCGACATTAACGTAATGCCCGGAAAGCTTACTTTCAATTTACTAGGGTCTACCAACACTGCCCTGAAGCGATGATGGCACCGAAGCTGAATTCTAGTGCATATACGGCTGTAGGCATGTACAACACGGAGGTCAAAAATATCAATATATTGCAACGTGGAAGCTACCACTCATACGTTTACGCAATAGTCCGTAGAGTAATGTAAGTTGCAGTTTTTTATTTTATCGCGTGCACTTATTATCATAGCGCTAGCAAAAGAAACGCCATGCCTGAAAAAATTGTGGAAGGGCCATTGTGGAATTTTTAACAATGTGTGAGCATCTCTCGTCACTAACCTCAGGGTCGGCCTTATGTGCAATCATTGCTATCAATTTAGAAGCCCGAGGCACGGCGTTTTTCGCACGCGGTTAGTACACGGTGCCAAGCATTGTTTGCATTCTAACCGTCTCAGTGGTTTTTAGCAGTGGCATTAGCAGCCTGTTCATTTTGTTTCCCTCCACTAATGACATTACACCGCCGTCATTCCCATTACATCCGCTTTTCTCCACTATTTGCCCCTGCATTTGCTGCACACTGTCCTTTACAGCGCGTACAAGCGGTGACAGGACGCGTTCAGGTGGCGTGCGACAGGCGCTTGGGGCGGAAGAGTGAAGAGCCGCACTTCGACTTGGCGCCTCTCTAGCAGCTTGATCGGCAGCTGCAAGACAGCAGCTCACCGCTGCCAATGCCACCTCCAGCTCAGCTAACGTTGCCCCTGTTCGCACGCGCTCTCTTTTTCTTCGGGAAAGGTTGGCCAAAACGCCCCATTAAGTGCTCATGCAACAAAAGGGGCCGGCGTCCTTCTGTGGATAAACACAGAGAGGGTGTGATGAATGGAGGAAAAAAGATAGCGGAACAACACTGATGCAACAGCGAGTGACGAGCTAAAGCAACAGCAAATCATTCATGAGCGGAGAGGGGCAACTGTTCATTGTAGCGCAAAGCTATAATAAACAGAGCCACTGTTAATGTTGCCCTAGTCTATCACTCTGCTTCATGAAGACGGCGTTGCTATTTCTCGCAGAGTATTTTCTGCAAGAAATGATGTATATCACACTTCTGATGGTTAAAATGTTTAATGCTAGACGCCTTTCGTCAGTTGTCATAAAATTTCTATGGATGAAACGTGGAGGGGAGCCGTTGTGCACGGGACTTTGCTTGGGGTCCCTGCCATTCTAGGTGGGAAACGATTTTGCGAGCTCTGCATGCGGCAAGACGCCGACTTCAGCGCTGTAGGCACCCAAGCACTAGCGAAACAAAACTAGTACCAAAACGTCGGTGCGTGCCCCAGTTTTGCCACTTCTGGTTCTTTCCTTAACGTGACAATTTTTTTTTTGCAGGTATTTTCCCAGGAACGCTCGTCGTGAGCACAGGGGCCGTGAATGGGCTGCTTAAAGAAGAAACAGACGTGGTGAGCATTTGGTTCTCATTTTCTAACATCTAATAAAAGAGAGTGAAGAGAGAGAGAGAGAGAGAGAGAGAGAGAGAGAGAGAGAGAGAGAGAGAGAGAAACAGAGGCATCTTTGCTGAGCGCAACCATCCGAGGGGGAGGTTCTGGGTGGGCGCTTCGTCAGAAGACGGCCAGGAGCCTGTGGTCCTTGGAGGCGCCTTACGCAAGCTGGACGACTGCAACTTGTACTTTCAGGATAGAGCTGAGCAGCATGGTATAGCATTGCTCGTAATTTTATTTGAAATCTGTAGTTCGTGGGCTGTGGTTTCAGGGTAGAGGCGTAACCCAAGTGTGCGAGTGAAGCGGCTGAGATTCCGCAATATTTGGTGGCGTCCTTGTATCTATCTGGGTACTGTCGATGCCCAAAGCACAAGGGATGATGATTACTGTGTGCATGACTGATATATAAACATTGCTGTAACCTGTATCAGAGAAACAGTTATTCTATCTATCGAAAGCAACATCAATTTCCCATTCAAAACCTAATCCACCGATGGAACAAACATTTTGCAGAGTCGGGAATTTACTTCATCGCGTCCGTCTGTGAGCCACAATTACGCATGGCTGGATTCGTTACACAGAATATTTACGCCAATCCCACCTTCCCTGATTTACCTTCCTCTTTCTTTCATATTCCTCTTACACTTACCATTCTCTTCCACTCGCCGTCAGGAATCTCTCCTTATCCCTCCTCGTATATTCAATGGAACGTCCCGCTTTCTAAACCCCAGTAACTCCTCATTTACCCTCCCAAATGCCCGCTCCCTACGCAAACTCAGTTGTCCTCAAGTTCCGTCCAACTTTTCGTTTGAACAGAGGAAAAAATGTTGGTTCTTCCTCCTGCTTATTTGCCCTCGTGCTTTACTTTTACCCTGGAAAATGACAAAGTGAGACTATTACCTTCGAGAACAGATAAACGACGAGGTGAACACGAATAGCTTTGACTATGGGCCCGCACCGTGATATGGTTATTTTTGTGCTATTTCTTGCTAACTATGTGGAGGTGAAGTGAGGAGCCCCGTATCTGTTATCTTTCTTGCGTTGCGCTCACTTCCATCTTGTTATGTTTACTGTGGTTACTACGTTGTCAAAGCTAACCTCACAATGACCGTGCACAATTTACTCAGAGTGCGCGCAGCCTGTCAGTACACAATGTTGGTGAAATGTGTTAGCGGAATTGGTGTTTCTAGAAGTACTTAATGTTACAACGAACACTGTGTTGAGCGAAAAATGAGCCCGAATAGAGAAGGGAATCTCGTCGGATCGGAAAAGGAAAATAAAAGGCTTTATTTGCGTACAGCCTCGGCTAGGTAATTAACTGCACAAGAAACTACCCTCAAGGCTTGAGGTTCCAGCCTCAAAGCTCGTCCTGTGGAATCAGCCTCTAGTTCCCAATAAGATCTTTCCTCGTCAAATTTACTTTATGCGCCAGGTACGAACTTGATTTATACATCTTAAATGCACAAGGACTGGTACAAAGCCGTAAATCGACACCACTGCTCATTTGAATGCAATGTCAGAACAAACAGGCATTGCTAGAGGTGAATGGCGTTTTAAGAACTTTCAATAGACCATTTGTGGAACTGTAGAACTCGTGTAGAAATTTCATTCCTTTTTTTTGTAGAAGGTAGTGCACTGAATTTGATCCTTCTGTTCCCTGTATGCACAAGTTCATATTGGGCGAGCGGGTGACCCGACCCTGCGTCCTAGACGCTGACCTAGCGCGCGAGATCTTGGATGTTGGCGAAAGGACGCTGCCTCAGTTGTCCATCGTCCGTGGCAAGACCCTTTGCGCCAACGACTTCTACGAGGGTGGGTGGCGTCATATTTCCTTGCGTAATTTTGTGTCTAGAAAACACGCTTTACCAAAACCAGCCATAGGGTGTCGACCCCGTGTCTGTTTATTTCTTGCATATTTAATTTTTATATCGTCTAGACTTTACTGCTGACTTTTCGCACATCTTTGAAGACAAAAGGAGGAATAATCAGGTGACAGAATACATTTACTGTCAAGCTCTGGACCGCCTTATGAGCCTGTTTTAAATTGCTATAGTGTATTATCTAGGCAGTGCTTTGCATCGAAGAAAAGCCGAGTAGATAGGTAAATGCCCTTGCCGCTGATAAAGCAATCATGAGATATTGCCATACTCCCTAGCACTTGCACCGAAATTTTGGTTCACCGGAATCCAGAGGGCCAATGAGTGAGGCTAGAACGATTTGTCCATATGGTACAGTAACTTGAACGCATGTGGGAACACTTGCCCTTAGGCTGTGGATAAGCTTATGTTGGTTCACTCATTATCTGATTTCTTAGTGACGTATTGCCGCGAATATTTCGCATATTGTTTTTTCATGATGTGTTACCGGAGCCTGGGCGCACAGGTTTCATTATGGCAACATCTTGTGTCACGTGGAAAGAGAGCACCCGTTCGTCACTCAGACATTTCATATGGATTGACAAGCTGAAAATCAAGGTGGATGTTTTTGGAAGGGACTCCACTTCAGAAGAAGCGGACGCAGACCAAGCACCGCTGCTTTCGATTAACAGGCGCGCAATCGCGCGCGCCGTTTCGTTCGACAGCTTCTTCAATAATTGTGGTGTTTAGTTATTTCAGGGTCAAAGTTCACTCCAATCAACATTATTCGCCATAAGGACGAACATTTTTTTTCTTCACACCGGTCAATATCAAGCACACACGACCACAAAAACCTTGTTAAGGTTCATGTAAAATCATCTTCGAAGGGTGCGCAGTGATACCAAGCAAGCAGCCTTACCATCATGCCTCGTCGCAGGTATTTCAAGAAATAAGTATAACTTTCCTTACCCACAAAAAGCCACCGAACGATGTCATCAAAACAAATGTCACGACAGTGTCATAATTGCTACTCCCCCGTATTGACTTCAGAAGCCCAATAATTACGTATGTCGCCGTGACGGCGTGTGGTGAAACTTCATTTAATTTGAGCGCATGTTTTTAATCTGACGCCAACTACTGTGAGCTTGGACATGCTTTCAGATAAAATTATCGAAAAGATTTTGGTCTTTTAAGTTGATGTTTTTAGGTGCAGGCGGGAGTTTATGTAAACGAGATGCTAAGAAGCCACATGATAAAAAAAACAATCCCACCAAATGATTTAATTGGCACTTCGTGTGAACAGATGTAGAGGATTTTAACACGTTCGTGGCAATGTTTGCTTCTACCTGCCCAGGTCAGGGCCGTCTTGACGGTGCGTTTTGCAGCTACACTTTAGAACAGAAGCGCAAGTTCCTGGAGAAGATTCGAGGCATGGGCGTGCTGAATATAGAAATGACCGCCTGCCAATTTTCCTCCATGTGCCACATTGCCGGTGTTAAAGGTAGGTGTCATGAAACCCACCCAGCCGAAACTTCTTTCGCGCAATTTTTTCCGCATTTTCTCTTTTATTTACACATCTTTGATTCGGCCCTTTTTTCTCGAGAGTAGTGTGTTTCTTTTGCTCGGTAGAGGGAGCTACCTTCACTAGATTTTAAATTCTTGCTTTGCAAGCCAAATAAAGATGTTAGGAGGAGGCGGAGCGTGGCGAAGAAATGTACGGCGGAAGAAACTATTTGCTAACAAAGTGAATTAAAGAAAGGGAAAGAGAAGCTGATGTAGGCTGACTTCGCAATATCGGTTCTTACGCGCACCTGTTTCAGCAATACATTTGTCGGCTATGGCTTCCTACACGCCATTCGTGCAAATGTGCGCCTCGAATATTCTAACAGCCGGACCAATCGATTGTGACACTGACACCTCCCATTGTGATACCTCTCATGCACAGGTGCAATTGTGTGCGTGACCCTCCTTGACCGCCTTGAGACGGACCAAGTGGACTCCAGCAGTCATGAAATTATTGACATGGAGATGCGGCCACAGGAGCTTGCGCTGCAGTACATACGCTACAAACTAGGCATGCCACCGGCCCCTAACAAATACATGGTGTAAACTACAAATAGAAGTCGCGGCTTCGCTTCACGAACAGTTTGTTTTTCTGGCCCAAGTGGAGCTAAATGGTGTCAAAACGTGGGAACCTTTTCTGTATGTGTTGTGTATAGCGCTGCCAACATAGCTTCCACGTTGCTCAATTGTTTGAATGTCCCGGTTTTTATCTGTGAAATGTCTGCATACTCATGGTTTGTGTGACCACTGTTGCAGTGGAATAAATTATGGTCTCCTGGAATTTGTTCGCTCTGCGTTTCTACAGGAAATATTGTTACGAACTGGTTCTAATTAACACCAGACGTAAACAAAGGTATGTCGTATGGTATAAATTGCAAAGAAGC
This sequence comes from Haemaphysalis longicornis, assembly GCA_013339765.2. Taxonomy (NCBI): domain Eukaryota; kingdom Metazoa; phylum Arthropoda; class Arachnida; order Ixodida; family Ixodidae; genus Haemaphysalis; species Haemaphysalis longicornis. Next base: position 245,574,656 of record CM023449.1, read on the forward strand.
CTGAACTTAGAGAATTTACGTTTGTTAGTTTCGAGAGAACACCGTTACCGGATCCACTACGCCAAAATAGGCCAAAATGCAACCATAAAAAGTGGGAAAACTGCTTAATGCAACCGCACTTGAAACGATGACGATTATGATGAACTAATTCCCTAAAAGAAAACGTACGTCAGCCCAACGAGCCATGGAAAGGAACCTTGTAAGAGTAACAAATAAGAAAACCACTTTATGGCTAATAGAAGGAAACCTCGGGCCCAGGAAACTATATCAAACTGAGCAACAGAATTAATCGCTCAGTTCCTGCGGATAACATAGTCGTTTAATGGTCTAGCTACGAGAGACGGTGGGGAGAGAAGCAGAGAGAAGTCAAAAAAGAGATGTTTGGATTGCAGTGGGCACAAATATGCTTCTTTTGCTGGTGCTGCCGCTGATGATCATGAAAGCATACTCACGAGCGACGCTGCTTCCGGAATTGCACTTGAACCTTGTCTACAAACAGCCGATCAGAGCTGCACTAATTTCTGTGGTTGTTGACTACATGTGCACTTTTTTAATTATTCAGGCTCCACTATTCAAGAGGTACAAAGTACCGCACGACATGTTCTGTAACTATGAGCCAGAAACCTATTAGAAATGTTCGGTCACGTTAAAATGCTTAGTATTCCCAATGCTTAATTAGCAGTTGTAAGAAATTTGGCATGTTTGGTGTAGTTAAAACGTGGTCATGAACTTACCTGTTACATGAACCCCAATTGTTACGCGACCTGTTAGATATCCTTGATCATCACATTCTCTAGAAGGTACTAAATCTGCAATACACTCGTGTTTTATATCGACTTTAAGGATGTTTTTTACTCAGCTGAGTAGGTTCAGCCAAAAACGGGGGCCGCTCTGGAGATAGATAACTTTATTAACAGAAACCGCCCCTAGTCCGGGGCATCGGGTAGGGAGCTGAGGGCCAACTCTGCCCGTACCGTCAGGTGTCGCTGGCATAGAGTGCTTAAGTCGGCCATCCACTCTATCCACTTTGCGAAGGTGGAGTGAGGTATGGGCGGGAGGGCGGCATTATGGGTGCAAGGGCAGAGTCTGTGATATATTGTCGCACTCGGCGGAACACCTCAGGCAGCCGGCGGTATCTCGACACGAGCGAAGCGTTCGCGAAATGGCTGCGTCTGTTTTCGTCTACTTCATGGCAGAACCCAAGGGTACGATGCACGATGAGGGTGATGATAATTATGGATTGGCAACAAGCACATACCAACTACTGGGGAATAACTGGTTGCGGCTACGTCTGCCCGGGCAGGGAACCTTACCGTGCTTGAGGCTGGCAGCACTTTTCATCAGAGTATTAATAGTTACTGGGCGGCAGGACAGATAAACGAAATGTGGTTGAGAACGATGCAATACATTTACAAGATGAGGCCATCTCTGTGCAAGCGGCCATAACTGTTCCAGCCAGGCTGCGTGCTGCCCCAACGTCGTCGTCGTCGGCGGTGGGTGGCTATGAGACACTCCGCACTCCTTTACCTTGTTATGACAACATTTTCAAATATCGAATATAATTCATTTACTCAGAAAAAGTTTTGAAATCGGTCATGGATTATATACGCAGGAATTTATGCATGTAGGAGGTATTTTCGGGAACAGACTGGGGCACCTTCGGCGATGTCCACAAAAACGGAAACATTCGGTGTAAACGCGGGTTGTTTGTTTTGGCAGTTGCTTATTTCTTTCCTCTCAACTAAGGCCGGGTTCTGATTTGCTGCAACTGTCGTAATACCTTTGAAGAATGACTTATGACGTCATTTCACGTCTCAGCCAACCGAACTACGTGACACGTCGTTTATTTACGTCCATAGATCACGATATGGCTTTTGCGGTGGCAGTCTGAACATAGCCTATCACGGACAAAGCGAATAAATTGCAACCTTTTTTTAGTCGGTCTTGGGTAGTTCATAACACTCAATACTGCAAAGTAGAGCGGAAGAGATAGTTTTATCTCTGCCTTAATTGATAAATTTAAGGTAACGGGAATCACACCACAAATTTTTACTGCATTTAAAGGCAACAAGATCGCGAACTTGTAGCTGGATATTTTACCTGCCAAGCAAGCGATAAAGCTGAGCCCGAGCGCATGCACACGCTAATCTCGCATGGACAAACACGCACCACTATAGGCTCTCACGCAGCACATATCCCCGTTATAAATCATTACAGAGGGATAATGACTTCCTCTCAACCGACTACAATGCGCCTGTTGGCCCCTGCAAACAATACAGAATATAGCCAGTGTGCCACTCGTTCTTCCACTATGCATGATGTCCAATACCTCTTGATATGCGACATTACGATAATAAAATATTTAAAAAATGGCTATAAATTCAGGTTCGAAGCAGCACCACATTTCATGTATTCTGCAACAATGATACACTTGTGCCATCAGTTTAGTCCAGCAACCTTGAGAAAAAATTGGCCGCGTATCTGTTCCTTTCGTTGCAAATGTCGTCAAAAGACGGTAGTCTTTGTAGACATTTGCCAAGGAAGTGCCCCCTTTTGCTTTCCCGCTCACCTCTCATGCTTTTCCTGAACCGTCGCGTCAAACACACCAAAAGTTTGCTCTAGGCGATTTCAATATACCGCATTCCACTGCTACAGTCCGGGTTCCTGGATGCCAGCGCTGCAGTACGGCGGTGACGCGCGTGAATCGAGGCGGCCGACTTCAAGGTTTATAGAACCGCGTGGCCGTGCTCCACGTGCGTTCCAAGCAGAACGTGGAACCTAGCTAGTGGAACAACTGATTTAGCCCTGGCCAATCCCCCCTCGTGGGTTCGTGCCAAAATCTTTGAGGACATCATCATCATTATCTTTCGTTGCTGTTGTCGCGTGATTTTTCATATGCCACCTGGAAGTGGCGCGGGAAACAGCAGGCGGCGGTTTTCTGCAGTAGATGTAGAATATCATTTGCTATAGAAAAACTAAGTATCCTGATTTTTAATAAAGGAACACTGTAAATATCCCTTGTGTACTAATTTCCTGTCTTATATTTGCGTACTTTCTTGTTCTTTTTTAACAAAGTTGACAAGTATAAACATATAAACCGGGCTTAGACGTTTACCTTTGGCTATGAGTATGTAAGACTATTGCGCAATATCTACTTTGCTTTGGCCGGGAGGCTGAATCGAGTCACAGACATACATACAGACAGACCAAAATTTCTGGGTTTAAGTAGCCCAAGAAAGTCTATCGTCTTTAAACATAGTCATAGCTCCCAAAATGTGTTACGTAGAACTAAAACGTGCGGAGTCCTGGACCCTCGCTGCTGTTAGTGGCGCAAGAGTAAATCGGGGTGTACTGTAACAAACATAAGGCCAGGGCGCTCAATTTATTTCTTCGTGTCTGCCATTGCGGCTTCCTCGCCGCTGGCAGCCGTTATCGCGTTTCTCCTTCGCGTCTTTAACGCGTGAATCCCCCGGTTCTTTTGGCCTTTGCTAACATTTACTGCGTGCCGTTCTTTAGCGAGTACCCGTCCCTGTTCCCCTGCAAGGACCGTGTAACGCCCCGCATTCACACAAAATGTAGAATGGGCGGAAGTAACACAATAATGGAGATAATAGGTGGAAAAAAAATTTTTAAGAACAGAATAATGAAAAAAATAAAGTTTTCGAAATTGATCCTGCGAATTAGGAATAGCCGCCATGTACATTCCCTCAAAAAAATAATAACCGGAAAGAATCCACCCCAAAACGTTCAAAATACGAATAAAAACTAGGGAAACGAGCAAATGGTGTAATGCACTGCGTGTACGCGAAACTGCATAACTGGCAGAAGTAACACATTTCTTCCGTACAATACCATAAACGGATATAACTGGTCAAACATAATTTGGATGAAGATAGAATATGAAAAAAAATTGCAATAATAAAGTGATCAATTAAAAATAATGCATCGTGTATGTATCCTCCAAAAAACTAAGGCCAAACTAAAAATGCGTGGAAAAGAACCTCAGGAATACGGATACAAAATGACTAAATTGTACCCAGCCTGCGCTACGCCTTGCATCTGGAGAAGAATACATAATTGGCGTACGAATGAAAATCTCTATGATGGTATAAATTTACATCATTGGCGAAAATAAAAAAAGAAAACCTAAATGTGTCATGAAGACAAAAATAAAGTATTCATATTCAAAAGATTGCTACGTTAGAATAACACTGGCACAAAGTTTAACGCAAAGTTCACTAAAATAAGCTATATAATTAGGAAAAAAAGTGAATGATCATCCGACTTACTAACTCATTTACTACACTAGATCCAATGACGTAATATGAGCAGCTATGCGATTGGATGATGCCGCAAGAGAGAAAGCAAGTTAGGCAGGGCTTCTAAGCTTCTACAACGAGCTATGCGCGCTTACAATTAATGAATATTCATTTTTTAGCAGTAGTAATGGTGGAGTAAGCAAAGGAAGTTAAGAACGCACACTCAAACATGTGTGTCAGTGCCCACCCTTGCGTCCGGCGTGCACTATGCTTGTTATAGCTGCACAGCTGTCCAGAGCTTTGGGGTTGTTGTTCAATTAGTTCTAGCGACATTGGCTTACGGGACCCTGTTTGTTAACCGTAGCCAATGTTTCACGAAACGATCAGTATCAACCGTAACAGAATCACCGCCGTGCAACTCAAGTAAAAAAAAAATTAGCCCCATCTTCCGGAAGGGAACGCTGAGTAGATGCGGAGCATTTCGGGGTTCCGTTGTGCTTCCGTTCTGTTCGTAGAACTTCATCGGAAAAACGGAGTGAAGTGGAGTCAACCGCAGCAAGCGCTGAACTGAACGCGCGCAGCGCGCTACGCGATTTACATTCAAGGTTGAAGGAGAGGAGACGAGAGGAGGCGAGATGCGCAAGCGCCGAGCATTCGCGCCAAGGAAGCTCAGGGTCCGCCGCTCGCTTCAAGCGTTTGCGCTCAGCGTCGCGTGCCCTTCGCTGCGCAGCTTTGTCTTCAGTGGACGTAGCGTTGCTGTTAGTTTGTGGGGTGGTGCTGACGCTTGCTTGCGCGAACCCACTAACTGACGGGACTGTTGCTTCCATCACACTTCATCGGAAGAACGGAGTGAGTCAACCGCAGCAAGCGCTGAACTGAACGCGCGCAGCGCGCTACCCGATTTACATTCAAGGTTGAAGGAGAGGAGACGAGAGGAGGCGAGATCCGCAAGCGCCGAGCATGCGCCGCAAAAGCAGAAGCAAGAACGCGAGAGAAGCGAAGGCGAAGTGCACGCAGCTGGTACGAGAGAAGAAGTGGCGGGAGTATCACGCAGCTGTGTGAGAGAGGGAAGGAGGAGAGTTCCGCATTCGCAGTGTGAATGCGGACGCCGACGCGGGACATGCCCAGACTATAAGATGCTCCGCATCTAAAACATTGAGCGCGTACAGCGGCCCTGAGCGCTATTGTGGTGTCATCTTGAGGACGGACAGTAAACGAAGGAACGGAAGATGTTTCGTCTTCCACTGCGGCCCTAGTCGACATACGTAACGTTCATTTCAAATACCTGCCGTGGATACGTAATCACTGGCGCCACGAAGCATACGAACTAACCCGCCGCGGTGGCCCAGTGGCTAAGGCGTTGCGCTGCTGAGCCCGAGGTCGCGGGTTCGATTCCCGGCTGCGGCGGCCGCTTTTCTGATGGAGGTGAAAAGCATAAACGGCCGTGTGTACGACATTTCGGCGCACGTTAAAGATCCCCAGGTGATCAAAATTAATCCGGAGCCCTCCACTACGGCGCGCCTCATCGCCTGCGTTGCGTCGGTGCGTTAAGCCCTACAATCAATCAATCAATCAATCAAGCATACGAACTAGCCGGAGAATTGAAATTTCAGCTGAAATTGCGTAATCTCTCACTGAGTAAGGCATTGTTGGCTGCCGTACAAGCACTGGGCCCCTTTAAAGACAAAAAGTCGAACCCAACGCCTGTGCCTACTCACAGAACAATGTGGCTGTAAGAACTTCCACTATAGCCAATCTGCATCAGAACGCTACGCATTAGCAGATTTTTTCTGTCGTCCTCGAGGCGAATAGGGTCTTGGTGGCTCCGCACGCCGCGCGCACCTGTTTCGGAGGGTGGGGGGAGGGGGAGTATCGTCTGAAAACGTAGGCAAGTAGAGGGCCATTTGGGGCCCGCGTAGCGTTGCCTTTCGGCAGGCTTGTCGAGGATTTTAGGACGTGTCCAGGCCAAAAGGGGCAGCCGCAAGGTATTCGCACGATCTGTACCAGGATGATGGGAGACCGGGGGCCAAGGTTGTTTAGAGGAAGATTGAATCAGTAGTTTTGCGGTGGCACGACCAGCTTCATGGATCGGGGATAACTCGTTCGTCGTCGCGAACCGCAAACCCAGCCAGACTCCGTATATCCTGGCCCCGAAAGTGAAAGCAAATGCGAGCTGCCTGGCAAAGACGACTCGTCTACGTCGAGATTTGTTGGTGTAGAACTGTACTGTCAAGGCCACTGTCTAGAATTACAGTGTTATACAAGGCCATGCTCAGCATTAGCGTGTTGTGTCAAGGGAACGCCTGGGGTTTGCGTTCGAAGTGTCCGCTCCTAGTCTATGTTTAATGCAGGCTCTTCCCGGGGAGCAGTGCGCCGCAGTATTTTGTTTTAGAGCCTTTGTAGCCCCCACCAGGTGTTTGTGTTCTGTTTCTTTTTGTGTGTCTGCGTATGACAGTGTGTTAGCAGTACGTGTTATCTCTGTCTCGCGTTCCGTGTTATGTTCCTGCACGAACGAGAGCCTATGCTCGCGTAAAGTTTTTCTGCGGGTGCGTTCGCCCTGCTTGTGTGTTCCACGCCTTCATATTAAACGATTTGTTTGCTTCCCTGAAGTTTGAGTACGTCTGAATTCTCTCCAGCTGCAGGTACTCCGGCACCATCAAGGGTCGACCGGCCTTGGAAAATACATGCACTGTTGTCGCATCTTTTGTTTGCGCAAGCCATAAAGGGGTTGGTACATATAGCAAGCTTATTAAGTGACGCTTTCGAAGGAGTGCCAGTATTGTCCCTAATACGGGCCCAGTGTTTCGTCACTGGTTTCATGTGGAGTCATGGACACTTTCTGAAGAGTCACGGAAACACTGTCCCTAGATGGGGCTCCACAGAGTCTTTCCTGGGTTGAGTCACGAAGTTCCGAAAGAGTAATAAGAAAACACTCCTGGAAGAACTGGACTCCATTGCTACAGGTAAAGCGATACTGAATATTATTCAGGTATAAGACAATACTTTTCATAACTGCACTCAGTTATTTGAAAGAAGGTTTGTTTAACAAAAAAAAGTGGAGCAGACAGTAAGATCTGTAGCAAGTCTTGCAAAAGAAGTTTTAAAGACACTTTTTTCTAGAAGTGTACAAAAGTGAAGTTGTATTGCATTTAGTACGTTGAAAAGGAATTAACGGGGTATATCTTTTGAAGGCATGGTTGCAGTGTTATGGTTCTATCTTTAACTTCAATCATTCAAAGAAAAACATTAAAAATCCCGAGGGTTATGGTAAAAGTAAACGTTAAATCATGGCCTAAACGGGCTGTCCAATTGTCCATTTCAGCCTTCCGAGCCCGTTACTGAAGTCATACGATACGGCGAAAATGCTCCAGTAAATCGTCTAGTGGGTGACGGATGACGTTGGTGAGGAGCTTCTTGTTAGGTTTGAGTTGTGGATTGCTGCTGGGAGTGTATACAGAGCAGAGGCGTACTAACAGGACCGTCAAGACGCCCACGATGATGAACCCCAGCAAGGTCAAGTACCAGTACACCTGCACAAAAATACAATAACGCTGATGCAGCGCTAAAACCAATGTGTTCCTTTCGCATTAAAATTGGATGGGAGTTATACCTCGAGGTACGATGGCACTTAACAGTGTCAAACCCCCGGAGTCCCTTTGCTTTTTCTACATATAAGAAAATTTTTCCCAAACTTTATCTGCTGTGCAAGATTTCAATCCAATTGTTCATTCCGAGCACGACTGGTTATTTTCAGCACATCATCTGCACGTTTCGTTTCGGCTGGTTTAGTGATAATCTTAACTCATGTTTTTGCCATTTGGCGCTGATAATTATCAATTACTATCAGCCATTACGTGACGCATGTTACAGTTCCTTTTTGAGTTATGTGAAGCGCGTCTTATGTCACCACTTGCATCAGCTAATATGCTCCTTACCGGGCAGTAGAAAAAAGCCGGTATTCATGGCAACAAAGAATGAAGCGCAGGAAGACACGCTTTTTCCAGAAGCATTTTATTGGGTGCGATATGAGCTAAACAGCATTTTCATTTTTCTGAGGTCACGTCGGTGCTTTACATGGTGTCTAAAGTTCAACCAAAAATATTATCCCTACAAATATTGGTTTATTAACTGCAAAGTGACAGAAAAGATTCCTTAGCAGTAACGTTAGCCGGCATTTCAGATCGCTACAAGCTACTCTTTATAGAAACATTGCGGAGTAGGAAACCAGCTATATTCGATAATAATCCACACTCGTCTGAGCCTTATTATCTTTCCCAAGTCTGCTAAATGACACGGGTCGTTCCTTTCTCTGAAAGGTACAAGACCGCTACTTCCTGCATACACGTAGCGTCATCTATTGGTTTACTTTGAAAACTCGCGCTATTCTCTGGATCAACTGCATCAGAGGAAAAGCGGTTCGGTTTCCGAGGAGCTAAGAAGAGTGGCAAGTTCTAAAGCTAACGGCGTGGGTTCGAGACCCGGGCGTTGTAACTAATAATTTCACTGTCAACTGAACTCAATTTTATTTACAGAGCGTCAACATGAACCGTGAATGGGTACAGGGGCACTGGGAGGTCTAAAGGTAAGAACCGCAGGCGGGACCTCCCATGATGATTATAAAATAATAAGAAAAAATGAATAGATATCAAACGACACTAGAATACAATGTCAGCAAATAAACACTCAGCATAAAACGGAGAACGATGAATACAAAACCAAAGGAAAAAAATATCACACTAGGAAGCAAGAACACTAAAAAAACAATGAATACAACTCCAATCTATTCAAAATTGGGAATATGAATGCCACATTACGAAAATACATAATACTGCGTTAAAATTCAATCAAACAGAGGGCCTAACAAGAAAATTTTAGTTTAGATTTAAAAACGCGTAGTGAATAAAAGATTAATATCAGGGGTAAGTGAATTACAGAGTGAAATGGCGGAGAATTGAATCGTATGTTTGCCGTAGTTAGTGTGTATACACGGCAGTATCAAATATGTATGTATCAAAGTGTTATGGCAAAAATATTTTCAAGGAATTATACGCATTGCTTTTGCTAATGACAAGTGGTTTGGTATACTATAGGGTAATTTACGTGGTTGGTGTAACAGGTCAACGCACTTGCATAACGTTCATCATGACGAAGGAAGTGAGGGCTCGCATCCATTCGCGAACGTAGCGCTAAGGATACACAGGGGCATCGCATTTGCAGGATTTCTCTGCCGGCCGACTCTCTTTTTGGAAACATGCAGGGGACAGAAGCTCAAGGCAATTCTCGGCGGAATGCATACAGTTGGTCATGCGGCAAGCTCAAAATGTCTCCTATCGCATTTCATACAGCCGTAGCTTTCATGCTGAGTTTACGTTATTTTTTTGCGTGTTACCTTTGTTGTGGTATCACGCTAAATATTAGTCTGCGTTTTTGTTACCGTACAATGACGTGACCAACGGTTGCAGCGCCAGCACGCACCCCGCCTTAGTACATCCATTGCAACTGTAAGCGTTCCTCCAGCGCTTGGCCTGGATTGTGCCATGTCTGTTTGTGATTGGTTATCTTTATTAACGAGAGAGCTCGTAGCCTAAGGGGGGTTACGAAATATATGAAAAGGATATCTTGGTGGCCCACCTTCGTGCCCGCAGTCATGGATACCATGTTGAGGGGTTCGTCATGCATGCCGCAGACTAACTGCTCCAAAAGAACGGCCCATGACGACAAAGCCAACAACAGGGAACAATTTTTCCTCTTTCGAGTTCCACAAAGCCTTTTTTTTAATTTAACTCAAAAGTCTTTATTTATGAACACTTTTGTCTTGATATAAACTGATATAGTATTTTATGAATAATAGTTACGATATTTGCCGCCACAGGGAACGATTGAGCTTATTGGCGAGCCATGTCAAATAACGATGGAACACTCCTTCTCGGCACATGAAGGCACACTCGCTAAGGCCCGGCTGACCTGGACAATAAAGCCGCTACACTTCCCTCTGGTATATTGGCGTGCAGCATGTCCTTCTGTTTTATTTACTTCTGTGTTTTGTTGCCAGCGTCGCGCCGCGCCAGGATGTCTTATCCGTTTTCGAAGCGAAGGGTGTGTTTCCTTCTCTACCTTTTGTATGCTGCACAGGCTATCTTATTTGACAGAATGACCGTCTTTGATCGCCAGAGTCATGGATCCAATTCCATGGTCCCAGAAGTAATCCCGCGGACAGATAAATGCTCCAAGGGCAAACGTCGCGGGATTGGGTTTGCGCACACTCGTACGTGCAAATCATTTTGGTCACTGTGCCTTCGCCGCTTGTGTCTGAGTTCTTAGCGGAGCGCAAGTTTACTCCAAACAACTTTTGTTCCTTGAAAAAACAACCTGCGTCATGCTCGGATACGTGAAAATATATAAGTATACGACAATAAGCAACCGCATAATTGCCACACCAGGCTGTGAAGTCGGTTTATAGGCCTTCTTCACGCTCTGACGTCACGCTGTCAAGTGAATCGATGACATACCTTACACCGAATAGCAATGAAATCAAGAGAGACATCATGTTAAACCTGCAAAAACGTGCAAGAGAAATTCAACGCGAGAGCCACAACAAAGGTAAGACAAGAAAAATGTGACAATAGGGGAGCGGTACCGAGAACTAGGGAGTGGTACCATGATTTCTTTGCTAAAGTAAAGCATGTGACAGAAGCCTGTCTTGTCGGTATGCATTTTGACGAAGAAAGACAGGGACGCCGATCAGAAGGTAGTTGAGTTTAAATTTATTATTGTGACCAAGGCTGCCGTAGGAGAACCGAAACGTCGATTTCGTTCCTGACTAAGCACCGGCAGTGTCGTGATCTTGTGGCTTACAAAATACGATTAGGTTTCGTAAGCGCTCCTAACATTTCCCGTAATGGGAGGAAATGTGGCGAACTTCTATACCGAAGAAATTGAGACCTTTTGTGCACATAGGGGTGGGGAGGTGGAGGAGGCTGTTATTTTTTCTTCTGACTAAAATCAGGAGCGCGTGAGTGAGGCCATCCCGCTTATGCACTTGTTGTCACGCACGCATACCTTGAAAGAAAAAAAAGTTACTAAGCAGCCACTTGTGCTAGAAATCGTGCCTTAGAACAAAATCTTCGTTTGTATGAATGCCCTTTCAGAAGGCTAGCTTTTTATGTTTAGAGCGATGTCTCTACTACGCCATGTACCGAAAGGTCAATCATCGCATTGCAATGACCTTGCGCTTCCAGAGTGCATGTGTGCCGTCACGCCACGTGATGCGCTGCGGAAAGGCGTCACAGTTGCGCGAGCCCTGAGCCTCGCCGCTCCGATACGACGTGGCTATGTAGGGGTTTCACCGCTCATTCGCCAGCGCTTGGTCGCTCAGTCTCGCCATGAATAATTGGCGGCCGTGAGAGCGCAAGCGCTGCAGATGGCACCCAACGTTCATGAAGCACATAAAACATTTTTTTTGTAATCCCAAGCTAAACAGACCTTTGATCCGCTCATGACAACTAGGTTTGTAAGTGTTAAACCTACCCATTTTTTTATTCTGAAAAAAAAAACACATTCAGGTGATATCCGACGGGGGTTTTGAATATGAAGATGTATTTGAACTGATGTTTACATATTCGTGGGTACTCAATTTCATATATGCACCCGCAAGTGCGTACGCCCGAGTACATGTACTCGTGAGTTCCTACCAGTAGAAACTAATACACGTGCTCCCAAGAATAAGCTCGCAAGGGCATATGTGCACTCGTGATCACAAACTCATGTGTACATGTATACTTGCGATTGTGAACTAGTGAGTACATGTAGTCATCTGTATTCACTCGTCATCAGGCTTAATTTTTTGTCTGGGTCTGAGGACCAAAGATTGGGCTGCCGTGTCGCAACCCACAGGAAGAGAAGAGTTCGCGTTACCGGTTACCCGACAACATTCCGTACGCCAGCTTTACCGAATGAATTGCATCACGTTCAGTGCAGGACTTTTTGGTAACTTGGTATTAAACCACACAAAAGCCTTCGCCACCTAATTATTAGCATCCGGTTTGCAACAAACGTAACGGTAGATGCCTATTACTTCGGATATATATTTTGCTTAATAAATTCAGTGCTAACTTTCGCCCGCACGCGCTAACTAAATTATCAACACGGGCTTGCGTAATACACCTTTATACTCAGCTATTTCAGTGCAATTGTAGCCAGACACAATTTCGGACTGCTTTTTCTTTTTGTTGCACTGACTGTCCTCCAAAGATACATCCTTAAAAACGGAAGAACCCCGAGCATTTATCAGATGCTGAAATACATTCACTTTCATTGTATTAGCTAAGAGGGAAAAATATTCCTATACTCACATACTGCCCTTCCGGCTTCACTTTATTCATGTCATTTATATAGGCACTCTTTCTCTCCTCTTCACTATTCACTGTACGGCAGTGTACATTGCTTGAGCTAGCGTGATTAAGTACACCAAGTTGATGTTCTTGCTCGTGTTTTCTGAGCACTTGAGGAACCCGCTGTTACTCCCAGAAGCCTAATTTTCCAACATCGGTTGCAAGAAACGATATTAGTGTTTTTTTTGGAATGAGGCCTTCAAGAATTTGGGCATTATAATTCCATCGAGCACATTTTTCAAGACAAATTTTAACCAGGTCATGTAAATGTATTCAAAGCATTCAATATGTTCGCCGACCCTTAGGCGCGCCATATCTTGTCATGCGGACTATGTGTTAAAAGGGCATGGTGGCAGCCCCGGGCTATTTAAAGGGACCCTGCAACACTTTCGATAAGCGCTTTCACTATTTGCTTCGCATCCGGAACCACTGCGTAAGCTACAGTTATTGCCAGCACGGAGCGGCACTGAGGGATTTGCTCGTCGCACCAGATACGTCTTCCATTTCTGCTTTGTTTTTGTGGCTTTTTTTTAAGTTGCTTTCGAAAAGCGTTCATCGCTGCATAGAACAGTAATTTCTCGCTCAGGGACTTTGCCACGGGCTAATTGAAGAACTGGGTGTGTAAATGACTACGTACCGCAAGGAAAAGTTGAAAAAGTGTTGCAGGGTGCCCTTAAAACAACTCAGATGGTCAGAATTACGAGGCCGTTGATTACGAGGTAGAAGGCTTACCAACAAAACGTTTGTAAGGCCCTTGCGACCGAACACCAGCCACTGCAGCCTAGTGAGTGGGCCCTCAGCATCCAGAGGGCGGCACCGATGAAACACGTCACAGTAGCCGTGCAGGTTGTCACACGCAGCGCCCGGCTGGAGCCTCTTGTGACACAGGTGGGCCATTTGGTCGAAATGGCACGCCTCCTTGCACTCACTTCCTGGGGCTGCGAAGCGGTTGAAAAACTTGTACTGCGTCAGGCAGGTGAGACGGACGGCACAAGACGTCATGATGCAAAGGGTGCTTGATTTGTTCACTGCGCGTGGCTGGGCATCCTTTCTAGTCCCGGCGTCATACAGTGCGGGGATAACGAAGGGCAGACAAATATTGGGATGGGCGCTGACTGTCTGAGGAGGATTACGCCACTAAAAACTGCCTGTCAGCAGGGCCGTGCAAAAAAAAGAGCGAATTGTACGCGGCCGGTTTTATGGTTCGCGATTTTCGTGCAGCATTCGTAAAGCCCAGCTGCACCAGCTTGTAAGGGTTACTAATGCATGAAAAACGGCATACCTCCGCGGCCTTCGCTTCCATGTACTGCACTTTCATTTGTTGGAAGAACAAACACGACAGGCTTTTGAACTACTTTCTCGTGCGCATTGTTGGCCCCACCTCTTCATACTTCCAAGCGTCAACAGGGATGCAAAGAAGTTAAGGAATCACGGTGCAGATAACTATAAGAAATGTGGACTCGCGCAATCCACTGCAAATATGGCGTTGATATGGTGGATGTTGTTACCAATGATAACAAGTACGCGAAATTAATTACGCTGACCTCGAGTTTCCCGCTTTTACCGGCGGGAAACGTGTAGCACGTTTTTCAGAAACTACATGCTCAATTCCCCAAACTCTTCGTTCTCGAACAAAGGACTTGCGGCAAAATGGAGACTAAAAATTCACTGATGATGACTATACTCCCTGAAGCGAAATTTCTGAGCAGCGCGAACTACAGTCACGGTCACGGCGCGTATCTACTGCGCCTGAACCAACCGCCAATTTGTCAGCATGCAATGTAGATTCGGGGCGAGGCCAAAAGGGGGGGGGGGGGGGAGGGTGTGGAAGATCGCTCCCCGATATTTCCTAAGCAGTGTGATTATCCACCACTTCCTTCCTTTCTGTCTTTTTTGCATTCAGGCTATTCACGCACGCCATTATAAAATATAATTGCAAAGATAAGAAGAGTGCGTATTTAATTTAATAAAGGAGAAAATGACAGGACTATTGTTTGGGCCCAGGCCCTCTGTCATTTGGTTTTAAGCACAAGCTGCGGTACGCTATATCTTTCAATGCCATACAATCGCGTCGCAACAGCAGGGCCGCATGATGCGCCTTACGCTTCGCTCGCCGGCTGTGCTGTCTGTGCGTGCGCATCAATGCAAACACGTGACTAAGCGAGGGTGTAACGGCTTCCTCCCCACCACTCGGGCCCTATGGTGTGCGTGGCCGTCGGTGCAAGCGACGGGCTGAATCCAATCATCCAGTAAGTATAGCTAGAGGGCGAAGGCTCAAGCGAAGGCAAAATTTCAGGACACCCTGAGTGCATAGTCATTTTTCGCTCGTCATAACTAGGTGTAGAAAAGTTAAACCTGAGCCATTTTTTCGCGGTGATGTACAAAACCCCTGAAAAATATTTCTGGCTACGCCACTGCTGCGAGCGTATGCTGCAGGACCCTTCATGGCACCAACCCAGCCACTAGCGCCACTAGCGCTGTAGTGGCCAAGCCACAAGCAGCGTAGCCTTCGTTGTATAACAAGTTACGAGGAACGGCTGCGTGAAGAAAACGTAGAGACGTCATCAACGCATTCGAGCCAATCTACCCCAGGTGCGTAAAGGAGGAGACCAACTCGCTGCACAGACCACGAGAAGCAGACAGCCAGAGAACCGTCGTACACCCGCCTAAGTTTTTACCAATATCACCGGAGCGTCGACAGTTCGATCGATCAGCGCCGCGTGATGGAGTGATACGCCAAACTCGGCGAGAGTAGCCGCATGCGCACTAAGCAAAGACCGCCGCTACCGTCGTCTGCTAGGCTGTTCGAAGAGCAGACGGGAGCGCCCGATTTTTGTTATTCGCTTAGCACACTGCCTGCCATACTGAAAATATTTCTTCAGGACCTTGCACGTGCCGCCAACTGAAAACAGTAATCAGCTTCGCCGGACGCAAAGTTCGTTCAGCGTAAGGTTCGTTCGGCAACTGCTGAAACTCTTTTCAGTTGGCGCCACGTGCCTGATCTTGAAGAAGAATTTCGAGTATGGCAGGCAGTGTGGTAAGCAAATAAAAATAAGGGGCAGCCATCTGCTCTTGGAACAGCCTAGCAGACGACGGCAGCAGCGGCCTTTGCTGTGCGCATGCGGCTACTCTCGCCGAGTTTGCCGTATCACTCCATCACACGGCCCTGATCGACCGAACGGTCGACGCTCCCGTGATATTGGCAAAACATTGGGCAGGTGTACATCTGGCGGCACAATGGTGGACCGATTTGGGTGAAACGTTTCGGGAGAAGCGCGTGCGATGCTTTCATATTGGCTTATAAACAACACTTGGCAACAACGTGAGTGCTTTCTTGTAGTGGCAGCACGTCGCTTAACGGGCAGAACTTGGAATGATGTGAAATGTACCGTTTGACACACTCTTTCCAAGCACTGATCTCTGCCATGCGTGTCGCTCTCTTTGTAAATGCTACCCTTTTCTACACTAAAGGTATTTCCATGGCTGAGTGTACAACTTATATTAATTCAAACTTATGTATTACTGTTTCCCAAATAGCCACCCAAATTAGCCAATTGACCGCACACGTGCCGCCAAGCATAGGCGTGCCGAAGAGGCAATAGGGCAGAGAGCTTCTGTTTAACGTTAGTCAATTCCATTTGTTAGTTCGGGCTGCCCAGAAGTGCTCCAAAGTAAAATGTATTTTTCATAGAATGCCTATATCTACAGCAGTTCTAAACTGCGCGCAAACTGGTAAAGACTGGCGATAAACAAGAGACTATGTGTTGGATTGCTTCCATACCGTCTTTCCTGCAAGCGAGTAGGCACCGCTCCTCGCTCCTCTTGTCGGGCCCGGTGAGGAAGCACTGGACGAGGCCGAACTTGTGGCACACCGATCGCATGCACTCGCCGGCCTCGCATAGCTGCGTCCCTAGGTTGCATTCCGTTCCGTTGGGCCTCCACAGCGAGGCCGGACAGTTGGCGCTCGCGCCACTGCAGCACCGCGCGTCATTAAGGACAAACGTTTATGAAAGCTTGGGCCCATCCGCTGTGAATTGCTGTGCTTTAAATGAAGTGGAACTTCTGAAGACCCACATAACATGATCCGCGTGAATGTGGCAGTCAGTGGAGCCGGAAGTTTATAGCAAGCAACGGTGCGAGTGCAGCGGTTATCGATAGCGATAATGTCACATACAGTACGACAGTGTTGCTGAACGCCGAGAAAATGTACAAAGGCAACTTCTGTAAGTCTGCGTCTTTATAAAACCACCAGGTTCACCTAGAGAAACTGTGATACAGCTGCTTCGGCATGACCTTAGAAACAAAGCGACGTTGCCACCCACAGGAAAGAATTGCGTAAGCGTATTTGTTCTCGCAGGCAGGGGTGAAGACGCTTTGATTTGGTAATCCAATCAACTGTGCCACAAATCCGACTCATTGTGACGGGAAGTAAATAATAGATATATCTGCTGGTTTTTCTCGGTGATTGCTTGTTTGCATGCGTGTGTTCACGTATGATGTGATGCCGTGTGGATATATTAAAACCAGAAAATGCAGCAGGGCACGAGCTGCGGAAGTATGGGGCATGTTCACCGGTGGTATTTCGAAGCCATGAATTACGTATATTGCATTGCCCCCCTGAGTGGTAAATAAGGGCTCAGTTCTGCTGCTTCTACTTCTTATGTGTTGTAATTATCAGCACTACAGGCTTTCTGTTAAAGAGAGCAACCCATTGTTCATTACAGCCACTTATCGCACACTAAACGAACGCTTAACGGAAGACCCAAAGGATACTCGCAGAAGGCTTCTAGGCGGCATTCGTCTTCGGGCCTGCATGAGGCTGTGCTGCCGCGGAACACGCAGTCCTTAGTGCAGCAGGCGTCGTTGGCAGGGCTGCAAGGAAGGGAACTATTATTTATGGAAAAAGGTCCTCTCTCCAAGCTATTCATTTTAAAATTTAAACATTTTTCCAGCCCAGTGTGCTCACTACATTCCCATATTTGTACCTAGACCACCTGCACAAAAATGCAGTCTCTAGAAAACTATTGGTAGAACACATTTGACAGGAGAGGAGTCAAATCTCACGTTAATAGCTAAAATCGCCTTGAAAAAGACCGCCCTGATAAAAAAAAAACCTTAAATCAAAGCCAGGTGCGACGCCAACGAACTTAGAAACCATGTGCCCACAATTTCAATGCATAGGTGACAATACGGTCAGAGACGGGAACGTTTTTTACTCTTACGTTTCAGCTACAGCCGTCCCCTTCCACTAACTAGACAACACCCGACCCGAAGCTTCCCGTCTAAAGCTCTAATATTACGCTTACAAGTACAAATATCTCTTTACTCGAACTGCAAATATATGATGTTCCCGTCTGCTAGCATCACTTTTTAGTTGTTTCATCACGGGCCTCTTCGCCGGTAGGAAATAAAGGGAGCCACATTTTGTTTAAATCCAAGTGCCCGAACGTACCTGCACAGTGCATTGGGCCTGAGTTTGCACGCCTTGTCGTCGCCACTTGCTCTAGGGTAGCAGCACCGGTCGACGCAATCAGTGCTGTCGTAGCCGCAGTCACATTGTTCCCCCTTTTCGCGCACAGAATTGCCGCAAAAGGGTCCGCGTGGCTCTGAAAATAGTTATTGCGGTGTTCGACCATGAGTGCATTTTTGTTTGAATGTTCCCAACAAACGTCATTTGTTGCAAGCCTTCATGCGGCATCAATAAGAAACCGAGCGAAAGATTAATCCCGTCAAATTTTAGGTTTTAAATTTTGCCTCTTCGATTTTTCCCTCGCAGGGCATCTAAAAAAAGCGGCGGAATTTACAAACCCTTCAAAGAGATCCTATGCAAGCACGTGCCCCAATCACCGTATCACCACGGTGCAGCTAAAAAGGCCGCAACGAAAGGTAAGGTACGCACGAGCTGTTCACTTTTGAAACGTAATTCACCCACAGGTAAGTACTCACTACAATAGCATTTTATACGGAACGAGATTCCTTCCCATCCGTAGCTCTTTTGCGCAGTCCAAGCGCCCATGCGGTTATGCACTTAAACATTTCCTCTCGGTTACTCCGTGCACATAAGTGCAATAAAATGTTTAGAGATTGCAGCAAGGCCAATTTCGACGCAATTGACTCGGAGCTAGCGAACTTTGCCGATTCATATTTTCCACAATTCTTGGAGCGTAGCCTTGACGATAACTGGTGCTTATTCAGAGATACAGTAAAAAAATAACGTATAAATATATCCCACTGCATCAGTTGGTACAGCCCATGGTTTAACCCAGCGCTTAAGCGCCTTCCCCCAAAAAATCGCATATTTTCAGGCTACAAGCGTTCCATGTCGAGCAATAAACTATCAGCTCAACTCTCCGCAGCTCCAGAATATAGGCCCGCTCTCTCCAGCGTGAATCACACGTTTTTTTCAACACTTCCTTATCAACTAAAGCGTAATCCACGAAAATTTTGGGACGTTATTACCATGCGCCTAACCAGTGGCGGTGCAATTAAATCTAGCAGATGATACACTGGTACCCCATCACCAATTCTTCGCCATTCTAAATGACACATTTTCCCTGTTCTTTACAAACACTACACCAACAGAAGTTTTTTTCTACTTTCACTGTTCTCTGTGGGCGAATGAACGCTATTACAATTCAATCTGAAGGTTTTGTTAGCTTTATTCCTAAGGCCAATCTCTTATCCTCGTCGGGTGTCGACACACTTAACTACAAGTTTCTAAAAATCACTGCAGCATACTCATCCATTATCTTGTTTTATATATTTTTACAGTCATTACGAAGTGACACCGTTCCTTCCGACTGGGGCATTGGTAAGGTTGTCGCAGTGCACATGTAAGGTGATGCTTATTCTCCTCCTAATTATGAACCAATTAGTCCAGCTTATGTCCCATACTAACTCCTCGAGCACATAATCCATACTAGCCAAAATATTTTCCTCCAATCTAATTTCTTTTCCTCACTACACCAATACGCGTTTTATGGATATCATTCCTGCGAAACAAAATTAATAGCCTTTAGAAATCACTTGTTTTCCGCTTTGAAGGAGGGGAACAGCGCTAAATGGAACACGCACGATAAGCAGGAAATGCAACACAGCTCTGGCAACACAGCACCGTGTTGTCGTTTCCTTCTCGCACGTGTCGAATTTTGCGCTGATTTCCTTTTACAAACCCACGAACCAACTTGCCCAAGCCTGAATCCTAGCAAGTTAATTTCCGGGTTAGATCATTCGTTGCTTGTTAACTATATCTTCATTGATATTGCGGAAGCTTTTGACACCGGCGACCCATCTTCTTCTTCTCTTTAAGATGAGCAAACTTAACCTAGACACAAATGTACTCAAATAGATTGAATGCCACCCACAAAACAGTACCAAATATGTCAATCAATGGTTCCGAATCTGACCTTTACCCAGTGATATCTGGTATGCCACAGGGTTGTCTCAGCAACTGTCCTTTTTATAATACATATTATTGACCTCCCTAAGTCCCTTCCTTCTTACATAAGGCGGTCATATGATTGATTATTGAGTGATATACAAAAAATTACTAACCCTACAGATGTTTCTTGCCTCCAAGCTAACCTTAACGACATCTCTGCATGTTGTAACCTCTAGGTGATGAAACGTATTACTCATAAGTGATAATCAATGAGAGTTGCACGAAAGACTAATCACCAAGACACTGCTTAATTTCTAATGACTCGCTGTTATCTCCGTTCAGAGTGATAAATACATTGGCGTCTACATTACTTATAAACTTGGCATACCCCCATTCAGCACATATTCAATAATGCTAACCTGATGCTTGGTTTTATTTGTCGAAACTTTTCTGTTGAGCCTACCTAAATAAAAGTGTTGCTTTACAAAACGCTAGTGTTATCATAACTACAATACCCATCACCGGTTTGTGACACACCAACTGCAGAGACATTTGCACGCTTGAATTACTCCTCAGTTGCGTAGCACGACTTATACTTTCCAACTACTCTCGTTTGGATGGTGCCACACAAATTAAATCTTTATATCTTCCTGATCTCTCGACCCTGAGACAAATATCTCGTAGATCCCTCTTGCATAAACTTTTCATACAAATGTAGGCTCCAAAAATTTTTAACACGAAAGTGTTTTATGCCAGGATTCACCAAGATCTGACTGCCGTCATATCCGTCACGAAAATGACATTGCCAGAAAAACGCGGCTGCGCCAGGATTCGAGCCGGTTGCTGCGCCGCCGTAACGGGAGGTGTCACGAGCTTTACCGACTCTGTTAGTAGCTGAAGAGCTGACAGCCGTATGAACGCGCCATATCTCTTTCCTATAACCTCCTGTATTTCAATGGTGCTGCCGTCTAAGAGAGGTGAAGCGAAGTAGTGCATCACAATGCGAATGAGCGCCAACAGTTGGCACCAGCTGAGCTCGTCGCTACTCATGGAGGAAAGAATACTCAGGAGAGGCCCCTAGCATTCCAATTCATTGCAAAAAGTGTGGGGGAAGTTACGTCCATTTTCTTTGAGCCTATAGCAATGTTAGCTTACTTGTTTACAACATGCGCCGGCCAAATCTGGGCCGAATAGAATGGACAAATTTTTAAGGCGCTTGGTATGTGGCTGCCTCGCTACGCTTGCAAACCAGCGCAGTTGCTACGACAAACGTTTTTAGATTAGGCCAGTTTGAAAAGTCCGCCGTCGGAGGCGGCCTTAACTCGTACCCCGGCCGCAGCGGCGCTTACGTCGTGTCGAGATTGCCGGAGCGAGCCGCTGCCGCCGCTGGCGACCTGCCGTGAAAATCCCCTTCGCTCAGCGTTGGCGAGAGCCACAGTTCGTTCGTTGCTCACTTTGTGTTTCTTCGTTGTGAAGTAAAGTGAAATTTATCGCTGACTGAGACGTAGCGCGCAAAGACCGCAGTACTGTACCACCCCAAACAATGCTCCCGTCATCTGCGTTCGCCATCCCGCGAGCCTGTTGCTATGACGACGACAGGCTTAAGAGCTGAAAATCGTCCTTCTATCTCAAAAACGAAGGCCGTTTTTCTATTGAAACTTTGGGTGAGGGTTAGAATGGACAAATTGAAGGCGAAATCAACAGCTTAGAACATGACGTCGCACCGAGGAATTAGCGACGAAGCTGTTTTCGCTTCGAAGCGGGAGGGCAGGGCGACGCCATGTTAGTCAAATCAAACCGGAGACAGCAAAGGATTATGGGATAGAGTGCTGGGCTCAGTGGGCTCAAGTCATGGCGGGACTCGGCTTCACAAATGTGACGTCAGGGTCTCTCCTAACCTTTTCTTTCCTCCATGTCGCTACTCAACCGTCTTCCGTACACTCCACGGAGAAGAGACGCAATGGTCGCACGTTTGCTAAAGCGACGCGCCAGCAGGTTTTCGCTGGCCAAGTGCACACAGAAGACAGCCCCGCAAATCATGCTCTTTCGCTGCAGCGGACCGTGAGTTCACCGAAGGATTCGCTGGCAACCCTTTCGGTTTCATTAGCATGTTTTGAGAGCGCATGTGGTTTCATTCGGGTTTACGCAGTGCTCCGGCGCGTGCAATCTAGGGTATAATGTTGATAAGTCTGACGGTACCATATCGACGACATATAAATAGCAATGTGCAAGTTTATATCGATGAAGAATAAACATTCAACTGATCCTGTAAAGGCACATCTCACTTTCGTGTTTTACCGATTCCTATGAAAAAGGGATCAACCACATTTTTTCAGTCATCCTAGCTACCTATCATCTGGCATATACCATTGGAAAGTTGGCATACCCCAATGCAGAATTAACCTCTTTATGATGCTTTTGTGTCAAACAAAACCAGCAGCGACTGGAACCACTTTCCGGCCTCAGTTATCTCAATCAGAGATCATTCCAATTTCAAAGCCACACTTCTTGGTTGGGTAACCGGAAACTGCCATTTTCGCCCATTATTTGCTTATTGTTTTTTTTTTGTATTTGTGTACCCTCTCCTCTCTGTAGCGCCTGAATGGCCCTGATAGAAGGCAAATAAATAAACAAAGTGATTCATTCAAATAGCTGGAATTCGAACCGCACTGCCGTCACCAGTATTGTTTTATTTCTGATGCGCTTAACTCGCTGATGGGTGATCCCGGATGTGATTCACATTATGCAAGCCTTGGAACATAAATGTGTTGAATCTAAAATGCTGCAGGGTGTATTCATATTCCTGAGCAGTGCCTGTGGTTATCCTCCACCTTGTCGCTCTTAAGGCGAGAAACTTCGCCGCAGATTCACCCTGTAAGCAGTTGGGGCTCTCGCCCTCGCCCGCCAAAAGCTCGTGCAGAAACGACGAGATGTTCCTGATGCTGCACTCGGAGAATTTGCGGTTGTTCGGCTCTATTCCCCGCCGCGCGCTCGGGTACATCAAGAAGTTGCCCTCCGTGCCACCTGGTGTGCAGTCCGGGGACATGTCGTGCTGTTCTCGTAGCATGGGAGGTGAGGCAAAACGAAAGCATTGAAAGATGCCATTTTCTCCCGTCACAGTAATACCTTTGAAGAGAAAGCGCGAACATTTGTTTCAGCGCTCTGTCATCTGTCGAAGGTATTTATTGTAGTTACTTATTTATTTATTTTATATATTAATATTTCAATATTAGAAGTTTATTTATTTATTTATTTATTTATTATTTATTTATTTATTTATGTTTATTTATTTATTTATTTATTTATTTATTTATTTATTTATTTATTATTGTTATTTATTTATTTATTTATTACAGGTTCCTACAGCACACGTAGGGCATTATTGTAGGTGGGTTCATTTCGAATAGTATACAGTACATAAATGTGTCAGTGTGAGACAAATAACAAAGAGACACTTGATTGAACAACAATACGCGAGTAAAATATCTGAAAAAAAAATTATACAGCAGGCTCCATAGCCTCAGCAAAATTCGTGGTAAGAAACACTTCATTTGGGAGTTTATTCTAGTTACTAATAGTGCTAGGAAAAAATGGATGTTTGAACACATTAATGCGGCATTTGTATTCTCTAATCTTTCGTGCATCGTCTCTGCGTGCGGATCCATAGTGTGGCTGTTTTATATACAAATGTTTTCCTATTCCGTTTCAGTCATTGTAAATGCTGTGTAGCAATTGCAACCGTAGTAGTTTTCTTCTCTTATGCAACGACTTCCACCCAAGGTTGTTTATAATTTGTGAACTCCTGACATAAAATTATAGTTACTGGTTACAAATCGAGCAGCGCGCTTTTGAACTCTCTAGTTTTTCTTGTAATATTGCAGTAGAGGGTCCCATGCTTTGCATACATATTAAAGTACCGGTTTTATGTTTGTGAAATGGAGCGTTTCTTTTGGTGTTTGAGGGGCATCCTTAAAATTCCTCTGGATGAAATAAAGAAGACGATATAGTTTAGTGGTTATTGAGTCGATTTTGGGTGGTCCAGTCTGTAACAGACCGGACTATCTGCTATCGGCATTCGCCCTAGGCGATATCGCCTCGCCCTCCTCTCCCCCCTTCCGTCTGCTTTACTTTCCTTCCTGGCATTCTTTTCCCCTTCCCCGCTGTGAACACGGCTACTTAACCGGAGCAAATAAATGGCCGGGGGTCTTTCGTCTTGGCAAGGCCCAGCCAAATGTTCATCGTCGCCTTGTTTGTCAGCCAAACGTTACGCAGTCTAATGTATCTGCGAGTGTCACACCAAGATATTTTACTGTGTCTACAGTCTGT
Organism: Haemaphysalis longicornis; assembly: GCA_013339765.2. Taxonomy (NCBI): domain Eukaryota; kingdom Metazoa; phylum Arthropoda; class Arachnida; order Ixodida; family Ixodidae; genus Haemaphysalis; species Haemaphysalis longicornis. The sequence continues at coordinate 245,599,012 of CM023449.1, forward strand.
ATTTTACAATATTGCAATGACAATGAACAGTTCACTTTGTTTTTGTTATTCGTAAATTGGACGTGATGGCATTTAGAAATATTTACTTCATCTACCATTTTGTACACCAAGTGATAATTCTATCAAGGTCTGTCTGTATTACATCGACGTTTTCGGCCCGTTTCACAGGGTAATATATGATGCAATCATCAGTAATGATTTTACCCCTACCTCAGTGATCTTAATGTCATTCATATTTGTAAGTGTCGGAAAGGGAGTCGAAATCGTGAGTGGGTTTTGTTTCTAGAAGATTGAATGAAAGTAAGAATTAAAGCATTCAGCTTTAGCCTTATCACCATTTTATTATTACACCGTTGTGCGAAACAGGTGGAATGCGAACAGTCTTTGTTATTGCTTTGTATGTAGTATCATACTTCTTTTTTTGATTTGTTTTGATTCTGTCAGCCAGAGACGTTGGGCACTTGTGTTTTGCATGTTTCATTTCTGGCTTACGTTGTGTTCCTAGAACCTTTACTTTTGCCAGTGAAGATGCCTGATTTGTTCTACGAACGTTTTTATACAACCGAGCTTTCCTTTTTATCGATGTACGCAGTTCTCGTGTAACCCATCGTTTTTCACTCCTTTCCTTTGCTGTAACCATTTTTGAGGGGATAAATCACTTTACTAAGGTTAAAACTTTCTCTTTGAAGAACGTCCCTTACCATTCCATGTCTAAGTCATGTCTGCGATCTAAGAAATGTGGACAAAGTGAGCTTAACTCGTTGTTAATAGCGTCACAGTTACCTTCATTGAACGAGAACACCTTTCTTTGTCGGGATTTGCTTATTTCTATGCCCTGACATATTACTCACCTACCACCACATCGTGGTCGCTAATCCCAGTTGTTGATATAATCGACTTTAGTAAGTCCTTGCGGTTGCTGAATATTAAATAAAGTACACTATCGCCTGGGCAGCCAGACCATGTAGGAAAGTCTACTAATTGAAACAGGTCGAATGTTCCAACTATTGATTAAATAACACCTTTGATCCCGGAACGGTTATTTTGACCCGGACGGTGGTCTCGCCAAGTGGCTTTAAAATCACCGCCCAGCAGAATCGCCTCAGCTGATACAGTAGTGAGGGATCGTGACAACCCTAGCAACGGCTCAATACTATTAGATCCTGGCGGTCGATAAAAAGAACTCACGACTATGCTGCTGCAATTGGAAAATAATATTCTGCACCAAATAGACTCCGATGCATTGTCAGCGCAATGAAGTGGCATGATCACGAACTAAAATAAATACGCCGCACCACGCGTGTTCCGGTCTTTCCGATAAGAGGTAACCACTTGAAAAAACTCCCGTGTCTGAAACTTCGGCATCCAACCATATTTATACTCTGCCCCTGAGGTGCACTGCCCAACAGTGCTCGTGCTGTGCTAAGCGGGAGCACCTAGAAACTTGTTCGTGACTACAAGGCTGTGTTTCGGTCTATCTTATCGGTCTGTCTTGATCAGTTTGAGGAGTTCCTGGGTAGTGCAAAACTGCTCTCACAAACAAAATTATATAGGCAGAAGATACAGAGCTGTTGCTGGGGCAACTCTGAGCAGCACAAAACGTCAAATACAAAAGGTTTTTTGTTCCACAACGCATTTCATTATTGCTCGTGTTCTAAAACCATTATAGAATCATTTAGGAATGCTGCCACCAATACTCAGTGCCGCAAGCTTGTGGCCTGTTTGCGTCTGCACAGTCACCGCTAAGCCTTTGCCTGGGAAGGGCAGAACCCATAAAGGAAAAAACAAATTCAGGCAAGCTTGCATTCACGCGCAAGACTTGAATGTCGGAGCTGTTGTACGTGAGTTTTCCCAGACACATACCTAAGTTTCAGTATCATTGTTTTTTTGTATAGTTGCGGTGCTAATAATCGTCGTCATAAGCATCGACGACGTCGTCTTCTTCGCGGCGAGTGGTGGATGCAAAATCATCCTCAGCATTGTACGCTTCCACCAGCTATTCATCATCGACTCGAGGCAGCGGTGCCGGGATCTGCAAATCGTCTAGGGAAGGATCGGCCCACTCGTAGCCATGTCTCCAAATATCCATATAGCCTTCTAGAGAATGCGGCCGCCGCGGTGACCTCTCCCAAGCTTAGTGTCTTGTCAGCTTTAGTAGTAGCGGTGGAGTTGTTTTTACATGCGCGGTCGCGCTTGACAACAGTGCAGGAGGTTTTTTTTTTCTAAAGCCACTTCGCGAGCCGGGGACTCGGCGGTCGCCGCGAGGCACGCGCTTACGAGCGCTCGCAATTTTCTCACTCCTGGTGGTTTTTGCCAGTTCTTTTTTTGCTAAAGCCACTGCGCGTGCCGGGGACTCTCGGCGGTCGCCGCGAGGTACGCGCTCACGAGAGCTAGGCATTTTGTTTGTATTGTTTCTTGCAACGGCGAATTTACGGCCAGTTACAACAGCTCCGCCGTTAAAATTAACATTTCAGGTTCCAGTCCCTTTTTAGGCAAAAATAACTGTTTGCTTCCTGGTTTTACCTTCGGTTTCGGTTTTAGACCGTACTTTTTCGCGGTTGTAATTTTCATTTGTGTACCTTTATTTCAGACCCCAATAAAGGTAATGTGAGCAAGAAATCTTGCAAGAATTACGTTCGAATTAACGAAACCTTTGTCCCATATATTACCCGGTATATTATAAGCTCTACCGCTTTACGGAAACCACTAAACCAGCATTTAGCATGCGGACCAAACCCCCGCCAAAGGAATTAAGTTCGCCTAATTAACCAACCCTCCTTCAGGCCCCGCTTAGGAGTAGATAGCTATGTAACTGTAGAAAGCGGCACTTTTCTGGTGGAATCATAATCATTTTGTTTGAACCGCGTTCCTTCCATGACCCAGCGGTTAATCCTACAAAACCCTAAACTCAGCGTTTTAACTAAGCGTGTCACGCCAAGCAATTTTCAGCCCCATAAAATTATGGCACACCGCTCCAATGAGTTAAAATCTAGAGTTGCAACAACATGTTGCACGACTGGCAACTTTTTTGAAAAAATAATCAAGATAATGAAATTATTTCACGCTCCTGGTATAATACACGGCTATAGGGTAAATACAGTTGACTCCCGTTTAGACGAACTTGAAGGGACCGTAAAAATTTGTTCTTATTACAAATTCGTCTTAAGCGGTGGGTTTTTGCATTCTGGACGCTAAAGAGAGCAAAAGTATTGTTCTTCTTAACCATGAAGTTCGTCTTAACCGAGTTCGTCTTAACCCGAGTCTAACGTACCACAAAAAGGAGCGTTTTCGAAACAAATTTTTCACATTCCCCCACGCTGAAAAGGAGCATATGTATATTTGTATTATAAACCTCTGTACATTGCGGTTACGCTTGGAATACTATCCAAATTATACCATTGGAGGGAATTCCATCCTTCCGCGACAAGATTAGTTTAACTGGTTCTATTTGAAAGACTCAAAAAGTGTGGTTTGTCGTACCTTAAGTGTTTTCTGCATTGCGTGAAGTGGCTCTTATTAAGTATTTGGAATTTTTTCCTGTCCATATAAGCTGTTTTATCGCCCACACAAGGAGATTATAAGCGAGAAGAAGTCCTATTTTGAGATTCTACCTTAGTTATGTGTGTTGGTACGTCAATATTTGCGTAATTGATAAACTCCACAGAACAGATTTACTACAGGTAAACCTTTATTGGCTTGGATTTCTTGGCGCCACGAAAACATGATATAGCTTCTGCAGCCGTTTCATGTCAGATAAATATTAAAATTCTGATTAGGCAAATAGCAATTATCAGTCATTTTCTGGGCAAATATTGATGTAAACTAAACTACAAAGAAACATCTGCCGGAATACCAGACATGTCACCACTTCAGCAATGAACCTCACAGGAATCACGCCCCAGCGAAAAGGCAGGGCGGTCGGATCGTTGTTTACTAATGGCGGCAGTATTGACTGCAACGGAAGCCTAACTCACATTGAATTATTAGGTTAAAAAGATATCAATTATACTGAAACCACAAAGTGAAGATGGTCATTTTGTTTCTGCATCATCAGAAAAAAACAATGGGCAGCGCCAACATAACCGCGTTTATTTGCGTCTGAAGGCCGCTTTCTGCAGCATAAGTAAAACATTCTTTTGACGAGTTACTGACCATTACAAAATTTCTCCCTGCCGTACAACCGATTTACAGCGTCTTCATCTTTACTTATTACTTCCAAATATTATCAGGCACAAGATACTATTTCGGGCTGTATTACCTGATGTAACCCTCGTGCCTTTTCTTAAGCAGCTTCGAAATTTTTGCACATGAAATACTACATCTGCACATCAACGAAACGCCATGCTGCTGACATTTCCAGCGTTTAACAAATCAAGTACGCTGTATAAGCAGAATCGCGAATTGGTCAGCATTCATACCGGCGAGCCAAAACTGTGCCCGAGCTCGTGAGCGAATGTTATCTCGGTGTCTCGCTGGGAGAGCCGGATATTGTTGTTGAGGAAGGTGACGATTCCCGTGTTCAGGCTCAGCTCGCCGTGGTACTTGGAAGCCACGTCCACGTTCGCCCCGAAGTGATGAAGGTCGCATATTCCTCCGGTGTCACCTGCACAAATACACGCCTTCCAAGTTTATGTCTGGCTTCAAGCTACGGTTTATAAAATATGGCCCTTCCAATAACAGCACATGATAAGGCGTTTTGAGGTTCCACTTGTTACTTTGAGTAACAAGAAAGGTTAGATGGAACTCCATAACTTTATTTCTTACATAAAAAGCTAGGTCTGCGTTAATGTTTCTTCGTGGTCAACATATTTACTTAACCTATATTTAGGCAGCAGCAACGGCCTGCGGCTTTCCGTACTAGGAAGATGCCACCCATCTTTCTTTCTTTTTTTATTTATTTTTCGGCTGCAATAAACGGTATTCAAAGACAACAATCAAACATATTAAATTAGGAAAATGTGTAGTGGCATTTTCCTAGTTGATTCTTGTCAGCTGGTTTTTCAATATTGTTTGTCATGCAAGCAAGGTTAAGTCAAGGATGAAAAATTATGAAATTCTAAATGGAGAAAAGATTTGGCATTTATCTGGTCAATTGTGTGCTTATGCAATGAACTGAGATTAATGTAATATGATATATATTAGTAAGTAATATTAGAAAAACTAAGGAAAGCAAACACTTGCCTGTTCTGAGCTCCGATACCTCGAAAATAAGCTGTAAAAAGTTTGTGACATCAATGAATTTTACCGTTCTTCTTTGCTGGCATCTGCATGTGATAAATGACTGCACGAAGCTTTATTTCTATGATACAATCATTCACAAAAAAGTTCACCAAATCGGAGTCCCGAGTGGCGGGGCAAAACCTGTTTTGAGAAAAGTAAAATAAATGTTTCTAGTGGCGTGAAAGACTCGAACAACGAAAAGAACAACAACATACATTATTATAGCTTGAGTTATCTGGCAACAACCACTATCGACAATTTTATTTGTGTCAAAGAAATACAGTGGACTCCCGTTAAGACAAACTCGGCTAAGACGAATACTGTGGTTAAGACGAACAACATTTTTGCTCTCTTGTAACGTCCACAATGCAAAAAAACATTTGCTTAAGACGAATTTCTGATATTGGTTTAATGGGAAACCAATGGCAATAGTCAATCATCAATCATCAATACGAACAAATTTTTACGGTCCCTTTGAGTTAGTCTTAACGCGGGTTTACTGTAACAGATATATCCGAAAACTTCGCGATTTAGTGTCGCTGTTGCCATCCGGGCGTAAGGATTGGAAAACGTCGAAATTTTATGTAACGCCGCCGCTGTTCACGTACCAAAATACCCGCACATTTTTAGAGTGAGAGCCTTAAGTGCCTTAGTCTTCGAAAAAAAATGTCGTTAATGTTTTCCGGTTAAGAAAACGACCACCCCTGTAAGGGGTAAACAAAGCACACATTTGAGTTTCGCATGGAATCTGAAACGGGATCTCCACAGGGGGAGTCCAGTACGGCTCTACTGCCTTATCCGCACTCTGCCAGTGGGGGAGGAAAAGGTGCTATTCTTATGATTCCTCTTTTTTGGCACATAACCACTTTGGGGATTACCAAACATTCGGGATATTGGAGGGTTCAACGTGCCCGCTTTAATAAACCATAAACTGTAAACGCGAGCATTATAGAATAGTGCGTTCCGTGTGACACCTGAACGTGATGTCAGGAGAGTGGAACAAGTGCACACCAGCCACGCACAATCCTGATTCTTAAAAAGCCGTGGCGTGTGCCGGTCTGCTCGCGGAAATATAATTCGACGCCGTCAGACGAAGAAGCGAGAACGAAGAGAAAAACTCGCACATAGAGTAGGGGTAAAGAAGCCTTTCGGAGTATTTGAAGTCAAAATACAAAGAAACGAAAACGGAGAGAGGAACTCGCACACGGATTGGTTGATTGTAGGGCTTAACACGCCGGCGCAACGCAGGCGATGAGGCGCGCCGTTGTGGGGGGCTCCGGATTAATCGCGTACACGCGGGAGGTTTTGGTTTTCGCCTCCAACAGAAAAGCGGCCTCCGCGGCCGGGAATTGAAACCCCGTCCTCGTACTCAGCAGCACAACGCCTTAGCCACTGAGGCACCGCCTCGGGTAACTCGCGTACGATGTAGGAGTAAAAGAGCCTTTCGAAGAAATTGAAGGCAAAATTAGAAGAAACGAAATCGAAGAGGAGAACTAGCACACAGTATAGGGGTAAAGAAGCCTTTTGTAGAAATTGTAAACCAAACTACACAGAAACAAAAACGAAAGCGAATAAAGAGACGCAAACACGATGTTGCAGAAAAGGCTTTGTTTACAACTATATGTCACCAGTCTTTCTTCCTAAAAGCACGATTTTGACCAGTTCCATCTTTCTAAACACTGATCCGTTCCATCTTTGCACATGTAGCAGTTGCAGCCGTAAAAAACTTTCTCTTACACGCTACTTCATTGCTTTTCGCGTCATCTCCCAGCTTGCTCGATGTACAATGCATGACAGTCGTGGCACTCGATCTTGTAAAAACCAGAAAGTTTGACAAGTAATAATTGATCAGTCGTTATCCGAATGGCTGAAATTTAATTGTGGCTCCTTACCAGATGGTTGTGGCCAGCTTGACAAGACGCTAATTGGTCTTTTGTACGGGAGAGTTTGTTTACTGAAGGTGCCACCCACATAGGGGAGAAAACGTCTTGGTCCTCTTACACCACGTCGAGCACTACCAGTGTTCCTAAACTTGAAAAGAATTGTTCCCCGGAAATGGTAATATGTGCAATACTGGCAAGCGAATTATATTTCCTACGAACGGTAGTTCTATTTCCGGATTGAGATCTGCTTACTGCCGGCCTCGGCGAGAAAGGCAAGGCCTAGCGTTCCTCCCTGAAAATCCCGGTGGGTCCACAAGTACGACGCACAGAAGTGCTCGTGGTTAATCTTGGACAGCTCCAAAAGCGCGTGTGTGGCGTCCAGGTCGTCGCGGCAAAAGGGGTTCGTGCGCCGAACGCGGCCTTCACACGAGCTCGAGTCGTTGACCTGCGACAGGAAGGGGAAAGTGGTGTGAGGTGCTTATGTGTATGGTTGCTGGGGCGACAGTAAAGCCAAAACAAAAAAAAAAATCTCTTCCCTAAGAACGTTGAAAGAAGCCCGAAAACTTTCTCACATCAGATCTGCGTCAAAAGTGCGTCACAACCTTCGCTAAAGTGCGTCCAACGTTCATTTAAAGTGCATCCAATCGATCGTCAAACCTTCAAACACCCATGTCGGAAACGTACAACGGACGCATGCGACGATTTTTTGTGCACTAAGTAGACGCATCTACGAACGATCTAATGGTAATGGTTTATGAGATGAACGTGCACCATTGGTAACTCCTTCATGAGCGATTCGTGTTCTATCGGTCTAGAATGATCGATCTAGAACTGTTTCTTTTTTGCGATTTTCATGCAACCGCTTTAACAGGATGGAAGCCCGGTTCGCGGACGCGCTGTGTGTCCAGAGGTCTATCAGGGCTTTTCGTTCGACCAACCGGTCTATGGTAAAATGCTTTAGTTTTCTTGACAGGACGTCGTCGGTCCCACTAAGACAGCCTTCGCTTTAAAATTCCCTTCTGTTGCGCCCGACCGTAGCAGAAATACCAGATTTTATTCTAAGCAAACTGACTCACACAGAGAAAGGGACCTGACCAGGAATAAATTCCCGGGCCAAGCCAGCACTTGGCATCCGTTGTTTAAACGCTCTTACTCGCAACTTGGGGAATATCGTGTCTACCTTCCAAGCGCATGAAAAGACGCTACCAGCCGAAAAAGATGATTCAGGAGGTCCTTAGCTTTGCATCGCGGACGTCGCTAACGTGCACAGCAGTGGTAATGCTCCAAATATAGGTTCATTATGCACTGAGTAAATAACGCGCTCTTGCTGCTCTTTTTTCTGTTTTACTGAGAAGTAGTATATGTCTGCCCCCGCCCTCCCCCGATGACATTTTATTTCGGTGAAGCCGCTTTACTCGGCGCCACCTCAGTGTTTCTTTTCGCCACCGCCGACCCCTCTTTCACGACTGTGACTTGCCGGTTTCCCTCACGTTTAAGCACACGCACAGAAGCGGTTGCCAGGTTATGCGTGCACGGTAGAGGATGGGAGGGAGAAAGGCGGGAGGCGGAGGTGTGCTCGCAAAGCTATAGACTTCATGCCCTCAGTAATGACATGTTCTTTATGCTGGCGGTAGGCTTACATCGGGATTTCAAACAGCCGAATGCGACCGATCCGATGTACTTACTAGATTTGGTTTTGGGTTATACAGACAGTAAGATGCCTACCACGCGGGAGGGAAACAGACAGCCCCACGTTTGTTCGCTAGAATAAAACTCGGGTCGTTCCAAGTTTCACTACGCTAAATGGCTAGCATCTATGCTCAATCAGAAATTACAAACAAAAGTGTGTTCTTTCGTGCACTTCACCGCAGGTCATCCAACTTGACAGAATCGAAGAGCCCTCATTTTTTTTTCTCTTCGGCCATCAGCCGCATTCTCCATTTAAATATATTTGAGATCAATTTTTTCGATTAGATTTCTCTGTGGGAAGTATTTTACGAATTATTTGCAGTTTTATTCCCTTAAAACATTCTTCGTTGGAGTAGAAGTAAACAACTTGAATGACAACCTTTCTTACGTTTTGCGCTGGTAGCGCCTCCAATTGAGCAGTGCAGACAATAAAGGCAGCGATTCACACGTTCACTTGCTATGTATCCTGAGAATAAGTTTAATCAGGAAATACCATGCGCTCTCCTTCTGCAAAACTAAAGGAAAGATTCGAAGTGTGCAATCAACGAACCCGGAAGAAATTATTGTTTCTAGAAAGAATACATTAACGACCTTTGACACTGGGCCCTTCGTAATATTTAGCAGGTATGCTATGAGACACAAGTTAAACCTCTCACGCTCTTTTACACACATCCGATCGACAGGCACATTTATGAAAATGGTTTTGACTTCGGTGATCGACTTGTGTACTTCGAAGGAACGCTGAAGTGAAATTTAGGAGCTTGTAGTCGTCATTAAATGTGGTTTAACCACCATATTATGTCGTTCCACCAAACATGTCGCCTTGAAGCTCCCGTCTGGAGTCATAGTTTTCTATGGAATTCTCCCCACAAAGGAGAATACCGCTTGCCATCTACAGCCACTTTTCAAAATACTAAAATGGCGTCCCAAGAGCTTTGGTTGCAGTTTGATGTCACAAAATTCTTCTCTTAGAGATACTAATCTGATCGTTGTATTAAACTTTTGTTACTATTACGGGATACACGGGCTTACAACCAATTAAATTGTGCTCTGCGTGCGCGTGATTGTGCTGTCACAGCCGATAGCGAGGGTGCGTGGCGAATAGACCAGAGGGAAGGAGATGGCTCTTGTGAACCTACACTAAGTCCATAATATTGATTTATTGTGGGTCTTAACGCGCCGTAGCTTCACTTGGGCTTTGTGGCGTGCCTTGGTGAAGTGCTCCAGGTTATTTATGAACAACTGTCTGGCGCTCTCTGACCCAGCTGGTCTTGCGCCAAAATAATCCAACCATCATCATCATCATCATCATTATCAACTCAGAGTCGTTAACGTGCGCCCGTATAGCAACACACGCGCGTTTTCGCTTTTCGCCTCCATCAGAAAAAGCAGCGACTAGGGCCGGGACCGAACCTGCGTCCTCGGAATAATCAGCACTACGTCATAGCCATTGAACCACCGCGGCGAGTAATAATTCAAAAATAACGTTTAAGCAGGGCGAAGGGGACGTTTTTTTTTTTTCGGGTATAAATTTTTTTTCGGGTATACAAATATCGAGTCTTTGTTCGTAAAAATTAAAGTAGAATTACTGGAAGCATTTCGGAGATACTAGTCCGTGGAAACAAACTCCACATTGAACGCTACCAATAGCTTGAACTTTCCTCCTTTTCCTGTATTTGAATGTACTGAACGAGGGCTGCCAGCATTAATTTATTTATTTATTTATTTATTTATTTATTTATTTATTTATTTATTTATTTATTTATTTATTTATTTATTTATTTATTTATTTACTATTTATTCATTCTTTATTTGATTATTTATTTATTTATTTATTTATTTATTTATTTACTATTTATTCATTTCTCTATTTCTTTATTTGATTATTTATTTATTTATTTATTTATTTATTTATTTATTTATTTATTTATTTATTTATTTATTTATTTATTTATTGTAGGGTTTCGTGCACCGGCGCAACGCAGGCGATGTAGCGCACCGTAGTGGACGGCTCCAGATTAATTTTGACCTTCATGGGCATAGCCTACTGTATAACGCCTCTGCCTGCTCAGTGCCAAACATTCCGTCGTTTTCTCTGGTGGCGCCCCAATCTCAGGTTCTCCTGTGTTGGCGAAGGCACGGTCAACATTCGTCTTCACACCTGGCAACAACGGATGGTTTTAAAAAAAGTTCTCAAGGCCCTTTGCAAACGAAAAATTCGTGTTGTATAAAGGAGACGCTCGTTCTAGCACTGGCGGGAAACTCCCGTTTGAACAAAAAAGGTATAAAAATTCACGAGGACAAAAATAAACCGTCTAGCAAGTGGCTGAGGTGAGGCTAGAACTTGACAGCGGCAATTACTAAAGAGATGGTCCTTCTCGGCCTACCTTGTTCAAACGTAGGTAATATAACGCAAAGGGTTTTTTTTTTTTTTTTTTTGCGTTTCACTCGATTCAGCCAGAAATGTTACGGGCGAGTTCATTAGTGGGTTTGTGACCCACTGGGAATTGATCGGTTATTTGGTATGTGATTGGTGAGGGAAGAATAAGTGTAGCAGGAAGAAGTCGAGAGAGAAACGAGCTCAGTGCAGGCTGAATTTTTATCTTGAGCTGATGTAGGGGCCCTCAAATGCTGAGTATCGCCTTGAGCTAAAGCTAAAAGTGGTCATTCTTTGCGCAGCAGCATGGCATTGCCGACTTCCGCGTCGTCAATATATCTACTACATGCACGATGGCACCATTTCGTGGAGCAGCGGCGACGAAGAAATAGGGGGGCGGGGGGGGAGAGTGGGCGTATACCATTTAGGGGACCATACAAAATATTAGCGGCTGAAGGGAGATCAACTGTTCGGACTTCTTTAAACAAAATTTAATTAATATGACTCAATTATCACTAAACACCGAATCAAGCCTCATTATTTTTCACTTATCAACTCCTATCAAGCGGGAAAAAAGTTAACTGTCTCTTATCGCAGTGGCAACCGTGAGGACATGAACACATTTTGTTGTAAAACTCCCGTAGTGAACCCAAAAGCGCGGGCGTGCCGACGGCAACAGTACACCGAACGCCGTTTAGTAGTCCTGCGACGCCACGCATAAAGCTTCGGTCTTTACTATTGGCTTATGAAGACAAAGCTCGCTGTTTTGCGGACTTTTGCAGCTGAAAGACGCCTTCGCGCAGCGGACGACGCCGAGGGGCGCTTCAGTTCACCTCTGCTTGAAACAGCAGTTCGAATCGGCATGGCCATCGAAAAACCTGGGAACTTGGCGCCCCCACAGTGAACGGGATGCTCCAATGGGTTTCAGGACGGTAGAGCAGGCACAGTCTGTTATACAGGAGGCTATGACATGGGGACCTATAACTTGCGCCGAAAGCTCGTACACAACGGGCGTTTTTGCTTTTCGCCTCCATCAGAAAATCGCCCGCCTGGGCCTAGAATCGAACCCCCGTCCTTGTGCTCAGCAGCACAACGCCTTAGCTACAGATCCACAGCGGCAGTGAGGGCTGCTAGAAAATTTGCAAAAAAAAAAAGAGGCGGATCAAACACATACGTGAGAATCAACGTTACGAGAAGTATTCATCGTGGCGTAGCTTAGTTGAGAGGAAGTGGCGTGTGGAATTTTTTTAATTGTGCTTGGCATGGTTGCTGATTTCCCCGAACTGTGGGCTCTGGTGAGTGCGACGATTAATACGACATTACGTTTTTTTTTATTTTAAATCCATACATCCATTTTCAATGTATTTAATTTACCCGTTATACCTCGGTGGAACGGGAAGGGTTTCAGTTCTTTCAGCCCGTTTTAATAAAGGTAAGGAGAAACGTTCAGTGTTTCTATCTCCATTTCTTCTAATAAAGAGCTATCTCTCTCTCTCTCTCTCGTGAAAAGGTCACCAGCTCCAAGCACTGATAACGTGATCCACGCAGGAAATGGGGCTTCCCCATTTACTCCCCTTTGCTCCCCCACAAGTAGCTTGCCAAGCCCGACAGGCCAGCCTTGTCTCGCATTCAATCGCCTCGAACCCCCGCCCCCGAGATGTGTCTCCGCCCCTGTACCCTGTAGGAGCTATACCCGGATGGCAGCTGCTTTGTCTGGTGTAAGGATAAAACCTAGTGGCGCACGGGGCTAGAAAGCCGCAACAGCAGCAGCCACAGCAACAGCAGCAGCTCACTGAAATCCCGCAGGAAGAGGCAAAAAAAGATTCTCTTTGTGCCTCTAGGATAACGACACACTAGTCGGCGGGCAACCTTGTACTGTGCACCCGAAGTCACTTTGTCTTACCTGTACGCGCTGCACCTCAAAGACGATGTCGGTTATGCCGTTGAAGCTCGTCCCTTTGAAGATTTCGGATACCGACGCTGTGTGTGTATGTATAATGGAAGTGATGGTCTCGCGTGCTTTCTCCTCCTCGCCATTTGAATCTTCCAGGACAGATTGAAACAGCGTGTGGTCCACCAGGATTTCAAGGTTGCAGACACGCTTCATGTAGGAGTTACCGCCTCGCTTTTGGGGGGCATCTCCACGGCCCTGCGATTGGTGGGTATGCCTTTTGGTTGAGTGAACAACGCCGGGACAACTACCTAAAGAAAAGTAAACCATGTACAGTAAAAATGTTGCAAAAACCACTGCACTCGGCAATTGTTTCTATTGTTTCATTGGCCTCTTCTCCACCCCTTCATTGCTATTACTGAGAGGCTTGTCCAATCGCCTTGGTTGGGCCTAGTGCCACTAACGTGTGCAAGTTCTAACGGTAATTATAACTGCGTGCCAAGCAACTTCAAACTGGTTGTGCGCGAAGCAGCGAGCACCGGTTGACAATGTGTGAGCACAAAGCGTATCGTTAGTCCTACCGTCCGGCGCAGACCCGACAGTTTCTAGCCTTGTCGTTTCCTCTTTGGTGTGCTGACGCCCCTTCTGGGCATGGCTGCGGGTATGGCTGGCAGCCCCGGAAATCGTGGGAATCTAGAGTAAAACGCTTTCGCTTTGACATTTTGGGACGAGGGAATTAGAGAGGTCGTCTGTTCCATCAGGGTAACAGAGTGGATCTCTAGAGAAGGCAAGTGTTAGAAGGACGGCAGAAAGTTAGATGGGCAGATGAGATAAATAAGTTTGCGGGGATAAATTGTTCGCAGTTAGCACAGGACCGGGGTAATTGGAGAATAATGGAAAAGGTTTTTGCCCTGCAGTGGGCGTGGATAGGCTGGTGATGATGTCCCATTATCCGCAATAATGCTCCGGTGCTCGCACTACGCTGAGCTTAATGCCAGTTCGAGCTCAGTAAAGTCAGCAGTCTCGCCTACCTTGAACTCAGACACGTTGGACGCCCAGACCGGACCAGGTCCGCCATAGCTCTTCGATAGAGAGTCCAAAGCGGAACGCTTCGGCCTTCGTCGCCTTCCCTGGGGCTCCTTGATCGCCATCTGAGAAAGAGCAAAGGTTCGGATTAAAGAACGCAGGGTTCATCTTTCGGTATTCACTGTCTTGTGCGGCTGTAGTGTACCACCAAACCAGGAACTTGTGGCTTGCTGTATTAACACAAAGGGCCACCGAAACTGCATTCATAGCTTAATTAGACGTGCCGAGGAGTGTTGTTCCTTATTATGTGTAAGATTAAACGTTTCAAGGGGTAGGAAAACGCTTGTGTCAGGGAAGGAGCGTGACAATATGCCACACATTTGCATCCTATTCCCAAAAAACTGATAGTTACCGTACTGTAGTTGTTCTCCGTCGCTTTTTTTGGCAGCGGTTTTTAAAAGTACAAGGAATTTCGGTCTTGCCTCTGCAGTCATAAACTATGGCACCCAGTTAGACTAGTAATAGCATAGTTTGCACGTTACTCAAACTCGAAAGTGCTAGAAACTTTGCAAAATGCACTTTTATTTTTTGTTTTACTTATAGGTCGAAGATGTTGGCATTAAGGCTGAGAGAGACATTGCGACAACAATGATATATTCAGAATACCTGCTGCTCAGTGGTTGTCATTCGACAAGCCCCTGAAAAGGAGTGAGTATTTCCGGACCGTTTCCTACATATGACAGTGTCGCTGCAATATTTACCCCCATGACGCCGTGATACAAAACTGCACGTACTCTAAACAGATTACATGACACTATGTCACAAATAATAATTAATAAGAGTAGCAAAATTTTCTGCAACTAACACGTTACAGGTTCTTCTCACTGCTTGAAGCGACGGTCGTTTCATGGTAGTTAGCGGGCAATAAACGCCGACGTTATCTCGACCCGCTTACGCATGGAAGACAATCATTTCGCACTGAACTGCGCGGTTATAAACTAGGACGTTGCTTGAGAAGGCTCTCGGATGGCCGAGAGGAGATGAGCTCTTGGTTACACCCTACAGATTCGCCTTTTTTTAAAGGAGGCATACAAACGATAATATGCCGCGGGTATCCTCTACGCAATATAGTTAACCTCTGCAATACTGCGATGTTTAAGGGCGAAAGCCTTGTTTTTATACGAATGCAGAAAATTTGAATAGTTGCAGAAAATTGTTGTGTGGTGCGTAACACCATACGGACAGTCGCGGCGCGTGCCGGAAGAAAAACAGCGCCGAGTGTTCTTAAGAATTGCAACAGGTTACTCGTGGAGAGAGAGCCCTCTGTCGCAAGTGCAATACGAGCCTCCTTAAAGGGACACTGAAGTGAATTTGTCAAGCTCCCGTTTTTGCTTGCACTGCGTAGACTGGCTCAAATTAGCACACTTTTCATCGTTTATCCGGTTGACAAATCGGTAATTATTTTACAAAGCGCGAAAGAAGAAAAACTACCATGCGGCGGTTTGCGGCGGCCGCACCAACTAAGGTGTGACGTTGGGAGGAGGGGCGCCGTGATTGGACGATGCCCAAGGTTTAGCAATCACACAAGTTTCGGTTTCGGTTCTGTAAAACATAACCAATGGCTTTGTTGGATGGGCATTCTTAATATCTCAGTAATCATCGTACCGCGCTTCTGCCATGTTGTCGGCTGTAAAATGCACAAGATAAGCCTCCCAGGACGGCTTGTAGTCGTAGCATTCACTAGCCGAGACCTACGCAGTGCATGAACGCCCTCCGCGTACCCGCAAACGCCCAAATGTCATGCGTTTTTCCCCCATATTTGGAGCTTGCCTCCCTCATGCCTGTATCGTAAAAAGCGTGTTCGCACCAGGCCAAGGGTCTGTCCATTCTGGCCTGTGCCCACTGCCTGCAAGCAGTCGGTGCTTATGGCAACAGCACGCCAACGAGAACTCGCTAGCGCGCCAGTGCCAGCCTGCGCGCGTTTTGTGAACTAGTTCGTGTAGCCATGAACGTTGCGGCCCCCAAAAAAGGTGAACTCAATATAGAAAACATCGGCGGAAAACAAAAAAGTTAACTTACAAAAAAAAAAGCACGTACCCGCGGAGATTCGAACTCGTGACTCGCAAAACATTTGCGGTGAGGCTCTATCGCCCCAGACCGCTAGGCCACGGAGCGGGACGCGAATGCCTTGCTAATATAGGGTATATATTGTACAACCGGTTTACACTTTTATTTAGTTTTGGCATTTCAAGCCGCTTAGGTGACTAGGTGACTATTTGTTGTACTGCGATCGTGCAGTAAGCGTCGCCCGAGTTTCCACAGTAGCTCACGTCTAGCAATTGCATTTCGTAGACGGAAAAGCGTTCGCAGATGCGTAGTCGTGCTGCTGACCGCTGTGCTTGTTCGCCCAGCGCAAAAAAGTGCTTCCCGCGCCCTAGTTTTACGCTGTACGGTAAAAATATTAGTTGATTTTATTTGCTTAGTACCTATATTGACTTCGCTGACTCGTCTCCCGCCTTCAAGAGGCCTTATATTTTCCTACTGGCGTACCAGTCAGCGAAGCGTCGCATGTGCAGCGCTTGTGTGAAGCGACCTTGACTTGGAGCTAGATACAGTGTACAAACAAACCAAGTAAAGAAAGGCACATTCTTTCCATTCACAAACGTGTCCTGGCTTCGTTTCAAATAAGCGAACGAATTGCGACCAAGCAATTTTTTTTAACCTCCTTGATTGCGACGACCCGCCGGCGGCCGGCGGACGAAACGCTGGGCCGACTGACTCTGTCGGCCGGGGAGCCGTGCAGTAGCGCAGCCGTGGCGCAGCCAATTGCCCCTCCTGACGTCACACGAAAACGCCACAGAAAATGGGCGAGCGTAAAGAGAGGAGGACAGCGTTTTCGAATTAGTTTTTTACTAAATAAAATCGCGTAAACGCGCCTAGAGTGGTCGAAAACATGGCTGGGGACTCCGGACTACAATTTGCGCTAGTAATCCCGCAATGTTTACATATCACTTCAGTGTCCCTTTAAGTAATGAAGGCACCGATCGGGTCGAACACGAAAGCTCTGGCGATGGGAAGCGAGCGTAATGAGCATTAGAGTGTGCTGTACACGGGTCTGGTTATTTAAGGTGACAGGAACGGCCGAAAAGTTCAAGAAGAAGTTAATAGCGAATCAAAAGAAGTACCAAATATGATATTTCGCCTTCACATTCATAAAAAGCTCCAAGTATCCCAGGTATGTTTTGACAAGTGATCGCTGTGATGCCTTCTAATGCTTTAGTCGCATTATTTGTGAAAGGACCAAGCCACGGGCTGTTCGAGTCGAGTGGTTCATCATTTGTTATGCAAGAATTTGTGCGATAGGAGCACACGTCTGTTTTTGGTTTTACACCGTATTAAGCACCCCGATTTATTGCAGGCTACGTGCGCCCGAAGGGACACTTGGACTGAGAATATTTCCAACCACAGAATATGCGCCGCCAAAGTGGATGACTGAGACTTTCTCAGGGTAATACCTTTTTGTTGACCACGCGGGCGGCGCAGGTTATTAAGGAAGGACTCCGTAGCTCCGTGCAGGCCACAACGACCGTCTTGAGCATAAGCGTCCTTCGCCGAATAGATGACGGAGTGGAAACCGCGGGGACGTGGGCCGAAGTAGCGGCTGGCGCGCTCCACGTGGAACTCATCGCGGGGAGGCAGGGCGATGTGGCCAACGAACACGCCGTCTGTAACGGCGCCGACCACCCGGCTCCCTGGAACGTCTGCAGTCATTTGATTGCCTTTAGTACCCGGAATCGCAACACTGTAATCTTCAGCCTGATGAAGCACGGTGTGATTTCTGCCATAATAGATTGAATCGACTTATCTTTGAGTATAGCTTGCAAATCTAGGTGTCGATTTCAAACGAAGGCAAAAAAAGTATTTCGTAGTGTTGCCACTTCTCAGAAACACGTGGGAATCTAGCACTGTTGAAGCACTCCATCGGATTTCCGAAAGACACTTCGACAATAAAATACGCAATTTCCACTGAGTGGAATTGTGATCCTACTTGAGTGTGCACGATTGTTAGCACTTATCCAATTCAAAATAAGCGCATATCACTTGCCTTAAAAGACAGGACATCGCACAAACTGCTCGAGATACGTCGACTGCGAACCTTCTATTTAAATAAACACGCGGTCTCCTCACTTGTTCTAGCCTTTCTAGCCTCTCGTTAGACCGCGCAAAGTAAATGATCTAGATTACACGCTCAGAACTGCGGCGCGATTCAGCTGAATCGAAGATGTGCCGCTGTACCCCCACTGCTTCGCAAGACGCTCACCCTGAACTTAATGCGTTGGTATTTCGGGCCGTTTCTCTATGGCATTACACAGTGCTTCCGTAATGACATTCAGTACTACTAAAATTTGGTAGGGGCGTATACCATAAGGTAATCACAAGACTGCTATAGACAGTGAATCGGCCACCCTCATAGGAAAGTGCTGCCACGCGGTCTTCTACTGTCGTATTCCCCTTTTATCTTTCTCAACTCTGCACGAATTTCAGAGCATGGCTGCGTTAGTTTGTCATCCACTCCTTATTTCCTCGACTCCGCTGAGTAGAAGATACCGCAAATCCTTTCCATGCGAAGATCGCTTTCAATTATCCCCTCCACTGGAGGCTCGAGTGGAGGGGGGATTAAGATTAAAGGGTAGTCCTATTTATGCTACCAAAAAAAAAAAAAACACCGATGCCACGAGTTTTTCTCATGAGTTTTTCTCGTGAAAGCATTATGCTCTAATTGAACGCTCTTCAGTATAACATTAAACGACCCAGAGCGCTCTGGATCGCTTGTGACAGCTTCTCCACTGTGCAAGAATGGAAAAAAAAACCAGACTGCCAATCTCGCCCTCGCGCTGGCTGAAATTAAACAAGCTTCCCCGAAGTTTTTAATCAGCTCAACACATCGGATTAACCCCCCTTTCACGTGGCTCTGCGCACACCCAGGCGTTACCCTCGTGGAGGCGCGAGTTCTTTTTCTTTAGTCGCAGCCAGTGGGAATAGAGTAGTCCTTTTGCTGCGACAGACAACGCCAGACACCTCCGGTACCGAAGCCAGAATTATCACCCAATGAACCAATTAATTTTCGCATTGAAAAGGAATCATCAGGGAATGGCGCAAGTCTAAAATACTCCTTTCCTACATCTGTGCTCTATTTAGAAATATACACTCGCCTGCTACGTGTCCCGAGTAGATATGATCGAGGCTTGCGTTGACGGGACCACGGCTGGTCACCATGACGAAGTCGTTCGAGAACGAGGACCGATCTCGTGCCAGACGCAGTCGGAAAAGCCTGCATGAAGAGAAAACAATAATTTTTTGCTAATACTAGAAAAAGTAAACAGAAACAGTCAGCTGCGTGTCCTTACAGTTAACGGTACGGCGGCCACTTGGACAAGCTTGGAAGGATATTAGGGTTGCGTGAGCCGTGGATAAGCAAGTTGTCTTCGCCCTGCCGATTAACTGCCGCTCTCCCGCTACCCTCTTTCTAGGGATGAGCTGTACCAACTCTTTGAGGCTGAATGTACACCGACCGCCCCACCCCCAGCAAGAAAAAATGAAAAATACAAACACAATGTTCCGTGATAATCATAATCATCATCAACAACAACAACTAGAGTTCCTGTATATCGCTTAACGCAAGAGTTGCGCCTCTGATTGCCACATGCCGCGGGTTCGAGTTCGACAAGAAAGCCCGCTTTCAGTGCTGCGCACAAGACCCCGTATTCACCCAGTTCAGTTCCACTGCGCATCCGCAGTTGCAGAAGCGGCGGCTGGTCAGCTGATAAGCAGTCGACTATGGCGCGCGTTTTTGCCTGCGCTGCTCCTGGCCACTCCTCCTCGCCGCTGCCGATGGCACGCCGGCCCGGCGACAGCTCCTACATGCGAGACGGGTGGCTTTCCCGCACAACTTGGAACTCAAGGTGGGCGATGGACGCGCAACTCTGCTCCCATAGGGGAGCTATATACAGGAACTCTAACAGCAACAACCTATCTACGCCCCCTGCTTGGCAAAGGCCTCTCCCATTAATCTCCAATTATCCCGGTCCTGTGATAACGGCGAGCAATTTATCCCCGCAAACTTCTTGATCTCATCTGCCCATCTAGCTTTCTGCGCCCCCTGCCACGTTTGCCTTCTCTAGGAATCCACTCTGTTACCCTTAATGACCAACGGTTATCTTGCCTTCGCATTACATACCTCCCCAGGTCCATTTCTTCTTCTTAATTTCTACTAATATTGCCGCGAACCACGTATGGGATTGTTTATTTATTGTTTGTTTTTACTGCCCGGCAATGCCCGGCTCTGTTATCTTTGTCCCAAGCGAAGCGCCTCTTTCATTCCTTATTTTTTATGCCACAAGAGCTATCTCATCAGATAGGCAGACTGTTTCATCTTAACTTCACTATCCCAGAATAATCTTCTCTGACCAACAATGTTCTGGATGTAAATCGACGGTTCCAGACAACACTCGCGGCAAAAGATAAAAGCCTGCACAGCAGACGTCGCGGTATTCCTTTCGACGGTCCTCGCCTGCGCAAGTCAATTTGTTGACCGCTGCCTTCCCCGCCTCTGTATTCTATTGAGTTGTTAGGGGAGCACAAATTCGCTCCAATAAACTTGTTTTCCTTGAAGACAACTGCTTCGTCTTTGGCCACGTGACAATATGTCCTTAAACACGCGTTTGTTCCCTGACCCACTTCGCTCTCTTCTAATCTCTTAATGTTACACCTATCTAATTCCGTTCCATTGCGCGCTGAGTCATCCTCAATTTAAGTTGAACCCTCTTAGTGGAGCCTCCAAGTTTCTGCCCCGTAGGTGAGTACCGGTAAGATGCAGCTGTCATACACTTATTATTCAGGGAAAATGGTAGGCTGCCATTCATTATCTGAGAATGCCTGCCGAATGCAGCTCCACCTCCATTCTTATCCTTCGAATTACTCTGCCTCACGGTTAAGGATTCCGGGTTCACAACTTGGCCTAAGTAGATATATTCGCCTTACCACTTCCACTGCCTCGCCCCCTATCTCAAACCGCTGTGCTGTCTCGAGGTTATTGATCATTACTTTAGTTTTTCGCTATATTAATTTTCAAGGCATCACGGTTCTACTCTGCTAGTCCAGTGCAGTAAGCATGCTTTGAAATTTAGTCCCCCGAGTTACTTAACAAGGCCACGTCATCAGCAAAATCTGAGGGTACTGAGGCATTCTGCATTATCCCTTACTCCCACCTGTTCCCCAATCCAACTGTTCTGAATACTTCTTGTAAAGCATGCTGTGAATAACATTGGATAGATATTGTTCTCCTTGCCTGACACCCTTCCTTATAGGTATTTTACTGCTCTCCCTTATGGAGGATGATGGTAGCTGTAGACCCGATTGTAGATATCCTCTAGTATTCTTACATAATGCTCGTCTACACCCGTTGTTCCGTAAGGCCTGAAACGACTGCTAGGTTTCGACCGAGTCCAAAATGCTTTCTAGTAGTCTATGAAGGCTCTATATAGGGGTTCAGTATACTCCGCGCAATTCTCTATAACCCGATTGATCGTGTGAATATCGTCCATTGTTTAATAGCCTTTACGAGACCCGGCTTGTTCTTTAGGTTGACTGAAATCTAAGGTGGCGCAGAAATTCTGTTAGCGATTACCTTGCTAAGTACCTTGTCGACGCCTGACGTAAGCTGATCGGCCTGTAATTTTCAAGTCCTTCATGTCAGCTTTCTTATGGATTAGGATCATGTTCACGTTCTTCCAAGATTTCAATACACTCGTGGCCATTAGGCATTGCGTGTATAGGTTTGCCACTTTTTCTAGTACAATTTGCCCGCCATCTTTCAAGAGGTCTGCTGTTATCACATCTTCACCAGGTGATTTGCCCCCTTTCAGTTTTTTCAAAGCCTTCCTTACTTCTTCTGTCGATACTGGTGGGATGTCTATCTCCTCTTAACCAGTTTTTCTTTCGGAATTATCCTGGTTGTCCCGGCTACTGTAAAGATCTCTATAGAACTCCTCGGTTAATCTGACTGTTTTATCCCTATTTGTGATGACATTGCCTTGCTTGCTTTAGGTGTATACATGGGATTTCTCCCCACGCCTAGACGCCTTTTCACTGCTTAGAGGCTGGCTCCATTCTTTACAGCATATTCGATCCGCCACATATTATACTTCCGTATGTCAGCTGTATTACGCTTATTGATTAACTTCGAAAGCTCCGCTAGGTCTATTCTGTCAGCTGGGGTGGAGATTGTCATCCTATTACCGTTCCTATTATATTTCGGTCTCTGGGACGTTTACCAGTATTCCTCTGTCTAGCCATAGTTCCCCCGACGTCTACTGCACACTCCGTGATAATGCGTGTAAGATTGTCGGTGGCTTCGGTGTCGTAAACTCTGCTTCCACGGTATGAGCTGAATATCGGTTCTGCAGCGCGATCGTGAATTCTTCAACTTTACGTCATACCCTAAGTTCATTGTCAGGCTTCTTTCGTACCAGCTCTTACGGTTTACTCCTCGAAATCTAGCCTAATCGAGATCTTATCATACGGTTGGTCACTAGACTTTACCCTTCCGAGCACTTCCACATCCTGCACGACGCCAGGGTTATCGCATAATATGAAGTCTATTTCATTTTTGTGCTCCTCATTCGGGCTCCACCACGTCCACTTCCGGCTCTCCCGTTTGCAGAAGAACGTATTAATGATGCGTAGATTATTCGGTTCTGCGAACATGACTAGTTAGTGCCCCTGCTATTTCTACAGCCCAGACCATAGTTCCCAACTGCCTTGTCACCAGCCTGATTCTTGCCACTTTAGCACTGAAGTCTCCCATAACTACGGTATTCGGTGTTTTTACTTTGACCATTGCCGATTCCACATCTTCATGGAAGTGTTCAACTACCTGGTCCGGTGGCTGGGTGTAGTCGCGTAGCCCTGTACCACCTCAAGTTTGTATCTCTTATTAGGCCTAACTAATTATAAAACCGGCTACCCTTTCGTTAATGCTATAGTATTCGTCTATGTTGCCAGCTATGCTTTTATGGACTAAAAATCCCACTCCCAGTACTCTTCTATCCACTAGACCATGATAACTTAGGACGTGTCCATTTTTCAGCACCCTAAAGGCGTCACCTGTCCTCCTCACCTCACTAAGCCCTATGACATCCCATTTAATGCGCTCCAATTCCTCGAACAACTCCTCTAGACTCGCATCGCTGGATAAAGTTCTCGCGTTAAGCGTTTCCAGGTTCAGATTCCAATGGCGGCCTGTCCGGCTCCAGGGATTCTTAGCACCCTCTGCTCCGTGATCAGAATAGCTCTATTCCCCTCGTTAGTATGGTTAGTTCCTGAACAAAAAAATTCACCATCTTCCCGAGGGGGACCCTGAGGTGATGCGAAGCATCGCAGAGTTCCAATCCAATCCAAGCCAAGCCAAGCCAAGCCAATCGAATCCAATCCAATGCCCCTCGCGAGAGAGTGTTCGCTATCGGAGAGGAGAGGGGGTGAGCGGCGGAGAGCGCAGCTGGCGCGGCGAGGAGAATGGGGGAGGGGTGGACGACGACAACGCCGACAACGCCGGATGGATGAAGGGACAAGGCGGGTGAATAAGATGCGTTCGCATCTAAAAACAGATACATCGAGGCGACACAGAATGGCCAAGATCACCTGAACAAGGGGTGCTTCATAACTGCGCAGTTACCTTATTACTCCAATTTCTGTGGGGAATAGTGGGGTATAATTGTGGCAATTAGGAAAGAACTCTCTGTGGTCTTTTGTTACCCTGAGTCAGTTACAGTTACGCCAGTACAGCAGTTTGCGACCATGGCGGGATTCGCGCGAGTGTAGGTTAATTTTTTTACTGAAGCAAGCCTAGTGCAGTGTTGAAATCGAAAGTCAGACGGAAGTCCGTCTGATCAGGAGAACACATTTACAAAAATTTAAAACTAGCACTGACCATGAAAGTTTATAACACAAACTCACTTCAAGGCTTTTCAGTAAGGGAGCCGAAAGGTCTTTGCTTCATAATTGTTCATAGTGAGTGCTAGTTATAAATTTTTGTTAGTGCAGTGTTCGATGTGTAAGTGCTCGTTGCTGGGCTAATGCTTCAGCCATGCCTCCCGGCCATCACTCGCTAGCCCGTTACGCGTATGTCTGGAGCTCAGCTACGCCTCCGCAGCTATATCTTTCTCACCGCACTATTTGCTGTAACGTGGCGCAAACGAAATCTAAGCCCACAGCTGGATGCATTCCCACCGCCCTCTTCCACTAACGAGGGATTTAAGGCTGAACAAAACTGATGGATCAGTAAGCAATGAGGATCAGCGCGCCATGGCTGTGGGGAAACGCTGAGGCAGCGAAGCTACAGGGAAACGGACACAAATTCTCGTATAGGACAGGACAATCAAGCCTGCCTACCATCCCTCTGCACTCTCCCGTGCGAAGAAACAGCCCTTCTACCTCACACGCCTGCTCAACGTGGCACTGGTTAGAAAGGAGGCAGTCGCCTAGGTTGAAGAAAGTATTTTAATTCTTCGATGAACATCTTGGAAAAAGCTGATTCTTTAAATAGAAAAAAACTAAAACAGTTCCACTAACCTTGAAAACTGTCAAGTGCGCAGCAGTGGCTCGCTAGAGGGGCTTTGGCGCGCTCTCTTGACTAGTTCCAGTATCAGCCTGGCATTCATAATGAAATCAGTAAAGAGAGGACGCAGCAGCACCCGAAAAGGTTTATGAAGAGACACTGGATTGAGTTTTCAATATTTAAGGTATCGTACTTACTGACGTAATGATCGCGCTTTTTTTTCCCAAAAATATGATGCAAATTTAGGGAGTACGATTATTACGCGAGGAAAATTTTTCCCGTAAACAGTTTCGGCGTAGAAAACGCAGGAAGTTGAAGGTAGAATTTTACGATAAGTCTCATTGAACATAATACACATAATAAACAAAAACATAAAAAAAACTCCACGGACCACGCCAGCCGCGTGGCAAAGTGACGCCAAATGCAGTGTTTTCATGAATTACGGTAAGCGCCGGAACGAGTATGCTGTGGGGTGAGAACAGGTTGACCAATAACCAGCTGCTGCTTTCACAGTGCAGCACATTAAAACTGCAGACACGGCTGCCGACGCAGCAAGCTGAGCGCATATTTTTTCTTTGTCATTGTGAGTACATTATGTGCATTTAGTGAGAGTTTCTTCCGCACCAATAATTAACTCATGCTTGCTGATATCGCTAATATCAGGAAGTCTGCGGCAATAACGTAGCCATGTCCCGCTTTGAAAGAGGAGAGAAAATAGGTAAGCACGACCATCGTCAGCTGGACTTGGGACACATCCGAAATATGGTTGCGGAGATTCAGGGTGCGATCATTGCGCGGGAATTAAAAAAAAAAAAAACTCGTATTTTGACGGCGAACTTCAGGGGTGCGATCTTTACGCGAGTGCGATCATTATGCGAGTAAGTACGGGAATTGATGTGTTAATGCATGAATCTGTACTCATAAGTCTGTACTCATTTGCGGTGCGGCAACGGCCGCCGCCATGGCAACGGTGCAGTGGAAGGATACCTCCCAACACTCTGCCTGACTAACGCGGCCTCTGTTGCGCATCAGGATGGACATCGGCTTCGTCGGGCGAAAGACTCAGGTTCTATTCGGACCAGGGGAAGCGGTAATCTTTTTGAACCCTCCGTTTGGGCGCGTGACGCCGCGAGTCGGCGGTGGCTAGATACCATGGCCCCGGACTAGGAACGACCAGCCGGGCCCCTAAAATGCTTCGCACGCAAAACGATCCGGCCGGTTGTGCCCGTTGTGCTACAGTTGAAATTAAATTTGAAATGATCCATAGATGGACTGGAAATGTGATTTCGTATTTCAGTGTTCGCGACAGCTTGCCTAGGGTAGGTGCATTTGTACACCAAAGAAATGATAATGCTTTAGGCACATCTTCTTGGAGGGAAACTATGTTTCCAAATTTTTAACCACTAATGCACCCAGAAAGCTTGAGAGATAGTACAAACACGGAAAAGCAACTTTTTAAAATGCGTTTTACCACGAGATCTTTATTGGAGACGCTTTACGGCGTCTCTGATCGTAGTAGTGAAGCCGAATACATTGGAAGAGATAGGGCATTACCGCAAACGTGCTGTATTTTCCCCTATAACCCACTCATGCATCTAACCTTACTCGAATGCGCTGCGAAAACGAAAAACACGTGCCGCCTAATTCTTGCATAGACCTGGAAATATTTTAAAAAACGTTGAACATGATTACCTCACATGTACGTGCGTAATAGAGAACAATTGCCAGTCATAAAACGTTTTATACTTGCAGGTAGGCGTTATTCCCCTTTAGATCCAAAGAATGACAACAGGAGCCATGCTTTTTGGCACGCCTGTCGAGGTCACGCTGACTACTTGCAGGCAGCTCACGTGAGGCAGCTGCAAGAGTGTGCAATAACGCCCGTCTGGTTTCTGTCTGCCCGCCATTCCTTATCTAATCACTGGCACCTTTTGGGACCGCAGCCTTTTATCTGTTCGGCCTTGAAGCCTCCGCAAAACTAAAAAGGAGAATGAGCTTGGAATAAATATTGCGTAACAGCCGTCCACAGAATGGTACCATAAATGAGCAGCCGCTGAGTCCAAGCACGCTGCTACAATCCCGGCCTCTACGGCCGTTGTTTTTTTCTTATTGACACGGAAGGGAAAATGCCCTTGGATTGCGCTTTTTACGAACGTTACAGATTTTCAGGTCGCGAAAATAATACTAAGCCCTTTCCTACGGCGCGATTTATAGCCAGTGGAACTTTATTTCCAGTAATTCACTATGGCAGAGGAGGCAGAAGGAAAACCGCAGCACTCGCTGCTTGACGGTTCTACCATACCAGCGACTAAAACTGGAGGGGGCGGAAGCAAATAAAGTGCTAAATCGATCCACGACCAACAAAAAATAATAGAAAACACAGGAACGATACAAAATGTTTAATCAGGTACATCCAATTGGAGGGTTCATGCCGAATTGAAGAAATATAATCCGGAGGGTGCTTCAAGATTTAAACCGGATTGATGTGTTGTCAAAATCGAGAAGACTTTTCCGGTGTTTTGTAATAAAATGATTATAAAAATAGATGAAAGATAATAAAATGAGCTGTCGCCGTACGCTACACATTCAGTTAAAGCTACAACACAGAGACATGAACTGGAGTTGGGTCGTGCAACTTTTCCTCATTGGATCGTTCAGAGTGGCAAGTTAGTAAGAAGGTTTTAATTTGCCCGAGCGTGAGATATTTTATCCTGCGGTTAGTTTTATAAGCTACATTCGAGTATACTAAATTGAATCCCACAAAGTAAAGTAGTGAGGCCTTGTAGCTTTGCCAACTGCAAACACCTTAGTGCCTAAAATATCATTACACCAATTTATTTAAATTTGACATCACAGTTCTGGGGAATACGATTCTTCTGAAATCTTGAACACCATTTCGTTTCAATAGGCACTTATTTGTCCTTAATGCTGGGCAAAGGACTGCAACCGAAATGAATCAAGCGCTAGCGCTTTCGCTTCGCTGGTAACCAATTCAATAAGCATGCCCACTCCTTTTTTGATTGTTACTATAATAATATTGATGCGAAACATTTGCTATGTTTTTACTTTTAAAAGCAGGACAAAGTGAGTAAAGGAATTAATTAAAATCGTACCTCCTGCATAAAATTAATCTCTACGCACCGCCAACAGCCAATACATACCAACGCCAGAGATAAATCCGGCCTAAAGCAAAAACATAATAATTGAAATTCAAGGTGAACGGATAACATTTAAAATGCAGAAAAATATATTTTCACATGGCTGTTGAGCTGCCTGCTCCTTCTTTAACTCTAACGCGCCTTATTTGACTCGGGGCTGTAACGGCCCCTGCCGGGAGAATCGAGAAGTAAAAAATCGATTAACTTCCAATTTTCTCCTTCACAGTGCGATAGATGGGGCTAAAGTGCCGTCCGAAGGTAATGCCCACTCTGTAAGAATGAGAGGTGACCGAGCGACAGCGGCCCGCGTCCGCGACGAGTGTACTCCATAAGATCGCAGTTGGCCGGCTCTCCGCCAGATGGCGAGCTGAAATTTAGCCCTTGCTGTCTGCGAACGGCCGCTTGTTGAGCGTGCACAACAGCGTCCAATTCATTGCTTTGTTTCCTCTATTTTAATGCGTAGCATTTTTTGCCGAGGTATCTCCACAGCCAGGACCATGTTACGCCATGCATTTTCACAAAAATGCAGCTTTCGCGGAATCCCCCACCTGTAATTGCTATGGTACCCTAAATGGAGATAACTAGTCACACGAAATTTTGAACAACTCAAAAATCAGAAAAAATTACGAAAAATGGAGAAAATGTGTAACGTCCTGTGTTTCCACAATATTGCAGGTTGCACGAAAGCTTCATCTATACTCGTTATAATTGAGTTTATGGAGATAATTGGTAAAACGAAATTTTTGAGAAAAAATCAAAATATAATAAAAAATTGGGCCATCTGCGAGGGGGACTGAGTAAATGCGTCGCATGGGGTGGGTGTATTGCGTTAACGTTTAGTGTTTGGGATCGGTAGTGAATACGTTGTATCAGCAGCTTCTTGACGTAGTTTGAGTCAAGGATATAAGGCGTTCGTAGCCTTTCATTCTGTGTCGGTTTTGTGGCGCAGTAAGAGCAATGTACCTCGCTTACAGGTAGTGAATGCGTTGTATCAGCAGCTTCTTGACGTATTTGAATGAGTCAAGGATATAAGGCGCTTTCGTCCTTGAATCTGTGTCGTTGGAGTAAAGCACATGTACTTGCGTTCCGCCCGCGGGTATCGAAACCAGGCGAAATTATTTTTTATAGTGAAAGGGTGCGGACTTTTTGAGAGCGAAAGCGTGATGCGGGAAAGAGAGGAGGGAACGCACCTATTACGGAAATGCAAAACGTATAACGCATTGCATTGCCACAATAATGCATATTTCGCTTAAGTTTCACCCGCAATCATTATATAAATGTAAATGGAGATTTTGAGAAACTAAAAATAAGGAAAATACGAAATAATTACGGAAACTGGCGAACCGTGTAACGCCCTGCATTTCCCCACACTGATGCATATTTAGGGAAAGCTCCAACTGTAAGCGTTATAATAACGTAAATAGAAATAATTGGTCAGATACAATTTTGAAAAGGTAAAAAAATACGAAAATTAAAAAAAAAATACGGAAACTGGGGAAAGGTGCACCAAGGCATTTCCCCAACAATGCAGATCTCGTGAAAGTTTAACCTATAGTAGTTATAATAACGTCAATCAAAATAAGTGGTGGAACGAAATTTTGAAAAACTAAAAAATAAAAATATATAAAATTATTACGGAAACTGGCAAATCGGGAAACCGGCGAATTTCCACAATAATGTAGATCTCCGGAAAGTTCTAAATGTTATGGTTATAATTACGTAAACGGAAATATTCGCCCGAGGAAATTTCAAAAAAAAAACTAAAAACTAAAACAAAATAATAAAATTAAGGAAAATCGCAAAACGTATAACGCATGACATTTCCACAATGATGCATATTTCGCGAATGTTGTACTTCAAATCGTTATAACAGCGTAAATGGAGATAATTGGTCGGAGAGCATTTAGAAAAACGAAAAACGTTGGCTGTGAAAAACTCATACTCAGGACAAGCAGCACACGAATGCTACGCATTAGTAGATAATTCTCTGAATTTCTGCAGTTTTTTTTATCACACCGCGCATGCGTGTTTATGGTGTCATGAGGCGCCGGTTACATGGGGAAGTGTTTCGTTCCCAATCGCAATGGTGGCTACAAGACCTGCCTGCGATCCGACATTCTCGTTGTTCAAGCCACCCGGAGACGCCTAGAAATTCGCTGGGCGAAGACAGACGACGATTCCATGTATGGACCGTATGCTGCCACGGAGAGACCGTTTGTGCGAGGTGAATTTTGCTCCATATTTCGTGGTAAAGACGTTGAGAGCCGAGTTCAACAGACGTGTCCTCATGCGATGTGGTCGTATAGCCACGTTAGTGAAGGACGCGGTTCCATCATTTTTTGATGGATGCACGGCGTACCTCACGATGGGAAGCCTTCGAGTAAACCACCAAAACAGAAAGCCAACATCAGTGAGCTGCCAGCGAAGTCACGCCACGTGCGTTTCAGGAATGAACAGTCCAGTCAAAGCGCCGCAAATACTATTGGAGCCCATAACACTCCACCGGAAGGTGATGACAACACGTCTGAGTTATCAACCGAGAGCAGAAACGAAACTACAGTCAAACCCGGTTGTAGTGAACTCTAATATGCACCGCGTTTAGTTCGATATATCCAATAGTTCGATATAGACTAACCCGTTTATAACGAAATTTTCCGTTACGAGTTCGCAATACGCGGTACTCCCCTGCCATTCCCACGTAGAGAAACAAACGCATAATTATGCCATTAGCTTACACAAAACAATCAATTTATTGCATGTAATAAAACTAGCTTCCGCCTTAACTGCCTATTTCGCAAAAGAGCGGTGAGTTTTGTTTTCACTTTCGTTTTGGCGGAGACGTCGCTTGCACCTGTTCAGGTCCGCGTCCTTCAATATCGAAGTAATATTGGCAGAGCACATCGACTTGCGAAAACGCTTTATTGACCTGCATTAAAGAACCGAAGAGGCTGGGGATGTCCCTTGCAACATTTTCAGTCCCTTCGGTGCTTTCAGCAGCCCCAGTTGCCATGACATCAGTGACGCTGTCTAGGCCTGAGTGGCTTCAATTGACGGCAAAGTCATCATTGACACCCAGGAAATCCTCAAAGGACACTCCTTTCGGCACAGCATTTGGAACATTGGCGAGCTCTTCCCGTAGTTCGCCGATGATGCCGTCTTCGTCCGGACTCACTGACTGGGAGGGTTCTGTCGTGAACACCGTGCGTCGGAAACAGTTACGGAAGGTGTAAGGCGTCACGTAGCTCCATGCGAGGCTCAACATCGCAATTGTGGCCAATGAGCATATCAATAGCAGCTCCGAGACAATGCAGTTCGGTGGCAATTGTAGGCGCGCCGAGTTCGATATATTCGATGTGAACTTGGTTATAAGGAATATGCTTCGCATGGGTTTTCGCCGCGAATTTGCTTTTGTTCGATATATAGCGAAATTCGCTCTACACTGGTTCGTTATAATCGGGTTTGACGGTGTTGTGTACTCCAGCGGTTGTCAGCCATGACTGCCCAGGGGACCCCATTTGGGCTTCCACAAGTGATGGCTGACCCCTTTATGCAACAAAAGTTGATAGGCGTCATGATGTCAAAGCATCTGCACTTGCAGTTACGTCGCCCACAGAATTATCCAATCCGCCTTTCTGCTTGACGTTAATGACGATGCACGTCATAATGTTAAACAACTTGCTCTTGAATCTAAGCCTTCTAACACCCATATGCTGCCTTTTCTGCGTTTCTTTTTTCCTTCTTGTAGCTGGCGGGTTCTG
This sequence comes from Haemaphysalis longicornis, assembly GCA_013339765.2. Lineage (NCBI taxonomy): Eukaryota > Metazoa > Arthropoda > Arachnida > Ixodida > Ixodidae > Haemaphysalis > Haemaphysalis longicornis. The sequence goes on from CM023449.1 coordinate 245,630,629, forward strand.
CAAAAAGTAGATGTTAAAATATAAGTGCTACGTGGAGAAACTAAAGTTGCATGTAACACGGCGAATCCACCTTTTTGCATTGAAAGAAAGTGGTGTCAAAATCGAGAAACGCATGGCGGGGGGGGGAGTTTTCAGGCAGGCTTCGCGGACCCCTCGCATGCTCTCGGGTCAGCGGACCCCCGTTTGAGAAACACTGGTGTACTCCATTGGGCATTGTGTACGCCATTATTGGGCATTCGAGATATTGTATACTCCGCAATTGCTGTGAAGTAAGGCTGGGGCACTGACTCGTTACATATTCTAGCCGGTGGCACATCAAAAGGACTTGAGTGTGAAAATCGTTCTGCTGGGAAGAAAATTTCTCGAACCTGCTCTGTTGCGGTAGCTGCGAGCCTGACGACACTGTCTCATATGGAGCAAGTATTGAACACCATAGAAGCAATCAAGGTTTCCGCAGAAGGTCACAACATTAAGGATCATTCCAAAGCGGAGCTTGAGTGTGTCTATGGCGATCCTCAAGGAAAATGACCGCATTCTAGGTGCACTATGACGGTGGTCGAAGGATGTCTCTGAAAGACTTGTAGCTCTTTTTGAGACACCCTAAACATCCATAAGTCTCGTCAGATGGCAAAAAAAAGTAACACAGGGTTAATCAGTCTATTAGGATACCAGTACAGTCTAAAAGAAGGGAAAATATTGAAACACTCCGCAGCGTCAAGATGTCGCTAAGAGGATCAAATGTACGTCTTTTGACAAGAAACAAGGTGTTGTTGAAGCAGCGGAAGCATTCAAAAGACAAAAGGAATTCACATTACCCCTGTAATGCCCAATGTATCATACAAGATACGCCATCTTTCGGATTTTTCTACTCGCCCCTGGGCCTTTCGACCACCAAGAAATGCCGACTAGTATAATTTCTGATACTTCCTAAGCGTTTTTCAATGATCTATAGCTTCGTAACTCATCGCATTGAGTCCCAAATGCAGTTTGCAAGATGGATTCCACCATCATAAGCGCTCATGGTGGGTCTGCACCTACACTCAATGGGTGTATGATACACTTTTTTACCGGGTGTATCATACATTATATACCCACTTTATATGTAGGTATATATATACCTACATGTAGATTTGTATATGCTACATTATATACCTACACTATCTATGTAGGTATATATATATGTTTACTCTTTATGCGTTGATGATACACTATGTAATTTTGAAACTCTCGGAGAAAAAAATTTTCTTCGCGAATTTTTTATTGTTTCAGTCACAAACTGCAATGTAACAAAGGATTACAGTTTTAATCTATCGTTTTCATTGGTTGGGCATGACGGCGTTTAAATGAAGGCCTCCAGCCCCACCTGCAGCAGCATGACATCCCGTCAGCACAGTTGCTTCTCATTTTAGAGTGACTTTAACCAATAAAATGTATAACGAAGATAAACCGTAATTCACCGACGACTGGCTGCTACTGTGCCTCCTCCATTATATCAGCAGCTCCTCTACATATTCGTCATTAAGAAACAATGACTACCTCCCGCCGCTCTGCATCACCACCATCAGGAAATACATCAGCATGATGGGACTTCAGTGTGACCTTGCACGGTGAGCCGTTTCTGCCAGCTCTCGCAGCCAAGATCGGAACCAAGAGACCTTTGGAACGAAGAAGAATGCTGCTCCTTGGTGAAATTCGTCACGATAGAACTGGCCGTGAATACAAAGAGTACGACATACTCCAGGTTGGTTGACCATCCCCAGGACGATGAAGACTCCAAGACCGCGAGGTATCCGGGGAGGAGCGGCGCCTTCGTGACGGTGGCCGTTCGAGCAACCACCGGGGAACTCCTAACGGCGAGCACCGTGCGTGCCCGAACGGCCGGCCAGGCGGAGGAGATGGCGATCACCTCGGCCATGAGCCTACCGGGCACGCGCACGGTGCTAAGCGACTCGAAGTCGGCGATCAGAAACTTCGCCCGAGGAATAGTCTGGCGGGGCACCGAGCGGCTAGTAAGATCCTCCGAGGTCTCGCGGGCTGCTCGGGAGACCGTACCCAGACTCATCACTCTCAAGTGGTTCCCGGCCCACGCGGGCAGGGAGCTAACACCGAACATCGTGAACCGCAACGAGGAGGCGGACGCTGCGGCCCGTGGTCTCACCACGTGCCGGGTCGCGGCCGATCGCCACCTCGGGGCATGCGGGGAAGATCAAGACTTCGCGGAGCCCCTCACCGACTACGGCGAGATCCTGGCCTGGCACCGCGAAGCCAGAAGAACCTTCCCGCCTCTGCACCAAGAACTGTCTCGAGCGGAGGCGGTGAGGCTTCGACAACTGCAGGTGGAGTGTGTGCTGACGCCGACCCTGGCCCGGCACATGTGCCCGGACCTTTACGAGGACACTACGTGTAGTGTGTGCAAGCGAGAACCGGCCACCCTCCAGCACATCATGTGGGGGGGGTGCGAAAGTGTGGTGCGCGCTGGGGATGTGCAGTGCTCGAGAGACACGTATCCCGAGGAAGTGCGCGTGTGTGTGTGTTCTAGTGAACTCAAACATCAACGGAAGGCCATCCAGCGGCTCGAAGAAGCCTTGGCGAAGCAGCGGAGAAAGGGACCCGACGCCCCGACCGCCAACGGCAGAGATGCCAGAGGCAGTGATGGGAGCGGAGGGATCCGAGTATCAGCAGCCTAGCCGGGGCACGAATCTTCGAGATCTAGGCCTAAGACTAATGGACCATTACCATAGTCTATAGATAGGGAGTATCCGCGCCCTGCGTGGCCGGGGACCTCCCGCACGCCGGATGTTTTCTATAAAGTCTTTTCTCTCTCTCTCTCTCTCTCTCCAAGACCAGCGACTTGTATTTGCCTTCGCTTTATTTGCTGACAGGTATCTCCAGCCTGACCAGGTATTTCCAGGTATTTGTAGCCTTTCGAAGGTAATTAATAAGCGTAGGACAACTGACATACGGAAGTATAATATGGAGAGTATCGAATATGCAGGTAAGAATGGAGGCAGCCTGAAAGCCCTGAAGAGGCGTCCTGGTGTGGGGAAAAATCAGCACTTAAAGACAAGCACGGCAATTTCATCACAAATAGGGTTAAAATAGTCATAGTAGCCGAAGTAGAAGAGTTCTATAGAGATCTGTAGAGTAGCCGGGACATCCAGGATAACCCCGAACGAGAAAGTAGTTCAGAGGAGATATACATCCAACCAGTAAGGACAGAAGAAGCAAGGAAGGCTTTAAAAGAAACGAAGGGGGACAAAGCACCTGGTGAGGATCAGATAACAGCAGACCTTTTGAAGAATGGCAGAGAAATTGTACTTGAAAAACTGGTAAAACCTGTATACGCAATACCGCGAGTGTACCAGACTCTTGGAAGAACGCGAACAGCACCCAAATCTATAAGAAAGGTGACATGAAGGACTTGAAAAACCACCGTCCGATCAGCGCACTGTCAATCGTCTACTAGGTACTTACAAAGGTAATCCCTAACAGAATTTCTGCAACCTTAGATTAGGTCAACCTAAAAAACAAGCAGGGTTCCGTAAAGGCTATTCAACAATGGGATAGAGAATTGCGCTGAGCATACTAAACGCCTATATATAGCCTTCATACAATATGAGAAAGCATTTAACTTGGTCGAAATTGAGCAGTCATTCAGGCATTACGAAACCAGGGTGTAGATGAGAACTATGTAAGAATACTAGAGGATAACTACAATGGGTGCACAGCTGCCATAATCATCGTTAAGAGAGCCGTAAAATACCTATAAGGAAGGGCGTAAGGCAAGGAGACACAATCTCTCCAATGTTATTCACGGGCATGTTTACAGGAAGTATTCAGAACATTGAATTGGGAACAGGTGGGAGTAAGGGTTAATGGAGAATACCTAAGTAAGCTCAGATTTGCGGACAACGTTGCCTTGCTAATTAACTCGGGGGACGAATTGCAAAGCACGATTCCCCCACTGGACGAGCAGAGTAGAATCGTGGGCCTGAAAATTAATCTGCCGAAAACTAAAGTAGTGCTTACTAACCTCGGGAGAGCACAGCGGTTGAGATAGGCGGCGAGACAGTGGAAGTGGTGAGCGAATATATTTACTTAGTGGCAAGTATTGACCTCGTATCCCAACCATGAAGCAGACACGATTAAAAGGGTAAGAATGAGGTTGGAGAGCATTCTGCAGGATTTCAGATAATAAATTTCAGCGACAATGGTAGGCTACTACCATTGTCCATGAAAAAGACAGTGTATTACGGCTGCATCTTACCGGTACTAACGTACGGGGCAGAAACTTGGACGCCCACTAAAAAAGTTCAACGCAAATTGAGGGCGACTCAGCGAGCAATGGAACGGGAGATGATACGAGTAAAGTTACAGGACAATAGGAGAGTGTTGTGGATCAGGGAACAAACGCGTGATAAGGACATATTGATGGAAATTAAGGAGAAATGGGTGTGGGCAGGGCATGTAATGCGAAGGCAAGATAACCATTCGTCAGTAAGGGTAACACAGTGGATTCCTAGAAAATTCGAGCGAGGCAAATGTTGGCAGAAAGTTAGATGGGCAGATGAGATCAAGAAGTTTGCGGGGATGAATATGTCGCAGTTAGCACAGGACCGGGATAATGGTAGATTAATAGGAGAGGCTCTTGCCCTACAGTGAGCGTAGATAGGCTGATGATGATGATGATGGTGATGATGATGATGATGATTTCCAGCCTGTTGCAGTTTATGCGGCAAAAGGACGAACAAAAAGAACTGTGCTTTCACAGCTGCCGCTAAGTCGCATGCTAACACTCGAACAAGATGGAATATACATCCATGTAGTTGCTTCTGATGGCGCAACAACAAATCGTAGCACGTGGAAACACTTCGGAGTTTGTGGTGTTTTAGGATGTGCACTAGCTCTTTCTCAGGACGCATCTGACAGTTCAAGACTAGTTTACATGCTCTTTGATACACCGCATTGGTTTAAATGCATTAGAAACCATCTCTACAGCAAGAATTTATTCCACATCAATGGCAAGTGTATACGGTGGTCATGTCATGACGCTTTATGTGTTGAAGATACGAAGTACGTACGATGAAGGGGTATGCCCGATGATCTCCTACAATCACATCAACCGTCAAGCACGTCGAAGATGAGGATGAAGCTTGCAACGCAGATATTTAGCGAGTCTGTCACCGAGGGGACTCAGTTCTACGCTAAGCGTGGTGCGCCCCGCTTGTACAATTGGAGCGAATTGGGCAGTTTGCTGTACTTACGAACAATCGGCTGATGCCTTAAATCGTCGGTTTTCGGTTGATGCATCAAAAGGGAAGTTACCGATTGAGCGAGTTCGACTTGGTGGAAATGACTTCAAATTCATCAAAGATGCAATGTAGTGGCTTGACTGATGGTAACAATAAATAGTCAGTCGAACAATTCGCAAGAACTTCTTTTTTAACCCGCCTACTGCAGGACGCCCCAGGGTGACGTTAAATGCTGTTGTCTAACTGTCCTCGTATCTTCTGAGTGTGGCTTTGACACCGTGTTTACAGCAAAAATTAATGAAGACGGCCTCGACTGTTTTTTTTTGTAACGATTCGGCAAGGTGGAGGTCAAAACGATCGCCCCCCGTTCCCTACATTTCTGTAGCTTTTTCCCGTGCTTTCTACATAAATCCTCCTCAAACCACCGAAATTGAGGAATTGCGCCGTAATGACCGAAGAACCGAGACCATGCGTCACTCTTGGCGTGACAGTGGCGAGATTTTCTAGAGGTTGGGCAGCAAATGAACAGGCTTGAAATTCTGAGAGAAAGACTCGACGGCCTCATTGAGGAAGGAAGTTGGGAATGTTAAGATGTCCTGGAGCATGACGACAGGAGGGCAGATACTGTCGGTTGTATAATCTAGTATGTCACTGGTTATCTTTGCAGAAAAATTGGTAACAAAATCGTATGTGCAACTTGCAGGGATAGACGCGTTAAACAAGACGTATCCTGAATATTGCACACGCGTATCTGGTAAATTGCAACACCCGTGGAAGCTTGTTCATCCACAGCTACCTCTTTAAGGCAACAGACAAGGAGTTCTCATAACAGACCAGCAACAATAATGCGTACGCCCGATCATGTGCTGCTAACATATCCTTTTTTGTTCCCAGTCTCCCTGCAGAAACCAGACCGGGCGCGGCACTACTACATTTGCATGAATGTGCGGCAGCACGCGAAGCAGCACGGACGAAAGGAGACAAAGAGAAGCCAAGAAATGAGGAAGCTGTCGCAACTTCTTTACGTTGCACTGTGCTATGCAGTGACCTTACTTTTTGCTTTGCAGTACACATTAAACAGCCAATTACAATTGAGAAATCGGTCCTATTATCTAAATCATCGGTCCTATTATCTAAATACCACTTAAAATGTGGAGTGGAAAGCCTGTGATTTTTTTTTACTTTGTAGAGGCGAAGCGCCTTTGTGGCTTGGGCTGTTGTCGTCTCATGTCACCGTCGTAAGCCTCATCTCATGTAGTCACGGTATTAAAACATTAGGACGCTCGTTTACGCCTAAGGCTAGAACGTAACGCGTACTAAAATAACACCCCGATATTTTTACAGGCCTCGCGCTAGAACGCTTCGTAACGCGTACTAATAAAAACACCGGGGCACACGTTTACGCCTCGCGCTAGGACACTTCGTACTTCAGAGACGCGAGACTTTTACAGCAAAGCTGTAAACCTCTATCCCCAACCGTTTCATCTCCGTGGACAAAAACGCCAAGGCGCCAGGAATACACTTATAAGTGTATTCATAACGCCTTGGCGTTTTGCACTGTTTTCTTCGCCGCTCCCCAGTTTGTGTTAGAGGAGATGGCCCGCAGGTTTTTTATTTGCATTACGAAGAGCTCGAACCCGAAAAGATGCTATTGTCTCATGACTGAGTCATGCTACTTGCTAACTTTCAGGTAGTACATGCAGCTGATTCTTCTTGGTAAAACTAGGCTCGGAAAACAATAAAAGGGTACACCGGGGAAAGCGCTATTGGTAGAATACGTATTATACACATAAAAAGGTGGTTTTAGCAGATTTATGATGCAGCTCAATAATTTTTTCGAGCGCGGAAGCCACATTAAATGTGCGAGGTGCTGTGAACTGTCCATTATTCTGACCGTGCAGACGATCTTTCTGAGCGCCAGAAGTTAGCGAGACCTCGAGAACTGGCTGTGCAGAAAGCCGTTGTTGCTAGCTCTGTATGCATAAATGCCCGATCATATTTCGGCCCTCACTGATTTTCACCATAGTTTTTACTCGCATCATAGCAAGCGGCAGAGCTAGGCGTCTGTCTCTACGGGGCCGCTACGGAGCGGCGGGCCGAAGTTTGTAGCGCCATCTGAGAGCGCACGGGAGAACTCCGTGCATTACCCGGCCTCGCCACAACACCACCGTCCTGCCACCTCTCCTTCTTACACCTTGGAAAGGCCTTAATTCGGGGCCTTCCGCGGAAGATTCCAAGCCCCCTTTATCGACGCAGAATGTAGTAAGGTGAACAATTTATTATTAAGCAACACGGGCCTTTTTACCGTGCTACAAACCTCATGCGCATAGCTCTAGAAAAGGCGACAAAGGTCCCTCAAAGCTTCTAAGAATTTAACGAGGTCCCATTATCCCTAGGTACTGATTCTCCAAATCAGAGCTTGAACTTCACTCACCGAAAATCTGACGAGGTTTAGGTATATAGAAAATTTCAGCACACAATTTCACTCAAACAACGCGTGCTTCAATTTCAGTACTGATATAAGTAAATGCAAAGAGGGACGTGGAAGAGGCCAAAAATGAAAATGTGCTTGTGGCATAACTAATGCCCTAATTGCGAAAACTAAGTGACGGCTGGTGGGAAGACGGTTTGAGCCTATTAGGATTATGTTCGCGGTCCACCCGTTGCAGTGTTTTTGAGCAAGAAAAAAACCTGCCTGGTTGCTTCCATTTTCCAGGAATAGTTACTGCGTACACTCCATAATGTGCGTGTATATATGCATATGATCAGGAATTAGGGATTCGGGTTAATTGCATAAATACGTTTCCAGCCGTTCTTCGCAGACATCCCTCTCTGTCTCGGTCAAACCTGCCCAGCAGACACATCTCATCTGTTTCTGCTACTAATACTATTTGTGGCCTGCAATATTCCAATTAATTCTCCCCTGTGCACCATTCATGCTAATATTTTTGTTCTCCGAAATTGGCAACGAATTCAAGTGTGGTTGAGCCGTCGGTGACCTCCTCAAAGCACACAATTGGTGTCGGACGCGTATAAGTGGTTACGCTACCCGACAATCACCAATTATGCGTCTTTAGTGTCTCTGCATTGAGTCTCGGCCTCGCGTACAGCAGCAGAACATTACACAGCTTTGAGTTGTCATCTGCATTATCCGGTAGGATTAAGCATTGATGCAAAAATAATTAGTCGTACGAATAATTTCTTTCACCATGTAACCCGAGTAGTATCGCACCCAAGTCGTATTGAGTAACAATAAATACCACAGCAGCCACGCGAACAACTAGTATAGATCTCACTCGCCTGTTGAGGGCCCTGAAGGTGAAGTGGACTTTTTCGTTGTCGTGATGTGCGCTGAGAGACCGCTTGGGTCGTCGTCCTCCGAGCTCCGTGAGCGGTCGGTAGGAAAGAGGCTCGTAGTGGCGAATGTAGCGGTTGAGCACCCGCGCTGGAGGTGAACAAAACCAGACACATTGAGTCAGGACAGGCCCTCTTACATTTCTTTGACGAATTCAGAAACCTATTAGCCGTACTCAGGCAATTCCATAAAAGCTACACATGCGAGAGCATACTTGGCCCATCGAAGGTTGCATATTTCATCCGGCAGAACTAGAATGTTGTGATAGTGACGGGCTGCACTTCAAGGTATATTTAACAACGCAGAAAGGTCACATAATATACGGCAATTTTATCCGCTCTCTGAGCCTCCCGTTGTTCGGGTTGCGTCATGCAGCGTGTGTGCATAGTCTCATTCGAAACTTGAACAATGGGGTAAATGTAATGGTGGAGCCGGGTTAGAAGCCCTATCGAACTACCTAAAGTACCGATCTAGGGACCTCGAGTTGGGTGAAGCTTGCACGGCTGGACTCATTTACCTAGAAGCACGCTGCTTATGCAGCTTTTCAGTGGGACAGAAAACCTAATGCAAAGCCTCAGTGAATGCCACCCTCCTCATGCAGTTTAGTATCTGAGGTTTTACGCAGGGCTTAAACACCCGACGATGGAGGATCACTCTCTACCAGGGGTGGGCAACTTTTTGGGCTGGAGGGCTAAGCTGTATGAAGCCGGCTCCCTGGAGGGCCGCACGGCAGTGCGGGTGGGGGGAAGTGGGGGAGGGGCTTTGCAGGCAAAGGGAAAAATTAAGCGAATTGGCAATAATATGTGACAATATCTTACAATAATCTGGTTAAATGGGAAGATGGGTGACAATTCTGGCTGGAAGCAATGAGTTCTCCGTTCTAGTTCCCTGTCTAACTCCAATTGTAGTCAAAGCTGGCTTGTCCGCCTTCAGATATAGGATGTGACCGGGGGAGGTTTGGAGGGGGAGGGGGGGGGGGGCGGGCAGTTTTGACGACGTTCTGGGGGTCGCATAAGACAGCCCCTCGGGCCGCAGGTTGCCGACCCCTGGTGGTCTATACAATTCACTGCAGGTGTGAGAATGGAGAGTGGGCTCGATAGATGCCGGACTGAATATCCGCTATGAGTAACTACGGCAGTGCACCCGTTTGAAAGAATGGGGCCATATAGCTGTCAGTTTCTAAAGCGTTTGTCACGGCGGTTACAGTAAATGTACGAACAGAATTTCTGTCCCTGCTGTATACCTTCTCCAAAAAATGACAGTCAACACTGAGAACTATCTGTTCGAGTGGCAGCAGCCGCCGAAATAGATTTGGAAAAGTTTATTTTAAGCCCCATCTTAATTCTCGTCTTCTTGATGAAGGGTAGAAAGTATAAGTTATAGTAGATTGAGTGTTAAAAACTTCTTTAAAAAGTGTCTAAAAAAGTTTCCAATTGAAATTAACCTAAAGTAACTTCAGCTTCATTGAGGGCAATTTGTTTGAAGTTTGCTGTCTTCTTATGGAGCATAGAACATTTACTTAATCGCTATGTTTGAAGCGCTCTAATCTTTGGCACCATTCAGAGCCTCATTTTACAAAGCGGCAGAAATGAAACTCGGAGCGAATTGGGCGACGTAAACGCCACTATTATTTAAACTTTGTAATTACTGCTGGTTGCCCAACCCACAATGTATTAGATGCAAAGATCTAAAAAAATTATACATTCTTGTAATTTTCCGTTTTACGGGGCAATTAGAGCTATAACGGTGAGTTTCGTTTTTTTCTCCCTCTGAGTGGACAACGCCTCTCGGCAGTCTCAGTTTATACTTGAAAACAAAATCCACCATTCCCATATTTGATACGTCAGTGACTGCGAAACACCCTGCCTTACTTCGACTGCCACGTCCTATAAACTTAAAAAAAATGCTGCTGTTTCTCAAAAAAGTTTAATATCAACTGCTTTTCGCCGCGTTTTGAAGGTGCTACGAAGCATGCACCACCATAATAAGAACGTGTAAGAACAGAGAACACGACTCTCGCAACGAAAACGCACAAACCACATTGAAAAATAACGTTTTTAACAACATAACACAAATAAATTTTAGTACAACGGTCTTTCACGCCCTGCACGAGTATGGCCCAACGCGACAACGTAAATTTAACAAAAATCGTCTGCAGCAACAAAACGTACGTAAATATCGACACCAAAGTGAAAACCGTTCCACGAAAAAGTTATAACGAGAGTAATTATTAGTTGGATTGAAGTGGAGGTTTAGCACTTCCATAGCTTTGCATGACTGACAGCGGTGCATCTTACAAAACGCCAGAACTTGAAACTGCAGATGCGCTGCTGCGTGTAAAGGTACCCACAAGGTGCATGGCCACGCTTACCCGAGGTCATGCCGTGCGAAAGGAAGAAAATTCCCAGAAACCAAACGAAAACTGCTCTTGCGGGAGGCAAGAAATGTTGGCCGGGCATCCCGTTCTTCTTCTTCTGCTTCTTCTTCTTCTCTGTGGATCTCGAAGCAGTGGAACGTGCTTAAAGGAAGTATGCAGACAAAATACAAGTTTCGTTTATTCGAAAGATTTGCTTGTTTTCAGTGCCCCCAGCACTTGTACGGCAGCAAACGATGTCGTATTGACAGAAAAATTTATAAATGGGAGTAACAATTTTGATCTTCCCGCCAAATTGTGTGTTTCGTAATATTTTTAATGACTAAGAAGGACAGGTCTTCAAGGAAACCTTAGTTACGCCGTTTAGCCTGCAGCGGACTGGCAATGTCTTCTTTCCCGCCAATCCTCCCAAATTGCGCCACTATAGTGCGCATGACCTCTGTCCGCCCTCGCTTTGCTCGTGACCGTATGTGTACCTGGGTTGTTTTAGATGCGACGGCATCTCATTCACTCGCCTTGTCCCTCCATACGGCGTTGTCGTTGTCCGTTCACACCCCTCCCCCATTCTCCTCGCCGCGCGAGCTGCGCTCTCCACCGCTCACCCCCTCTCCCCTCCGATAGGGAACACTCTCTCGCGATGGGCATTGGATTGGGATTCGATTGGATTGTCTTGCTGGCTTGGCTTGGCTTGCTATTGGATTGGATTGGATGGAATGGATTTGGGATTTGATTGGATTGGATTAAAGTGAATTGTGTTGGATTGTGTTGCGTCATAGCCGCGCCACGTTGCGTCATGCCGCGGCGGGGGGTTCACGGCACGTTTCACGCGATGGGAGAATCAACCTAACGGAAACAACAACGGAACCCCGTATGCGTCGCATCTACACAGGGGTTCCCGCGAGGGGAGGTGGGAGTAATTTTTTGTTACGGTTGGAAGAAATCATTTCAAGAAACATTGCATAGGTCGACAAAATGGGTCCACTAGAACAATGTCACTTACGCTAATCGTACAACCCCAACGCGCCGGATTGCTCTACAGTTGTAACAAGCATAGTGCGGGCAGATCCAACAGCCGTACGAACTGGTACTTTTATGTTTACCTGTACTTTCGTACCTTCCATTGTTTACCCCTCTATTCCTAATGTTATAAAATAAACTTGCATTAAATGTAAGCGCCAATACCTCGGTCGGCAATCCTATAAGCCCTGCCTAACTGGCATTTATTTTTGCCGGCCTCAGCCAATCCCACAGCTGCGCATATTATGTAATCTGTTCTAGTGCATGAAATGAGCTAGTGAGTCGCATAGCCATTCCCTTTTTTCCTAATTGTATAGCTTACTTGAGCGAAGTTTACGTTTAAGCGGCATTGAAATCTTCTACACATTAAGCAGAGTAAAAAATAATTACGTGTTAAAATATGCTCACATCTCCCATTATCAGGTCCGCCATCTTTCTGGCAAATATCCTCATTCCAACGATCCACTACTATACGAGCTCAACACTACCCATTTTAGCCCCGACAGCAACACCTATTCTTTCTGCCACGCTGATTACACCGGCACTCCTAATAATGCCCTTCACGCTGAAAGAAGTTGACCGAGCCCCCTCTTGTATCACTCTAAATACACGGCCAGCCACAACCGCATCAACAACAGAACTATCCATAACTTTGGCAATGACTCTCAAACAACACTACAAGATTTCTTTAACCTTCACTGGACAAACGGCACCCTCCCTTCTCAATGGCGGCATGCAAAAATATCGCTAATAATCATCATCAGCCTATCTACACCAACTGCAGGGCAAAGACCTCTCCCATGGATCTCCAATTATCCCGGTCCTGTATTAACTACGACCAATTTATTCCCGCAAACTTCTTGATCTAATCTGCCTACCTAACTTTTTGCCGACCTTTGCCACGCTTTTCTTCTCTAGGAAACCCACTCTGTTACTCTTAATGACCAACAGTTATCTGGCCTTCGCATTACATGCCCTGCCCACACACATTTCTCCTTAATTTGCATCAATATGTCCTTAACACGCGTTTGTTCCGTGATCCACTACGCTCTCTTCTTGTCCGTTAAAGTTATACGTATAATCTGCCGTTCCATTGCTGGCTGAGTCGTCCTTAGTTTAAATTGAACCCTTTTAGTGAGTATATGCAAGATTCTGCCCCGTAGGTGATTACCGCTAAGATGCAGCTGTCATACACTTTCTTCTTCGGGCACAATGGTAGGCTACCACTCATTATCTCAGAATGCCTGCAGAATGCACTCCACCCCATTCTTATCCTTCTAATTATCTCTGCTTCATGATTGGGATACGTGGTCACAACTTGGCTAAGTAGATATATTCGGTTACCACTTGCACTGCCTCGCCACCGATGTGAAAACGCTGGGCTCTCCCGAGTTTATCAAGCATTACTTTATATTACCGCATAATATTTTCAGGCTCATGATTCTACTCTGCTTCTCCAGTGCGGTAATCATGCTGTGCAATTCGTCCCCCGAGTTACTTATCAAGGCAAAGTCATCAGCAAATCTGAGGTTACTATTGCGCCCACCTGCTCCAAATTCAATCTTCTGAATGGTTCCCAGTCAGTTTATCGAACGCCGTTTTATCTAACGTCGTTTTATCGAAAAAATGCCCGTTTTATCGAAAGCCGTTTTATCGAATGCCGTTTTATCGCACCACCTACGTCCGTTTTATTGAAAGTGTGGTTTTGCGGCTTTCATTGTAATTTTCTGTGTTTATTTTGTTTAACTGGCCATCGCACTAACCTAATCTGCAGATAGCTTAATTCTACATTGTCTCTGCCGTGCATTACATACAAAAAACCTTGCCTATATATGTTGACGCGTTTTTCCTGTGCTTTCGATCACGTTTGTTTTAGTAGAATTTTTTTGTCTTCATTGATTGAATTCAAGCATGTATAAATCCCCATTGTTTTTATTACCGAATTTGCCCGCTATTCGCACTTTCCAGCAATGGTGGCGCGGCCGCGCGCCTTTTTTCCGAAGCTGTTTGTAGATGATCGGCGTCCAGGGCGGAGGAAGCCGGAGCGTTCGGAGACGTGGGGATTGAGAACGCAAAACCAAAAAGCAATCGAGTGTGCGATGTACCGCTGCATAGAAATCGCTCAGTGCCGGGAAAAGCCATTCATACCTTTTCCTTGAGATAAAAAAGCCCGAAAGGTTTGAATAACTATTCTCCGCATTGGAAAAGGTGTCAGCAACACAATGGGGTTTGCAGCAGTCACTTCAGGAAAGCTGATTTCTACTGCAGGAATATCCGCACGTTTAGTTCGCCCTCTCGCTATTGACGGTGTGTTTTTTGTTCAAGTTGACTCTGTCATTTATTAATAGATGGTCTGCAGCCACTGAAACCGCGGTTGAAGAAAGCCGCCTTGCCGCCACATAACATTCGTATGCGCACGGACAAGAAGAAAGTGAAGCCAAGAACCAACAGGAGAACGTCATTGTTCTTTTATTAATGTTCTGGTTTTTGTTAATACATACTGCATTCCAGTTGTATTTTGTGCTTTGTGGGTTGTTTGTGCTTCGTTCTCTTTTTGGCATTATGTGTGATTACTGTTTTGAACTTGCTGCTTTTTTAGATGCCACGCTGTAGGAGCATCTCTTGCCGGCGGCCCTGTCCTGCGTGCGTTCGTCGTCCGCGTCCGCACAGCTGCGTCTCTCCTCCGCTCGCCTCCTCTCCTCTCTCCGATAGCGAACACTCTCTCCCAACACATGCGGTCGTGCTGCGCGCGGCTGCGCACTGTGCGCATGTGCAGTACTCTCTCTTCTCTCCGCGGTCTCCTCTCCTTCGGGCGCGCTGCGCATAGAAGCGGAGTGCCGCGCTCCGGCCGGTCTCTCAGTCGACGGTCGTCCGCGCTTGCAGCTTGCGCTTGCTGTCTTGCCGTACCCGACGATTGCTTGATGCGACGCCAATGGAACCCCCTTCAGCGTCGCATCACACCAGGGTTCCCGCGAGGGGAGGTGGGCGTAATTTTTCTTTCTGAAACCCCCGTCAGGAATGGGCGATGTAGGTATTTGTAACAAATAAAAAAACTTGTTACTGCGGCATCGTGGTTTCCGACAACGCGCTGAAAGCACAGCACAGCGGATGTAACAAACCCTGCCGTAGAGGCGTCAGCGTTTGATATTCAGTTTCGGTATTTTTACTTTTACCTGTAACCTGCATAAACGCCGTTGGATCTTTCCTTGTAAGAACAGTGCACAATATTTTAAGTTACTTGCATTATTTGCACTTAACCCGACACAATGCGCAAGTGGCACTAACAAAATGCTCTGCGCGGTTGCGTCTACCGAGCTCTGCTTGGAGCCTAATA
This sequence comes from Haemaphysalis longicornis, assembly GCA_013339765.2. Lineage (NCBI taxonomy): Eukaryota > Metazoa > Arthropoda > Arachnida > Ixodida > Ixodidae > Haemaphysalis > Haemaphysalis longicornis. The sequence continues at coordinate 245,645,961 of CM023449.1, forward strand.
AATATTTGTAAAGTATGCTTGAACAATTTCGCGAGCATGAATGGAAGTGTAGCATCCTTTATAGAACCTGCAGTGCCAACAAACGTTCACGCAGTGCTTGTGACGCGACGCCATTCGGTTGCAGGCACAATCCCTCGATTCTCAGCATGTCATCGGTGGCCTCCCTGATGCCGCAAAACACTCTGTGACTGGCGTTATAAACTGCTTCGCCTTCGAAAAAGCACCTTCCTGTCTCATCAGCAAGGAAAAAGATGGTATGAAGAGACACTAATGGGCCCGGACCGGCTTTTTCTTCAAGACGCGCGCGCTTACGCGATGTCTCGATAATAATCCCGTCCTCCATTTTGGATACCCCGTCGCGCTACCTATATTCGCTGGAAAGTGCGAATAGTAGCAACCCTAACCCCGTGCACAATATTCCTTAGATGTGTATCGGTGTATTTAGGTTGGTATTGCCAAATATATACCTTGCACCATGGCTCATCATTGCGTGATGAAAGTCTTGTCCTCCCCGAATTTTTTTAGCACGTGGTTTGCATGCGACTCCTACTCGGACGATATAGTCACATTGTTTGCACCTGGAGAAATATTGTGCCAAGAACTTCGGAAAGATTAGTGCTATACGAATGAAACAGGCGGGGTCCGACAGGGAAAGTGAGGCCCTAACAGAGAACTGTCACAAGGGATCCCGTCACAGCCAACTCCTCATAGGTGAACTCGTCAAGTAGGACAACTCGTCATAGGTCATCTCGCACTATTGAAACTCGTAACCGAAGACAACTGGGCAATTGCCCATCTCGTCACAATTTATTTTCTCGTTAATCATGCTGAAATCAAAAGAACACAGCATTTTGTATGATTCTCTACTAATGCGTCAACACACTTGCGCCCTCCATCGATTCACCAACCCTACGTTTGCTTGGAGGCCTTGGAGGAAGACGCCAGACCAGACAGCGCATTTTGTTGGTTTTTTGTGTGCTTTGTTCAGCTAATTGCACGGATTTCAACTAACTCCACGGATAGATTTCGTTTGCTCATTCTCATTTTTTTTCAATTTTACATTTTTATTTCCAGAGAATCGGATGACGGCGCTGTATTAAGTAAAGCTTCACTATTTCTTTATTTTTGGTGTTTACTATTTTGATCTTACAGTTTTTTAGGCCTTATAATAACAAGGTAAAAGAGTATGAGCTAAAACCCCAGACATGCTGGGGTGCAACAAGGGGGGGGGAGGGATGAAAACAAACCAGCCTGTTGTAGGTGAGTAATTTTGTAACTAACTTTTTTATAGTTAGTTCCTGACAGGGCATCGAGAACAGTAGGATGAGGCTTGGTAGCCTCTTAGCAACTGAACTCAGTGCCCATTAACAATTACGAATGAAGAAATCAAAAGAGGCTTTTGCTAGCGTTCCAGTTAGGTTTTTGACATTGGACCCACAAGCTCCAAGAACTGTCTTTCTGATGTAGAACATACGCGGTGAACTAATTAGATTGTGCGTCGTCACAAAAGCGGTTTATACAAAAAAGTACGAGGCATATCGAGGCATTCTAGTCTATACGCCACTATGCCGTGATATGCTTCGGATCAGAGGGTGGACTAGAGGAACAAACAGACTCGTATGGCAGTACCACCTGCGCAATAAACACAATAAAAAAATTCTTGAGACCATTTTTGCGAATCACAAAAATGCACGCAGAAAATAAAAGACAACTAGTACAGAGACGACAAATTCTGTTAATAGGCTGGCTGTGCAGACAAAATTGGCAAATTACATAGCTAGGAGGGAACTAAAAATGGACTGCAAATTTCGTTACATGAAAAGGCCGGGAAAACACTTTCGATAAAACGGCTTCGATAAAACGTCCGTCGTTAAAACGGCGTTCGATAAAACGGCGTTCGATAAACTGTCCGGACCCCTTTCTGAATACCTCCTTTTCTCATGCCCTCTCTTATAGGTATTTTACTGCACTACTTCCGGAGGACGATGGTAGGTGTGGACCCATTGTAGATATCCTCTAGTATTCCGCAGTGCCAGAATGACTGCTGTGGTTTCGACAGAGTGAAATGCTTTCTCATAATCTATGAAGGCTATCTATAGCCTTCATAAATGTTAATGGTAGACTCCGTGAGCACAAAACGGATGTTAGTAGCGTGATAAGCGGGCATCTTGGCATTCATTGCCGTGACTGTAAGTGTGCTCCATGTTTTGAAAAACTAATGCGTTCGCTAGGAGCCGTGACTCGCTAACGCGGGATATAATAGAGGCCCGTGAAATTGTGCGTGCGGGGGATGCTTCCATTAGTGTTGTTTCAATATTGTTGTTGGGCAAAGAAATCGCGTTTCTTGATGGTGTCTAATGTGGTTGAGACGGCATGTGTCATGGTGAAAGTGCGCGTTTTATGTATTTTTATATTATTCAATTTTTTTGTGTTATTGTAGTTTTGTATTTTAAACTTCTCTTTGTTCACGTGTCTACTTGACAGAAGTATACATGCGTTGAAATCAACTCAGTTGGTTAGTCTGCGCTGTGTGGTGTGTCTTCTTCTGTCGTCCAGTCCTTGTAGCGCAATTTTATTTCTATTATATATAGGGGTTGAGTATATTCCGCGCATTTCTCTATCACCTCATTGATCGTGTGAATATGGTCTATTGTTGAATAGCTTTATGAAACCCTGCTTGTTGATTAGGTTGACTTAAATCTAAGGTGGTAGGAAATTCTCTTAGCGATTATCTGGTAAGTACATTGTAGACGACTGACAGTAAGCGGATCGGCCTTGTAATTTTTCAAGTCCTTCTTGTCCCATTTCTTATGGATTAGGATGATAACCACATTCTTCCAATATTAAGGTATTAAGGTATGCTCGCGGTCATTAGGCATTGTGCATACAAGTTTGCCAGTTTTTCTAGTACAATTTTCACGCCATCCTCACAACGGGTCTGGTGTTATCTGATCCTCACCAGGTGCTTTGCCCCTTGCATTTTTTTTTCAAAGCCTTCTCTACTTCTTCTTTCGCTCCTGGCGGGATGTCTATATCCTCTGAACAACTTCATAATGATATATTAGCCTAGATTTCGTGGCTACTGTACATATCTCTATAGAACTATAACTATAACTATTTATCCCTATTTGTGGTGACTATTGCCTTGTTTGTCTTTAAGGGCATACATCCTATTTTCCCCATGCCTAGACGCCTCTTCATCACCGCTGACATCACTTATACTGAAGCCCAATGAGCGAATCCAGCTCTACAACCGTCGCTCCATCTCCCTAACTTCTTGTCTAGGCAAACTCTTCGAACGCATGCGTCACACCCGCTTCAGTACTCCATTGAAGACAACGACCCATTACCCCACTATGTTGGGCTTCCGCTCCTCTCAACTCAAGCTGTTCTCCTACAGATCAAGAAGCAAGTCATAGATCACCTCTGCAAAGTTTTTCTCAGCGTCATCGTAGCCCTCTACTTCAAGGGCGCGTTCGACAACGTCACACAAAAATACATCTTAGAAAGGCTTCGAGCAACCCAATATAGTGCATGCACATACAACTATGCACGGGCCTTTCTTACCCACCGCCTTGCTGCCCTTGGCATCGAACCACTTCACCCTGACATTTCACACACCTCGCAAAGGAACACCACAAGGTTTGGTCACATCCTTCCTTCTCGTCTATATCGCTCTCCTGAAAGCTCCACCTCTCCATCAAACCGTTCCTGATCTCCACCAAGCCCTAGACGTTTATAAATTCATTTCTTGGACCACTACCGGATCTCCTGGCACACAAGATATCCTCCAACAAGCCAATGACACTATCCTCGCATATCTATGGCATCGAATTATTCCTGATCCGCCGTTTCCGCACCAAGAAGCGACGTGCAGTTCCTACATGCAACCCTGTGCTAACAATCGATTCTGCCCCCATTCCTAAAGTGGGCACCCTTCGTATACTGAGAGTCCAATTTTATCAAGATGTCTCTGACGCCGCAGTTCTTCGCCAGCTAGAAGCCACTGTTACCCAACTCATCCATCTCATCAAACGCATCACAAAGCAACGTCAATGCCTCAAAAAAGGTGATACTGTACGACTAATTGAAGCACTTTTAATTAGTTGCATCGCATATTCCACTGCATACATCGCCCTCAAACCCAAAGAACAAGAGAAAGTCGACATACCACTTTGAAAAGCCTATACTTGGCCTCACCGCTTAAACCTTTACTTCTCATTTCCTTCAATTCTGGATTTATAATGTTCTCGAAGAAATGCTGGAAGCTCAACGCAACAGCCAGCTCACCAGAGTACCCCTTACCACTGCCGGCAGGCACGATCTCCAGGGACTGGTTACACGACCCCACCTGCTTCACAAGCCTTTCAACGCATTCCACCTTCAATCGGGTCTCACATTACTCTAGTCGGATATCCTTAACAATATGAACCAAAATACATTGAAGTAGACGACTCTACAGAGTTATACATCTTCGATTCCATCTCCACTCACACGCGGTGCCGGCTATACCGATGCTTCCCTCTATTCCTGACGTCAGGCTCATGCTCTGGCTTTTGTAAACTCTCAAGAAACGCTTTTCACCTCCCTCATGACCCTCTACAAATCAGCAACCACTGCCGAAGAAATTGTCACCACCATCACCGCTACCACTGGCTCCGAATACCTTACAATTATTACCGGTCCTCAGCAAGGCTGCCGTAACATTCAACGTGGACTTATGGCACTTCCCGCCTTACGCATACTAGCATGAATCAATCCATTGCACAACTTCTACATCGTCTGGATCCTTACCCACTCGTCCCTTGAGGGAAATGAGAGGGCTCACCCCGCTGCCCGAGCCTTTCATCACGGGGCATTTTCTTTACAGTCAGAACCAACGGACCAGCCTCCTCCATATCCCGCTGTTCCATAACGCTACTACATTCTCCCCCATTTTCTCAACTTTCCCCTAACCTTGCCAAAACCTCACCCTAAACTAACCCTGGAGAAAGCAATGATATGGCGTTGTTTACAAGCACCTATTAAAACGCACACACTAAACTTTCTTACACCCTTTTTGGCCGAAAAGGGTGTAAGAATCTTGTCCCATGGAGAAAATCTTTGAAAGGTGTTTTGGAGAAAAAAAGGTGTACGGATGAAAAAAGGGTGTTCGTGTGAACAACCTAAAAAGGGTGTAGGGTTGCTCAACACCCAAAAATAAGGGGGTGGCCAAGGCAGCAGCTACGCGTGGCAATGTAACTCGGCAGAGCCCGCAGCATTCAACACAAACAGTCAATACGCACAAGTTACACTTGGAACGCAAAGAATTGAGCAAGAAAACCGACGGGATGCAAGCGGTACGGGGACTGCATACTTACTTAGTAATACAGGTGGTCTTATTGCCTTTATATCCAGCAGAGGAAAGCCCCGATCGAGTCGGTGGGCTTGTGGCACAAAGCAGGTATTTTAGCGCTAATTTTGGAACTATGGATTTTACTTTAGGAAATGCAATCAACAGGGATTGCCAAAAACTTTTAATCACGAGGAAGTTCTTATGTTCCATAACAGCTAGAATTTTATTAAATACCAAACAAATCTTCCTCGCCACCTCAACACCCTTCAAAACAGGTTCTCATTATTTCAACACCCTTTTTCTCAGAAGGGTGTAAAGCTACAAATTAGGGGGTTCGAAACTAAGAAAAAGGGCGTAAAGCAAATGGGTGTTAGAAAAAAGGTGTAAGAAAAGACTGCCAAATAAGAAAAAAGGGGAAGAAACCTCCAACTTTGAAGGCATTTTGTACATGTTTATACGGGTGGACTGAATATTTTCTACAAGCGGGGGGTGTTTTGTACCTTACGATGTTTAAAGCAATATGAATTGGCATAATTTATTACCATTGAAGCGATTTAAGCATGAGCTAGTTTCTGTGGTGTTAGCAAAAAATACAAAGAAAAAGAACTGCGGCACCTGTAAAGGGTGCACCACCACAGATAGTGCATTATAACAGTGAAGTCGGCTTTCCAGCTGGTTAGAGTGTGAGCACAAGAGTTTAGGCCGTGAGCACCCTTTTGGGATAAAAAGGTGTAAAAAGGTTTAGTGTGCACAATGCTCCGTTCTATTTCGACTACCCGATAGCCCCTCACAGGTCACGTCCTCTCCTCTTATAATACTACCACCCACCGCGATGGTTCAGTGGCTAAGGCGTTGTGCTGCTGAGCACAAAGTCGCGGGTTCGATTCTCGGCCGTGGCGGCCGCTTTTCTGATGGAGGCGAAAATCAAAAACGCCCTTGTGTACGAGACTTCGGCGCACGTTAAAGGTCCCTGGGTGGTCAAAATTAATCCGCAGCCATCCACAATGGCGCGCCTCATCGTCTGCGTTGCGTCGGCGCTTTAAAACCTACAACCAATCAATCTTCTAATACTACCTACCACAAGATGTGGGCCTGTCAAAACCCATCATCACTCACCCCCAATCCCAACGCTTTCCCCGAGTAATAGGATGGCCTGCTGAACAGCTCCCATCACGCTGACCAAATCTTTCTGGTCATCCGTGCCACGGTTGCAGCCACGGCCCAAGGGCACATGGTCTGAGGTGAATTCACCGCATCGAGTGACGGCTCAGCGACCACCGCTTGCTTTATTAAACGCTAATTCTGTCTCTCTCCCCCTCTCTCTCACAATACCTGTAGCAAATATTGGGTATGCGCCGCAGCCAGACCTAAAATTTCGCTTTGACGTTTTTACGACATCAAATTGTACCGAAGCGTGACGAGAAAAGTGTATTTTCTCTTGTTTGACCAGAAACCGTAACGTTAGGCATAATTTCCTATGTTTAGGCCTATCTCTACTTATTTTCAAATTTAGCCTTACGATGGGCCAGTCAACATCATTCTAATTGTACAACCAGCTAGCTTCGGTACCACATGACGATGTTGGACCTTCTAGCTGCGCCCCAGCATGCTGGGTAGTCTGCTGCGTGGCGAACGGACAATCTCCAGAAGAAAAGGGGGAAGGGGGGCCCTTGAGGCTTGGAGCCAAAAAACCCAAGGGAATTTGGTGGGCCGTCGCGTTCCCGTCCCATTTTTTGCAAAAGGGGCCCCGCTGATGTCTCGCCCAACATCGGGGCGTTGGATACGCGCATCGCTTTCTTTTCTGCTGCACATCAACGTTTGCGCGGGTGAATTGTATGCTGGAAAATCCTGGAGACTTGTCGGAGCAAGCACGTTTCGATATCGCGAAATAGGCTGGTGTAAACTAATAGTGGTTTCGTAAGAATGTTTGTGCCTATAAATGAAAAAATCTGTCATAGAACCGGGAAAAGTCGAGGAATAAAAAATTGGCCGCGTATCTGCTCCTTTCGTTGCAAATCCGTCAAAAGACGATAGTCTTTATCGGCTTTTGCGAAGTAAATGCCTCCTTCGCTTTACCGCTCACCTCTCATGTTGTTCCTCTTGCGTCGCGCTCCTCCCAAGGTAAAGACGCCAAATGTTTGCTTAAATCATTCTAAATTTCCCGCGTTCCACTGCTCCAAACCGGGCGTCTCGATGCGAACGCTGCCGTACGGCGAAGACGCGCGTTAATCGATGCGCCCTACTTCAACGTTTATAGAACCGCGTTTCCCTACTCCACGTGCGTTGCAAGCAGAACGTGGAACCTATCTAGTGGAACCTTCGCGTAGCTGTTGCCGGTTGCTTTCTTAAAATGGCGCCAGAAGCTATAGTGGCGCGGGCGACAGCAGGCGACGGCGGAGTGAATTATTTTTCTGCAATTGATGAAGTATTTAATTTCGCAAAAGTCAAGCATGTTTGAATTCTTATAAAGGAACGCTGCAAATATCACTTCTGCATTGATTTGTTGTCTCATATTTGCGTAATGTCTTGTTCTTCTTTAACAATGTTGAGAAGTATGAACATTACACCGGACATAGACGGGTAGATTTACCTGTGACTATATAAGACACGGAAAGAGCGTCTACTCTCCGCGTAATTGCTGGAATCATCACGCCCACAGAAAACAAAAATAAATATACATATTCAAAGAAAATGTAACAATAAAATATGCGGCGAGCAACATTGTTTCATAAATTGGTGAACATTCTGCAGAAACCTGCGTTATGTACAAATTTTGCTAATTATCTCTTTAGAAGATGTTTGTTAATTTCGACGGCAAAAAATTACCTTTGCAGCAGCAGCCATTTTCTTGACCGGTCAACAATGGCAGTTTTGCACAAAGTGAGGTACTAAAGGAATTCTCCCTGACCACTTTCTCAAAAGAAAGAAGGCTATTTATCTAATTGCCAGATATTTCACCTATTTACAATTCCGATCACAAAATGAGGGGAATGTGGCCTGTTCATTGATTCATTTGACAGATATGAAATTTACAGTCCAAGTGATCTTTGATGAACTCCGCATACTTGCATGAAATATAACTAAAGAGGCCACTCCACGTGCATTTTAGGCCATGCAAGTAATACCCCTTCTGGCGCCAGCTCAACACAGGCATTATGCTTTCAGGAAATTTATCACTTTCGTGTCCCTTTCGGAGGTATCACTTGAGAAAAATTAAAGAAGAGAATGTTGGGTAAGGGGACGGGTTTCTGAAAATGAGCAAGATTTTACCGGAGCGTATAGAAGCAACAAGGTACGAAGCCCTAATACCGGAATGTACCGTCTCGTATAGAAGAGCTGCCGAAAGAGGCTCGCGAACAAACGCTGGGGGCACACCAAGCGGATGAGCCAGATAAACAAAATACTGTTATCATGCCATGACAACGAGCTGGTGCGATGTAAAGTGGCGGCGAACAAGCCTTTAATCAATGGCGGGCACCCCTTGACATCTTTGCAAAAGCAAGACGAAACAATATCACTCAGCCTTCCAACGTACCAAAGATGGGATGGTTACACGATTCGAGGAAAGCTGGCTGGTTTTAGGCGATAATACAAAATGCGGATGGCCGAATATTCGCGCGAACTCCTTTCGTGTAGTTTTGCTGGATTCGCCTTCCTTGGTGCTGCCGTGGGTAAAGCCATCTCTTGCCCGGCCGGAAGCCGCTGCTACAAAGCCGAGTGCGATGCCCTTCAGATGCAGTTTTTTTTTCTTCAGCGAGAATTTTACTAGTGTTTCACTACCCGATAGCCCCTCACAGGTCACGTCCTCTCCTCTTATAATACTACCACCCACCGCGATGGTTCAGTGGCTAAGGCTTTGTGCTGCTGAGCACAAGTCGCGGGTTCGATTCTGGGCCGGGCGGCCGCTTTTCTGATGGAGGCGAAAACCCAAAAACGCCCTTGTGTACGAGACTTCGGCGCACGTTAAAGGTCCCTGGGTGGTCAAAATTAAACCGCAGCCATCCACAATGGCGCGCCTCATCGTCTGCTTTGTCGGCGCTTTAAAACCTACAACCAATCAATCTTCTAATACTACCTACCACAAGATGTGGGCCTGTCAAAACCCATCATCACTCACCCCCAATCCCAACGCTTTCCCCGAGTAATAGGATGGCCTGCTGAACAGCTCCCATCACGCTGACCAAATCTTTCTGGTCATCCGTGCCAGGTTGCACCCAAACGGCCCAAGGGCACATGGTCTGAGGTGAATTCACCGCATCGAGTGACGGCTCAGCGACCACCGCTTGTTTATTAAACGCTAATTCTGTCTCTCTCCCCCTCTCTCCAAATACCTGTAGCAAATATTGGGTATGCGCCGCAGCCAGACCTAAAATTTCGCTTTGACGTTGTTACGACATCAAATTGTACCGAAGCGTGACGAGAAAAGTGTATTTTCTCTAATGCATGTGTACTGGCTATTGTTTGACCAGAAACCGTAACGTTAGGCATAATTTCCTATGTTTAGGCCTATCTCTACTTATTTTCAAATTTAGCCTTACGATGGGCCAGTCAACATCATTCTAATTGTACAACCAGCTAGCTTCGGTACCACATGACGATGTTGGACCTTCTAGCTGCGCCCCAGCATGCTGGGTAGTCTGCTGCGTGGCGAACGGACAATCTCCAGAAGAGAGAGTGCTGAGGCTGAGCCACCACCCATGAGTGGTGGCCACGCGTTTCCAGTGCCACGGCCGCTCGATGGAACATCGGGGCGTTGGATACGCGCATCGCTTTCTTTTCTGCTGCACATCAACGTTTGCGCGGGTGAATTGTATGCTGGAAAATCCTGGAGACTTGTCGGAGCAAGCACGTTTCGATATCGCGAAATAGGCTGGTGTAAACTAATAGTGGTTTCGTAAGAATGTTTGTGCCTATAAATGAAATAATCTGTCATAGAACCGGGAAAAGTCGAGGAATAAAAAATTGGCCGCGTATCTGCTCCTTTCGTTGCAAATTCCGTCAAAAGACATAGTCTTTATCGGCTTTTGCGAAGTAAATGCCTCCCTTCGCTTTACCGCTCACCCCTCATGTTGTTCCTCTTGCGTCGCGCCCCTCCCAAGGTAAAGACGCCAAATTTTGCTTAATCATTCTAAATTTCCCGCGTTCCACTGCTCCAAACCGGGTGTCTCGATGCGAACGCTGCCGTACGGCGAAGACGCGCGTAATCGAGGCGCCCTACTTAAACGTTTAAAAGAACCGCGTTTCCCTACTCCACGTGCGTTGCAAGCGGAACGGGGAAACCCTATTAGGGGGGAACCTCGCGTAGCTGTTGCCGGTTGTTTCTTAAAAGGGCGCCAGAAGCTATAGTGGCGCGGGCGACAGCGGGCGACGGCGGAGTGAATTCTTTTTCTGCAATTGATGAATTTATTTAAATTTTCGCAAAAGTCAAGCATGTTTGAATTTTTTAAAGGAACGCTGCAAATATCACTTTGCATTGTTTTGTTGTCTCATATTTGCGAATTTCTTGTTCTTCTTTAACCCAAATGTTGAGAAGTATGAACATTACACCGGACATAGACGGGTAGATTTACCTGTGACTATATAAGACACGGAAAGAGCGTCTACTCTCCGCGTAATTGCTGGAATCATCACGCCCACAGAAAACAAAAATAAATATACATATTCAAAGAAAAGGTAAGAATAAAATATGCGGAGAGCAACATTGTTTCATAAATTGGTGAAAATTCTGCAGAAACCTGCGTTATGTACAAATTTTGCTAATTATCTCTTTAGAAGATGTTTGTTAATTTCGACGGCAAAAAATTACCTTTGCAGCAGCAGCCATTTTCTTGACCGGTCAACAATGGCAGTTTTGCACAAAGTGAGGTACTAAAGGAATTCTCCCTGACCAGTTTCTCAAAAGAAAGAAGGCTATTTATCTAATTGCCAGATATTTCACCTATTTACAATTCCGATCACAAAATGAGGGGAATGTGGCCTGTTCATTGATTCATTTGACAGATATGAAATTTACAGTCCAAGTGATCTTTGATGAACTCCGCATACTTGCATAAAATATAACTAAAGAGGCCACTCCACGTGCATTTTAGGCCATGCAAGTAATACCCCTTCTGGCACCAGCTCAACACAGGCATTATGCTTTCAGGAAATTTATCACTTTCGTGTCCCTTTCGGGGGTATCACTTGAGAAAAATTAAAGAAGAGAATGTTGGGTAAGGGGACGGGTTTCTGAAAATGAGCAAAATTTTACCAGAGCGTATAGAAGCAACAAGGTAGGAAGCCCTAATACCGGAATGTACCGTCTCGTATAGAAGAGCTGCCGAAAGAGGCTCGCGAACAAACGCTGGGGGCACACCAAGCGGATGAGCCAGATAAACAAAATACTGTTATCATGCCATGACAACGAGCTGGTGCGATGTAAAGTGGCGGCGAACAAGCCTTTAATCAATGGCGGGCACCCCTTGACATCTTTGCAAAAGCAAGACGAAACAATATCACTCAGCCTTCCAACGTACCAAAGATGGGATGGTTACACGATTCGAGGAAAGCTGGCTGGTTTTAGGCGATAATACAAAATGCGGATGGCCGAATATTCGCGCGAACTCCTTTCGTGTAGTTTTGCTGGATTCGCCTTCCTTTTTGCTGCCGTGGGTAAAGCCATCTCTTGCCCGGCCGGAAGCCGCTGCTACAAAGCCGAGTGCGATGCCCTTCAGATGCAGTTTTTTTTTCTTCAGCGAGAATTTTACTAGTGTTTTTCCTTCTGCCAGGTAGACAAAATACGAGAAGGCAACGTTAAAAGTACCATGCATACAGAATACAACATTTCTCCGTTTGAAAGCACTAAAGCGGTCGGTAACTAAGCTCTAATCCAGCAACGAAAGCGTTTTGCAACCGAAAGAAAAACGGAAGATTTAAACACTTTGAAATTTCGCGCTGCGTGACGTAAGCAGTGACGCTATGGCGAGAGCACTTACGCAGTAGAGGGAACACTAAAAACACTTATCAGTGGATTCCCTCATTGTTATCATTCATACGATCAAAAAGAACTTGAGGGCCCCATACAATCGTGCAATCATGTGCTTGGCGGTGGCTTCGATAGGCGGCCGCCAATCCCACAAACAATATTCCGTGCTGCCGTAAAGAAAAAGTGGCCTGGGCCATAGAGTTTCTTACAGTATACACTAGAGAGGAATCTGGCGCTAGCGTCTATGCGGCTCACATCAAGGTCGTCGGTGTCGGTCATGGGCCGCCATTATACATCGCGCTCGCTTAGTTTCATCATTGGCTTGGATTGAAACGTTTTAGTGACCGCAAATTTAAACAAAGTGCCACAAAAACGCGAAGAATAGTGTGCAATTGTGGTAGTGGAAAATAAAAACAGGCTGTTTTAAAACTAAGGACAAAAGAAGTAAAGCGTATTTTTGCCGGAACGGTTGTGCCTGCTATTCCGCAGGCCAAGGGTTGTAGTTACGAACAATGTTAATATTTGGGGGTAACTCATTAGAGACTGTGATTTTATTAATTTACCATTATTTCAAATAATAAGTTGTTTGAAGAGTTTCGAAAGTTTTTGAGCGTGCCTATGAAAACTTTGCCTTCGTGGTGAACCGGTGCACCGCGACCGCCAGCTAGTTTAACAAGAAAAATGAAAACGTGGCGTTAAACAGTCGTCGACGATGACAAGATAGGACGCATACAAGCGACGGTATCTGCCGTATCTTGTCATCGTCGAAGGACGTTTTGTTTCTTCTTTTCGTCGGCTACAAATTTCGCGGCGGCATATTACCCGCTCAGTCATGCGTCCTTCGACTGCGGCATGGACAACGTCAGTTGCGATCGCGCATTGCCTGCTGTTTCACTGAACACGACTACCCCAGAAACGGGAGGATTTCGGCTTCGTTGTAGCTCGTAAACGTGTTAATGCATAGTGAAGAAAGCAAATCCCAAAAACCGCTTAAGAATCCAATTGTCATGCCAAGCCAAAGCCAAAAAGGGGGTCTTCCCATGAACCCCCACGACGACATGGCTTACGAGGCGCAGTTTCCTCTCTAGTATACTTACTAAGAAACTCTACGGCCTGGGCAGCGGCCACTGCTTCATTGGTTTTCCTTCATATCTAGATTATTTTTTGAAGTTTGCTATAAAGTTGGCATCATAATTATGGTCATGAAGCAGTCATTTGACGAAGCAAACATTTGTCTGCATGGCACCTCTGAATCTGCGCAGTCTGAAAACACGAGGGAAGCCTACAAACTCCCTTCGACGACCCGAGCAGCCTGTATCATATGGATCCTCTCCGAGTAGGGCCCATTCCCCTAAAAAGGGCAGTAATGCGACACCATCGACTGAACCATCTGAGGCGGAACAGCGCACTTCTGCGCAGCGGCGTTGTTTTTTGTTGTGATGAGACGTCAGGCTCTGAGTGTTTTCCATCTCCTTTGGGAGATACAAACTGCACGAAAAAAGAAAAAGCGAAGAAGAACTCGGCTGGACACGCTTAGTATTAAAGGCTGCATGGTTGGGAATCCGATAACGTCCACTCTAGGCCAGTGGAGCCACTCGTGAAAGGTTTCCCGCAAAGGGCACGTCAACGTTAAAACCCATATAATTTGTCGTGCCTCTTCGTTTATGAAAATTTGGTACTTTCGGGGGTAAAAATTGGTGCGTTCTTTGCTACCAATTGGAGATGGGGACCCAGTTAGTGTTATGCCGTATGTCCACGGCCAGTTGCAGATCTTTTACAGAAAAGCTGTTTGGGCTAGTTGGAGCCCTCGATTACGTTGTGTGCGTGTTTTCCGGTGTTATGCGATAAAAGAATGGTGCATGGAGTTTAGATTGAAAGGGTGTAGGTACATGTGTGAGGAAAGTTTCAGACTTGTAGGTTAATTGTGGCTTCGTTGGGAAAATTGCTAAATACGTATTTTAACCGCACGGTACAATGCGCGTGTAACATGCGCCTACTATGATGAAGGAAGCGAATACTTCAGACAGCTCATGTATTTCGGGAATGCAGGGCATATCATGCGTCATCTGCGGCCTTGAATAAAGGATTGAATTGAATTCATTTTTTCTAAAAATACAAATACGCGTGCTTGAACGCACATGTTTTCCGGTGTCCTGGGAAAATTAGTCCGCTGCACTGGGTTTTTATTAAAAGTACATGTAATACCAAAAGAAATGGCACGGTTAGTGTGCGGTAAACTTTTCAAGATTTTGCGTTAATTACCCTGCTGGGAGAAAATGACTAAAGGCGGCGTTTTCGTCCTAGTTAGTGGTTATACGAAGCTCACAGATCGTCTGCCCGCTTTCATAAAAAAAAACTACACAAAGCATAAAGTTGAAATCTGCAGGGAACATTTGACGGGTTATGCATCATGTGTGGCCAAAGTTTTGAGTGCGGGAGAAAATTTCGGCGGTTTCAAAAGAAAACCCTAATGCATGTGCTTCTAAGCGTTGTGAGAAGTTTTTCAGGGACCTCGTATAACTAACGGCGCGGCGAGATTAGTGTTTGAGAGAATAAAGGGAATGTTAGAGGTGATGTGCAGCTAGGTTAGGCTTAAGACTGACCGGTTAATTGGGCGCTTTAAGACAAATATATACACGCTTTCCTGCCCTACTTAGTTTCGTTATAGGAAGCGGGGAATGTTTTTCTCACTGACCTAAAAGAATAAAATGTGGCACACTGTTAGAACTGTCAGGAAATGTGGGGCACAGTAAAAGTTTATGAAGGGGGGAGATTTAAAGGGGAACAAAAGAAGCATGAATTATTCATGAAATGCTGTATGAAGTTCACATTTCAAGTAAAATGGCCCACCAGGGTTGATCTTCCCAGTGTACTCAAGCAGCTAAATGAGGCACATAGTTCAAACTTGCACACAATGTGGGACTTATTATCGCGGACGTGCAGGCAAACACGAAAACGGGTGACGTTATTATCCCCTGTGGAAAAACTACTACTATTACCAGTCGAATCCCGTGTACGGAAGCTTTACGAATCCCGTAGCTTGTTTGTCTGGCGTTGCTAAATAATGTCACTCGACGTCAAGTTTCTGCTTCTAGGGTAACGGTTGTTATGAGGGGGGTAAGAGTTACGTCCAAGTTATGTCTGTTAATTATACATGTTGGAGAAAAGAGGAAACCCAAGCGCTGGAAGGCGCTCCATAACCCCGATAATCATCTCGTAAGTTGAAAAAAAAATCGTCTGCAGCAACAAAACGTACGTAAATATCGACCCCAAAGTCAAAACCGTTCAATGAAACCTTTATAATAAGAGTAATTTTTAGTTCAATTGAAGTGAAGGTTTAGCACTTCCATAGCTTTGCGTGACTGACAGCGGTGCATCCCAAAAGCGCCAGAAATTGAGTCCGCAGATGCGCTGCAACGTGTAAAGGTACCCACAAGATGCATGGCCAAGCTTACCCGAGGTCATGCCGTGCAAAAGGAAGAAAATTCCCAGAAACCAAACGAAAACTGCTCTTGCGGGAGGCAAGAAATGTTGGCCGGGCATCCCGTTCTTCTTCTTCTTCTTCTTCTTCTTCTTCTTGTTCTTATTCTTCTCTGCGGACCCCGAAGCAGTGGAACGTGCTTAAAAGAAGCATGCAGACAAAATACAACCTTGTTTTATAAGAAAGACTTGGTGTTTTCAGTACCCCCAGTGATTGTGCGGCAGCAAACGATAACATATTAACAAAAAAAAATTATAAATGTAAGTAACAATTTATTTTCCCGCGAAATTGTGTGTTTTGTAATATTGTTGATGACATAAGAAAGACAGGTCTTCAAGGAAACGTTAGTTACGCCGCTTACCCTGCAGTGGACCGGGAACGCCGTCTTTACCGTCAGTCCTCCCAAATGGCGTCAATATACTGCGTATGACCACTGTCCGCCCTCGCTTTGCTCGTGACCGTATGGCTACCTGGGTTGTTTTTGTTACGGTTGGAAGTAATCATTTTATGAAACATTGCATAGGTCGACAAAATGGGTTCACCAGGACAATTCACTTACGCTAATCGTAAGACAACCCCAAGGCGCCGGATTGCTCTAAAGCTATAACAAGCATAGTGCGGGCAGGTCCAGCAGCAGTACGCACTGCTACTTTTATGTTTACCTGTACTTTCATACCTACTATTGTTTACCCCTCTATTCTTAGTGCTATAAAATGGACATGCATTAAATGTAAGCGCAAATACCTCGATCTGCAATCTTATAAGCCCCGCCTAACTGGCGTTTACTTTTGCCCGCCTCAGCCAATCGCGCAGTTGCGCATATTATGTAATACGTTCTATAGGAAATGACTAGTGAGTCGCATAACCATTATCTTTTTTCCTAATTATTTAGCTTACTTGAGCGAAGTTTACGCTTCAGCGGCATTGAAATCTTCGACACATTAGGCGGATTAAAACATTAATTACGTATTAAAATATGCTCACATCTCCTCCTCATTCCAACGACCCACTTCCATTCGAGCTCAACACTACCCATTTTAGCCCCGTCAGCAACACCTATTCTTTCTGCCACGCTGATTTCACCGGCACTTCGAATCCTGCCCTTCACGCCCCATTCACGCTGGTAGAACTTGACCTAGCCCCGTCTTGTCTCACTATAAATACACGCCCAGTAATAACCGCATCAACAACAGAACAATCCGTAACTTGGGCAATGACTCTGTAACAACTATACAAGATTTCTTTAACCTTCACTGGACAAACGGTACCCTCCCTCCTTAATGGCGGCGACCAAACATATCACTCATAATCATCATCAGCCCATCTACGCAAACTGCAGGGTAAAGACTTCTCCCATGGATCTTCAATTATCCCGCTCCTGTATTAACTGCGATCAAATAATTCTCGCAAACTTCTTGATCTAATCTGCCCACCTAAATTTCTGCCCACCTCACTTACTGACGATCTTTGCTACGCTTGCCTTCTCTAGGCAACCACTCTGTTACCCTTAATGACCAACGGTTATCTTGCCTTCGCATTCCATGCCCTGCCCACACCCATCTCTCCTTAATTTCCATCAATATGTCCTTAACACTCATTTGTTCTCTGATCCATTACGCTCTCTTCTTTTCTGTTAAAGTTATACCTATAATCTTCCGTTCCATTGCTCGCTGACTCGTCCTTAGTTTAAGTTGAACTTTTTTAGTGAGTATGCAAGATTCTGCCCCGTAGGTGAGTTCCGGTAAGATGCAGCTGTCATACAATTTCTTCTTCGGAAACAATGGTAGGCTACCATTCATTATCTGAGAATTCCTGCAGAATGCACTCCACCCCATTCTTATCCTTCTAATTATCTCTCCTTCATGGTTCGGATCCGTGGTCACAACTTGGCCTAAGTAGATATATTCGGTTACCACTTGCACTGCCTCGCCACCGATGACAAACCGCTGGGCTATCCCGAGTTTATTAAACATTACTTTAGATTACCGCACATAATTTTCAGGCTCATGATTATACTCTGCTTGTCCAGTGCAGTAATCATGCTTTGCAATTCGTCCCCTGAGTTGCTTAGCAAGGCAACGTCATCAGCAAATCTGAGGTTACTGGGCTCTTTTCCATTACCTCTTTCGCCCACCTGCTCCCAATCTAATGTTCTAAATACCTCTTGTAAATTTGCTTTGAATAACATTGGAGAGATTGTCTCCTTATTTGATGCCCTTTCTTATAGGTATTTTACTATTCTCCTTCCGGAGGACGATGGTAAGTAGGTAGACCCATTGTAGATATCCTCTAGTATTCTTATGGAATTCTTGTCTACACCAGGATTCCGCAATGCAGAATGACTGCTGCGGTTTCGACAGAGTGAAAGGCTTTTCATAATGTATGAAGGCTATATAGACTTCATACATATTAATGATTGACTCCGTGAGCACAAAAATAATGTTAGTAAAGCGATACGCGGGCGTCTTGGCATTCATTGCCGTGACTGTAAGTGTGCTCCTTTTTTTTCAAAAACTAATGCGTTCGCTAGGAGCCGTGACTCGCTCACGCGGGAATTAATAGAGGCGAGTGAAATTGTGCGCGCGGGGGTGTTTCCATTAGTGTTGTTTCAATATCGTTGGTGGGCAAAGAAATCGCGTTTCTTCATGGCGTCTTTTGTGGTTGAGACGGCATGTGTCATGGTGAAAGTGTGCGTTTTATAGCCGGTATTCAACGGCGTGGAATGCATGCAGGCAACAATGTGAGTGCGCCGCCATTCTGTGGCCAAGCGTCTGTTACCAAGGCGACGCACGGCCCCCAGATCAGGCACCCCTCTCCTCCTCCATGCCTTCATGGCGGCCAGAATACCTGCCACTGAGAAAAAACAGCGCCAAAAAAACAATACGACAGCGAGTAAAGACAAACACTGCGCAGTGTTTGTCTTTACTTTTTGTCGCATCGTTTTTTGGCACTATTTTTTCTAAGTGGCATCATGCACCAACTAGCCCGCCTCAGTTCACTTGTGTAGAATACCTACCGCGGGCCGCGACGCGACCTTGGGTTTCCGTGCAAGGCGTGTGCGAGTGATTCGATAGTCAGTTGTACCGCGATAGCGTTGGTCACGCGAAAAGTCACGATTCCGCTCATGAGTGTGACAACCTTATCTGCAATTCAACACCAACCTCCACGCATACCTACTAGCGAGTGCGAGTCGGTCGTGGCACAAAGCTTGCAACGTGAGCGCAGTGGTCCGTTTGACAGAAGGAACTGCATCATTTCCAAACTGTTGCCCTCCGAACGCAAAGTGATACCTCGACGCCAAGTGCTGTTGAGTGCAGCACAATACGATCAACCTATCGCCAGAGGCGTATGAGGAAGCCGCCGCAGATCAGCGTATCGTGAAGCCGCATCTGTGGTCCGGAAAGCACAGACCTCATCTCTTATCACTCCATCCCGTATCCACTACATACATGGCATCCTCTCACGTCCCACTTGCTCTACACCCAACTGCCCTTCATACCCATCAGTACGACACCTTTACTGGGAGTGCCATCCGCCAGATCTACCACCACACCTGCGTTACCGCATCGCTTCCTAAGAGACTGTGGCACGACGGCCCGGACTAGGGCTGTGTAAAGAATAAAGTTCTCTCTCTCTCTCTCTCTTATTGCCAGCCTCCGCGCCCTAACGTCAGACGTGAGTTGTTTTGCTGGGTGTGAAACATTTGTACTTTGTTTGTGTACTTTGTTTGAGAGAAACATGTGTACAGTGTTTGAGAGAAGTAAACATATCATACATAGGCACTAAACATATCATACATAGGAAAGCCAGCGATAAATCGGTGTACGCGTGAACCATTTCTCCAAAGAAATTATTCGGTTTTTGTACTCAACCACCTATTAGAGGGCACCTTTGTGCCTCTAATAGGCACAAAGGAACGGTTGTGTCTGCTATTCCGCAGGCCAAGGTTGAAGTTACGAACAATGTTAATATTTGGGGGTAACTCATTAGAAACTGTGATTTTATTAATTTTACCATTATTTCAAATAATAAATTGTTTGAAGAGTTTCGAAAGTTTTTTGAGCGTGCCTATGAAAACGTTGCCTTCGTGGTGAACCGGTGCACCGACCGCCAGCTAGTTTAACAAGGAAACAAGAAAACGTGTTAAACAGTTGTGGGCGATGACAAGATAGGGCGCATACAAGCACCCGTATCTGCCGTATCTTGTCCTTGTCGAAGTACGTTTTGTTTCTTCTTTTCGTCGGCTACTAATTTCGCGGTGGCATATTACCCGCTCAGTCACACGTCCTTCGACTGCGGCATGAGCAACGTCAGGTGCGTTCGTGCATTGCCTGCGGTTTCACTGAACACAGCTACCACAGAAACGGGAGGATTTCGGCTTCCTTGTAGCTCGTAAACGTGATAATGCATAGTGAAGAAAGCAAATCCCAAAAACAGCTTAAGAATCCACTTGTCATGCCACGCCCGAGCCAAAAAGGGGGTCTTTTTATGAACCCCCACGACGACATGGCTTACGAGGCGCAGTTTCCTCTCCAGTATACTTACTAAGAAACTCTATGGCCTGGGCAGTCGCCACTGCTTCATCGGTTTTCCTTCATATCTAGATTATTTTTTGAAGTTTGCTATAAAGTTGGCATCATAATTATGGGCATGAAGCAGTCATTTGACGAAGCAAGCATTTGTCTGCATGGCACCTCTGAATCTGCGCAGTCTGAAAACACGAGGGAAGCCTACAAACTCCCTTCGACGACCCGAGCAGCGTGTATCATATGGATCCTCTCCGGGTAGGGCCCATTCCCCTAAATAGGGCAGTAATGCGACACCATCGACTGAACCATCTGAGGCGGTACAGCGCACTTCTGCGCAGCGGCGTTGTTGTTTGTGGTGATGAGACGTCAAGCTCTGAGTGTTTTCCATCTCCTTTGGAAGATACAAACTGCACGAAAAAAGAAAAAGCGAAGAAGAACTCGGCTGGACACGCTTAGTATTACAGGCTGCATGGTTGGGAATCCGATAACGTCCACTCTAGGCCAGTGGAGCCACTCGTGAAAGGTTTCCCGCAAAGGGCACGTCAACGTTAAAACCCATATAATTTGTCGTGCCACTTCGTTTTATGAATCTTTGGTACTTTTGGTGGTAAAAATTGGTGCGTTCTTTGCTACCAATTGGAGATTGGGACCCAGTTAGTGTTATGCCGTATGTCCACGGCCAGTTGCAGATCTTTTACAGAAAAGCTGTTTGGGCTCGTTGGAGCCCTCTATTACGTTGTGTGCGTGTTTTCCGGTGTTATGCGATAAAAGCATGGTGCATGGAGTTTAGATTGAAAGGGTGTAGGTACATGTGTGAGGAAAGTTTCAGACTTGTAGGTTAATTTGGCTTCGTTGGGAAAATTGCTAAATACGTATTTTAACCGCACGGTTTTTAAATTGCTAAATTGCTAAATACGTATTTTAACCGCATTTTAACCACATGTAACATGCGCCTACTATGATGAAGGAAGCGAATACTTCAGACAGCTCATGTATTTCGGGAATGCAGGGCATATCATGCGTCATCTGCGGCCTTGAATAAAGGATTGAATTGAATTCATTTTTTCTAAAAATACAAATACGCGTGCTTGAACGCACATGTTTTCCGGTGTCCTGGGAAAATTAGTCCGCTGCACTGGGTTTTTATTAAAAGTACATGTAATACCAAAAGAAATGGCACGGTTAGTGTGCGGTAAACTTTTCAAGATTTTGCGTTAATTACCCTGCTGGGAGAAAATGACTAAAGGCGGTGTTTTCGTCCTAGTTAGTGGTTATACGAAGCTCACAGATCGTCTGCCCGCTTTCATAAAAAAAACTACGCCAAGCATAAAGTTGAAATCTGCAGGGAACATTTGACGGGTTATGCATCATGAGTGCGGGAGGAAATTTTCGCGGTTTCAAAAAAAAAACCCTAATGCATGTGCTTCTAAGCGTTGTGAGAAATTTTTCAGGGACCTCGTATAACTAACGGCGCGGCGAGATTAGTGTTTGAGAAAATAAGGGAATGTTAGAGGTGATGAGCAGCTAGGTTAGGCTTAAGGACTTACCGATTAATTGGGCGCTTTAGGACAAATATACACACGCTTTCCTGCCCTACTTAGTTTCGTTATAGGAAGCGTTGAATGTTTTTCTCACTGACCTAAAAGAATAAAATGTGGCAGACTGTTAGAACTGTCAGGAATTGTGGGGCACAGTAAATGTTTATGAAGGGGGAGATTTAAAGGGAAACGAAAGAAGCATGAATTATTCATGAAATGCTGTATGAAGTTCACATTACAAGTAAAATGGCCTGCCAGGGTTGATCTTCCCAGTGTACTCAAGCAGCTAAATGAGGCACATAGTTCAAACTTGCACACAATGTGGGACTTATTATCGCGGACGTGCAGGCAAACACGAAAACGGGTGACGTTATTATCCCCTGGGGAAAAACTACTACTATTACCAGTCGAATCCCGTGTACGGAAGCTTTACGAATCCCGTAGCTTGTTTGTCTGGCGTTGCTAAATAATGTCACTCGACGTCAAGTTTCTGCTTCTAGGGTAACGGTTGTTATGAGGGGGGTAAGAGTTACGTCCAAGTTATGTCTGTTAATTATACATGTTGGAGAAAAGAGGAACCCAAGCGCTGGAAGGCGCTCCATAACCCCGATAATCATCTCTTCCTGGAATCCTGAAATAATTACACCAGGAATTAGATTAATCTTTACAGGATTGGAGTGCGGGGTGATGATAGGGGCGAAAACCACGCAATGTTAGAACTCTTTAGGGTAATAGGGCGCTTTGCAGAATCTTACTGAATGCACCTTTTGGCCGAACTTAGAGCCACTATTGAAAGCGCACACTATCTTTACCCACATACAGAAACTACTTGATAGGGCAGGCACTTCAATTTAGAGCTAAAAGGGGCACAAGTTATGGTTGATCCTTTGAAAAAGCTGGTAAGGCTTGAATTCATTACATGGTCGTGGTGGTGGTGGTAAAAACGTCTAGGGAAATAAATGGGACCGGGAAGGAGAGAATAAAGACAACGAACTGGGGGGGCCATCCGAGTCCGGTACGCCCCGTGCCTTCGCAGCCGTTCCGGCCCTAGAGATCAGGAACTCCTGGTTTTAAATCGGAAGGAGGGAAAAGGGGGTGGAGGCCTGAAAAACTTACTTGGTACACCTAAGTTCGCTTGTGGTCTAGGTTAAAGATCTGTGGCTTCCCTAGAGATGCTTATTAAAGACTTCTCTACATTTACATCGTGTTTAAGTCTCTCTTTTTTTTCATTTCTACCCCTTTTGCCTGAAATCACTTCGACAGGCAGAGTAGTGACACCTTGCGTCACAGCTTCCACAGAATCAGAGTCGTCGATGTTTAGCGTGCAGCTATGTTCTACTTGTATGCCTTCCCGTTCACGTGTCCAGCGGCAAGTGCAAGGTGAATTCTCGTCACGCGCCTGTACCATGCTGAGGTAGTGTGGTAGTGCCGCATCCTGCTACTACTCTCAGGACCCGGGTTCGATTTCCATACATATTCAAATGTCTTTTTATCTGCCCTTTATTGTGGAGGCCACTTTCTTTACCAGAGAACAACAATGCCGGTCGTTCGCACAATGGGGCACCCAAGGCTTTTTCCTAAATACACTGGTGCTAGCGCCGCAAAGCATTATAACGCATGCCTTAGAAAGAGCTTGGATAGTTCGATTGTTGTCGAAACTGGCTGAACTTTTGTTTCGGTGTTTTGCAAAACTGAAAATAAAATCCCTTGTGCGCACCAGACATAAGCGTTGTGCAAGTTAATCGTTCTTTTTAGCGATGAAGACAGCTAATTTCTACGCCATGCTTTCCAATTGTGACCCAACTCTGCAGTAGATTCGTTTCTCCTGCTTTTCATATAAACACCTATACTTTCCTGAGATTGCTATATTCGCTCCGCTGTTCGAGCATTTCACTTCACAGGCTTGATGGCAAGCTGACAGTTCAGCTTGGCTGTTTAATATTTTCGAACTATTCATATAGGTATCAGTCCCAATTCTTTCATACCATGGCTATGTGCCTTCAAAATTGGCTTGTTGTCTACGCAAAAAAAAAGAAGTCTGGCAGAGATGATGGCTATGATGCTATATCAAGCTCCTTATTCCTGTACTCAGAACTGTGTGCCCTTTAAGCACAAGAGCTATTGTTTGCCTTCAGGACTTCTCGCCTTAGTGTGTTGCTATTTTTGTTCCGGCAAATTTATCTGGGTAATATCTCACGCGCAGTAGATGTATTTCATGGATTGATTTCCTGATCACTACTGGCAAAAATCACTAGCGTGACATAGCGCCGCTGCAGTGGCTAAGTACAATGGGTTGTTACGTCTTGAGGAGGCTACCGCAGACGTAAAGGTGCACAAAAGGATTGTGGTGCTTCATTTGTGGCCACTCGCCTGCGACATATGGAGGTCTCACTTGCACCCAAAGGTGCCAAAGGAGGTTTACATTGATCTCGTGCTAATAATAAGCTGTGAACGTGTATGATCTTGTTTCAGTAAGGCACTGTGCACTGCTGGATTTTATATATTTTTATTCACCTCACTTACCCTCAATAGCCAGAGCATTGTATGAGGGGCAATCTTACAAACGCCAATAGCAGGGCAAACGCGCCACGTTGAGGGAAGTACTTAAAAACACGCTAAATATGCTCAGCCGCGACATCTATACCATTATAAACAATAATTGTATGAAACTATACTCACTGAGAATAAAAAAGGCAAACATTCAAAAACAAAATGTTGCATATACAAAACATAAGAAACTAAATAAATAAACATTTATAGTGTGGCTCTGAACAAACGAACAACTGTACAACGACCGGTCATCGCAAACTTGAAACGGGTACATTGAATGTACAATGAAGAATTGCAAACAGTGGTATCTCATCCTTCCATATTTCAGGCAGTAATATTATAGAAGCATTAATATTAAGTAATTCCGAGTTGTTCGTTTACTTTTGTGAGGAACCACTTAGTAGCATAAGAACCTTGATTGTTTCGTTTACCTTCTGCTTCGAAAACCCAAAATGATGGGCGTGGAATGGTAATTCAGGCTATTCCTGAAATTCTTGAGCAATGAAATTTTGGTTATATAAAACCTATGCATAGCATATCTGTTGCTATCTGTTGACAGAAACCAGCAATTTTTTTCGTATCTCAAGAAGCCACTAGGAATTTGACCAAAATGACACCTTACCTCTGATTCGGAGCTTTTATAACTGTTTTCTAGTGACGGGTACTACCATAACTACGTGGTCACAATAAAACAGCAATACACAAAAAATGCCTATTCATATTCGTGCCAACGTGTCCACTGTGGCCTTCGCTCGTGCTCGCGCGCATCGGCGAGGGCCGGCGCGGCTCGATGGGTAAAATGGCAATTTTTTTACTGTTGCTATGAATGGGGTTTTGTTGTGAAAGTAAGTAGCGCGTCACAGAATACTTTTAAACAAAACATCCCACATAAGCGTTCATTAAACGTTGTTATGATTGGCATTCGTCACCTAGTTTTCTGTTTACACGTTTCGTCCAAGGAAAGCTGTCGGGTGGTTTTGCATTATTTTTTTCTATTTCTACACGCGCCCTGAGGCTAACGAAATAAAAGATCAAGAGCTGTAACATTGTGCGGTAAAACATAATTCTGCATGCATTAACGACGTTCCAAAGCTTGTTTACAAAGCTTTCCTTTCCGGCCTGCGCTAAAATGGTTTTCTGTGCACGCAGTATCTAATGAATAAGAAGGGCTGTAAAACAAAATATTACTGCATGGGTGTGGAAGTTGCACATTACCCCTTTTCCAATTTTTCATGTCTTGACGTGCGATAAAAAAGCTGCAACGCTCAGCGTTATAATTGTCAGCCAACTTATACAGCTGACGAGGTCTGCCTGGTATATCAATGTTCCGCATTATCAGCTGTTGCCTGTTCGGTAAATGTTAAATTGCGGCAATAGAAACACACATGTTAAAACTGCCAAAAAAAGGCCATATAGCGCTTACGAGTGGACGGCAAGATCGCATATGCGTGGCCAAGAACATTGGACGAGCTCACGCGAAAATCGCAAAATAGTATTTAGCACGTACAGGGATCTTATAAACGGTCAAATTGGTGGATCAAGCCTTTTAAACCCACACAATATTTCCCGACCTGAGTATTTTTTATTTTGATATTATGCATTACATAATTGTTTTGGTAGCATACGCGACATGACAATTTTTGAATGTGTCCATTGTTTTTATTTTTGCTTATGTATTCGGGTATTCACTTTCATCAGCTTGGCTGCAGCAAGTTTCAATTATCTGTAACTTAATGACTTGACTGCGATAACCATGTATGCGACCGATTAAAACCCAACATAGGATTTAATTACAGAGAGTTGAAGTGATGAACCTCCATTTTGGCCAGCCTCAGTTGTGTCTCTGCATCGAACTACGCTGTAAACGTACCGTTAGAAAAATCTACTTTAACGGCTTGGCAGCGAAGTGTACCACTCAAGGTTTTAGGTACTGGTGTCCTCGAAAGTGCCGTTCGCGAGGTACGTGACGCTCGTTGAGTGCGCAGACTCAGCATACGCTCTAAGCCACAGTTGTAATCGATAACAAGCTTTTTTCTCTAATTTTGCTTACTTTGTCTGATTTAGCTGTCGTAATACGTGTGACACACGGTGCCTATGTAGGAAACATAAGCTGTTGGCAGCGAATGAATCAATCACGCTTGGTGGTGCCGTGCAGCAGACTTCGCATGTTTCCGTACATTGAAGCGCTTCCGCGGATGTTCTGTTCCATTTCGCGACGACCAACATAGACTTCAACTGTTTCCACAATATTAAATTATGACTTTCCTTTGTGCGCACCCCATTTTTCTTACGACGTACTTCGAGCGGATAATGGGAGCCTACAGCGAAACCGGAACAGGAAAATGCCAGTACTGGCGAGTGCGGCTCTGACGCCATCTGGCCAAGATTGGCCTAGCTGCTCGCTGGAAATGGCTTATACGCGTGTTATGATAGAAAGTGAAATTGTTTTTTTAGAAAACTGTATGGGCTGTATTTGTAAGCAAAAACGAATTGAATATACGGTCAAAATTCGATCTTACGAAATTCGCAATCTAACGAACAAAGATGGATTACCCCGCAGGTGCCTATACAGGTCAATGCTTTTATGATTTCCAACGAACGAGATATATTCATCACTATTCCCAAATTAAATAAGTATTTCCCGAAACAGCTATTAAAAATGGAGCGATTTCGAATGTATTTCGTCGGACCGCCACAAAGTATATAACGCCACGTCAGAGGAAGAAAACGAGACATCCACTTTTCGTTTTACGGAGCTCTGCGGGATTAACCCAGCATTCCCATTGCCGCAGACCACGGCGTCTTGGCTAGCACGCTCTCACTGTATTGAAGGGAAAGGACGACGTTGTTCACGCCACTTCGTCTGGAATTGCATCTAAGATAACGAACCTCGAGCCCACTCCACACAAGAAGTTGAAGGAAGCCCTGTTAAGGTGGTTCAAGGACATGAGAGCCAAGAACGTCCCGCTCAGCGGAACTTAGAATAAAAACCTCGGTGTTTTGTGCCCATGCCAGGGTACGATGACTTCAGGGTGAACCCTGGCTGGCTTATTATTTCACCGCGGACTTTTAGCGCATGGCTAAATATTCGCAGGCGAGCGCCGCGGCAGCCGCAGTTACGATGTCACGTTAGCTGCTGGGATGCGCCTCCTTTAGACATCAAAATTACGGAATCAGCTGCTTGTAATATGGCAGTAGCGATTGCACGAAGTTCCCGATTTAACGAAATAATGGGGGGTTCCCAGTGACTGAGTTATGATGATGACGGTTTGGGTTTAATGGCGCAAGGCCCACAAGGGCAACGAGCGCCAAAGAAAAAGTTTATTTATGATGACACAGACCAGTGACTACGTTAGAGCAGGTTTTAGCACCAGCCGACTGTTTAGTTATTAAGTAGTTAGTTAAAACACGTAATTTTACCAAAATCCTGAGCGCCCATTTTGTGGCGGGGCTTTCGAAAAATCTTGTGAAACAGTGTTTAAATACCCTAAGCAAACTATATTAACGAAAACAATTTCAATAACACAACTGGCCTGCTATACGAAAATAAAGAAAAACTATTCAAGCACTGTTCACTCTCCCCCGTGAGTAACTTTTTACGATTTCAGCAATATTGAGGTCCTACACCATAATGAGAATGTGCTCATGAACTTTGAAGCCATTTGAATTAGCAGTTCGGCTAGGCGTTCATATCTCCTCTTCGGGCTTTTCGGGTCATTAGGCATGACATCTAAAAGAATTCTTTCCGCCCTTTTACCGGCATCGCCGGGCGAAGGCCTTAACACTGGTTTTGTGCATTTATACTTGTAACAATCATTAGCCCAACCCATTCGGATAACTCAATCAGTGAAACATTTATTGAGGAATCATTCAAACAC
This sequence comes from Haemaphysalis longicornis, assembly GCA_013339765.2. Lineage (NCBI taxonomy): Eukaryota > Metazoa > Arthropoda > Arachnida > Ixodida > Ixodidae > Haemaphysalis > Haemaphysalis longicornis. The sequence goes on from CM023449.1 coordinate 245,674,236, forward strand.
CCTTTTTGTTTCTGAAATGCAGAATCGGCCCAACAGTGACGTTAAGGGGAAAACCGTAAAACTACTTTTTAGATATTCGTAAGGGCTACACAGGCCAGGAAAGAGCATGGACATACGAACGGGTGAGCGAGATAATGACGAATTTATGAAAACACTATTTCGCCTTTTCTTTGTTTAGGAGTGCAATTTCTGAAAATCCCCCCTTAGTGAGCCCCTACGTCATGACACGAATGCACTCCCAAAATTTCAAGTCTCTAGGTGTAACAGATTTGGCTGGAGGTTGCAAAATCAGTCAGTCAGTCAGTCAGTCAGTCAGTTCACGAAAAAAACTAAAAAAAAATCACGAAAAAACTAAAGTAGACGGCAATAAATATTTGCCACATGGTATACGTACCCCCGAGTACACCGCCGAAAATAGAGCCGCATTTCAGCAGTGACCCAAACCAGCTGCTGTCTTCTGGCACAAAGTTCATCGCCAGCCTCAATTCTTCTAAGGTAGGGGAAGAGTAGGTACATGCTGCACCGAAGCTCAGCGAAGCCAAGTAGGCCGTGACACTGCGAAGTACAGCCGCACGCTGGCAGGAGCAAGGAGGCGCTGTTCGGCGGTGTATGCCCCTTCCGGAGGTCTCTGCAGAACATCATTGGCTGTGGACAGCACGGAGCAAGATGACTAGAACTCAGCTTTCAAGCACATAGCCTTGTACAAGCTACATGTGCATATTGAAATGCAACAGTAAGCGCTTTATTTCGTGTTTCTTTAAAATTCATAGCTGCAATCCTCAAAAGCTTCGAATTATTCTAAAACTAATTGAAAGTGCTGTACGTTTAACGGAATAATTTATTATTTCACGTTCAATTGCGTTCCAACATGTTGAACGTGTAACCCAAATTTTCTATCAAACATCTGAAAAGCAAAACCGGTTAACATTTCTTTCATGTTTAACACGACGTGTCAAGCCTTTGCTGACACAATGACTGTTTTTCGGCAAAAACAAATGTACAGGCGGGGACTTAATATTCCGGACCACGCGAGCGCCTGGCAAAAGCCACGGATGCACACTCTTGGAGGCCTGGCGCCTGTTGTCGAGACCGGCGCGGTGCGCATGCGCGTCCTTTTTCACTCGCTGGCACGTTAATTTTCTCGCTTCCTGCAGCGGTGCTGCGATGGTCACTGAAGCACCGCAGAGCGACGCTTCTGCAGCCATTATTTAGGGAAATTTGCGGGCCTACTAATAGGTCGAGGGATGTTGCCCGAGCAGGTCATGCCTACAGAGATTAAGAAGGCCGGCTTGCAGATGGCCAGCAGAGCTGAAGGACAAGGTTCAAAACAGAAGAGAAGGACAAGCTTATTGTTGCTGCAGTGGTTGAAGAGCCGCTACTTAGTGCTAAATAAATTCGGGAGGCTCTACGCGAATATGACGACGTTCTTCGATGGGGACCCGAGGTGCCATTTTGACAAATACCGAAGGGCAAAGAGCGAAGAGAAAATACATAGGACTATATTTCTCTGGTACAATTTTAAGTAAGGATACAAACCCGCCGCGGTGGCTCAGTGGCTAAGGCGTTGCGCTGCTGAGCACGAGGTCGCGGGTTCGATTCCCGGCCGCGGCGGCCGCTTTTCTGATGGAGGCGAAAAGCAAAAACGCCCGTGTGTACGAGATTTCGGCGCACGTTAGAGATCCCCAGGTGGCCGAAATTAATCCGGAGCCCTCCACTACGGCGCGCCTCATCGCCTGCGTTGCGTCGGCGCGTTAAAGGAGCCATGAAGAGAAAATGCAAGTTGGTTTTATTCGAAAGATTTCGTGTTTTATCAAGTAAGGATACAACAATAAAAAACAATTTCTTTTACAAATCTTGCAAAGTGCCTACTTTAGCGGCAGCATAAAGCGTTCTGAAAGATAAGTTCAGTGGTCATGTAGCACACAAAATAAAGACAACGAATAAACGCTCGCGATTCATCTCGCCGACATTTCGTTGTCAATAGCACGGCACCGTGTAATTCTGTTTCATACAAGCTTCATTTGGCGACGCCGTTCGGAAGCCGCTAGGCTCATTGCGTATAAACTATAAAGCACAAAGCATAAAAAACCAAACAAAACATTCTCCGTAAGCATTTATCAGGATGCGATGAGCGTTTGTGCCAAAGCAGGCGCAATCGTCACATAGGCCGCCAATGTGTCATCGGGATGAACGTAAAGCTACAAAGGCGTCGCTCTTCGGTGCTTCAGTGACCATCGCAGTGCCGCTGCAGGAAGCTAGAAGATCAGCGTGCCTGCGAGTAAAAAAGTACGCGCATGCGCGCCGCGATGATCTCGACAACATTCGCCAGGCCTCCAGAGTGCGCATTGGTGGCTTTTGCTACGCGCTCGCGTGGTCCGGAATATTAAGTCCCCGCCTGAACCTAAATACATTAATTCATACATGTGTCAAGCAATGTTCACTAAATTTTATGAATGACGCAAGAACCAAGCCTTTGAAGCAATGTTTCCATATATGAGCTTCAAATGAAACCTGTTCAGGAAATGGTCTAAATGGTCAAGAGAATGGTCAAGAGAACATTGCATGCTTGCCTAATAACGACATTCTTGAAAATATTAACAGTTCATACCCATCATTATTATTCTGGCAGGTTGTTAGGTTATAAATTTTTACTATGACAACAAGGCACTCGCACCAACAGCGAAAAGCATACGGGGGGCAATTTAGGCCTGTAAGGGGAGCGTCTTGCCAGCTTCTCTAATACAATCAATCTTTTTTTGCCACGCTGTTGATTTTTGTTGACAGCAATTGACTCTCGCGGTCAATCACCCTTCGGGAACAAAACAAGGCTTTGTATGTAGACGAGGTATGCTCAAAGGGTAGAAGTGTCTTTCTGGTTGTCTTTTGTTTTGTTTTACTTCTCCAGCCCCGCGCTTAGCAACAAGGAGCAAACCTTCCCAAGTGAACGCAAGCTTGAACTTATCTTGGGCGCTGTTTGGCCAAGCAGTGCTTGCACCAATAAACAACACACAACAACAGGATGCAGTTATCTCATTTTATTCTTTTCTCTGTAAGTCCTGCAAGTTGTCAAAACACAATTGGCGTCTCTGGGTACACCTCACAAATAGTTGGACACCATAGACATTTTACTGCGGTACATTTCCATGCCATGTCGGCTTCTGAATACCTGCCCATGAAGTTCAACAGGTTTCGCAGCTAAACATACATGTTTCAGTAACTGCTTCTCACGTATTCTTTCGTTTGTTGTTTGCCATAACTCCGCATACTCTGTGTAGAGAGAAATCTTGCATAATCACTTCGCTATGCATCCAATTCCCCACAAATAAGTGGCAAACACACCTCACACAAACTTCTGGTTCTGGAAATGAGATTTGTTGAGTAATTTATTCCAGACATTGCCCCTTGAGTATAACTTCCAGCCTGGACTCAGAATCACGCTATTAAGACCTTTAATCAAGAAGGCAAAAAAAAGGAAGCTGTCGAGTACATTTTCGCGCAAAGTTGTCTCCTACGCATTTGTACGGGAAACCCGTTCAAACACGGAAGTTTAAATCAGAAAAATGGTTCTATATAACCAACGGCCACTGAATCCTTTCTATACTGCCCAACGCTGTGAAAATAAAGCTTGCGTTTACGAATAAGCATGCACTGCCAACCAAATATTGGACAAAAACGTATAGCACGCTTTTTGTCGCATGCGCGCTCGTCTAGCTCCAGCTTGATTGATTATAATATTCTGTGGATTCAGCCGATCTTATCGGTACTCACAGTATAAAATAACAGTGACGGAACTACAAAAAACCACGTGTCATCTCCACAAACGTGAAAACTGGGGAGGGGCGAAGCAGGCAGTGGATAAGTGTATTCAAAGATTGTCTCTCTTTTGCAACACGCCGTGCGCTGATTGGGGGCCGGAGAAGCGCCGGTGGGAGAAGCAATCGCGCGCTTGCTGATGCCGTGGCGCCCTCTCTTGCGTTGAAGCGTATTTAGGCAATTTGCATCCCCATCTGCCCCAGGTTGGGTAGTGGCCACGGTAAACAAGAAGGCAGTGCAATGCCCGCGCCACGCACTGGGGGCTCGTCCTTGGGGATAAACAAGGCCCAGGCACCAGGTAAGTATGCCTTTTCTTGCTTCGACCGACCACTCGACCCTATCAGGCCTATCGTCGAGAGCCGGTCGGTATCTGAGTGTGCCACAAATTATAACCGATCTACAAACATCTTCTGCTTGTACTTGATGATTGCTGAGGCGGACAGGGAGCGTTCTACAAAGCTTTAAATCATGTCAGGTTATTATGAACCAGTATTATCCAGTACACACTTTTCTTTTAGTATACGTGACATTCTAGCGCGAGGTATTGGAAAACGAGTGTACCGGTGTTTTAGTACCGCGACTACATGAGACGCCGACGACAGGAGACACCGACAGTCCGAGACCTAAGGGGCTTCACCCTTACAACAACTAATGGGATGGTGTCATGCACATTCCTTCTACGTGCACAAGCAGGCGTAATTTTATTGTTTGAGTCATTGAGAGCGTCTGAATTAACCTTGCTTGTTTCTTTTAATGCGTCTGCAACATTCTCAGCAGACATACTTTCTTATAAAGCATTGTGCTACACACCTCTGATGGTGTGTTACTGTGCGAAAGGTTAAGACTAGCGCACAGGCTTCAGAGTACGAACACAGATTTATTTCTTGGTGGGGGGGGGGGGGAGAGGAGCAGGGGCGGCTTTTGCAGTGCTTGAGTAATGATTTATGGTGAAAGTCGTTATTTGTTGGTCTTGTCGGACGATTTAAAGAAAATAAATTATCACCAGTTCTCTTTTTGCCGCCTGACTAACATCTAAGCCTGCCGATTATACCTGCTACCTTAATTATCGTTTTTGCAACAAGGCTTTATGCTATACCACGAACTTTTTGGCGAAGCATTGTATCCACACATTTGAATTCTTCAACATTTTGAATTCCACATGCATTGATCGCTATCATATGGTCCTATTGAAGTACCTCTCTTTATGGCTGAAAACGGCAGTTTTTTTATTGTACGTATAAAATTCGCTGAGGGCCTTCTTTCTTCCTATTTGTTATGCCATTACATGACTTTAAAAGTAACGTTAACACAATCCCGTCGTTTACATTGACCGCAATGAACCCCAGTGACAAAGAAATGCTGCCAACAAAGCACATTCGGAGAATGACAGCTACGTGCATACCATTTGATCCAGAAACACATTGTCCAATATGCAACGTAATCGTTGATTTGCATGATACCCTGCAGCGCAGATCACACTTTTGGGTCAAATCGCACGCCCGCCATCGTCATTCGCAGAAATTTTATAGTTGGCTGCGTGAATTAGTTTATCCTGTGCATTGTGAAAAAACTTAGCCACGTGACTGTCCGAGATTGCACGACAAGAAGGCAAACTCACATCAGCAACACTGAAAGAAAGCAAGGGGGCAATTAAGGCCAGCAAGACGGACGACTTGCCTGCTTCTTTTCCACAAGCACCTTTTCTGCACTGGTGTTAATTTTTTATCGCAGCAACTCGCCCTGCTAATAACCCTTGTGCAACAGGAGAAGGCTTTGCAGGCGTGGTGTGCTTGGAGAGTGGAAGAGTTTTTCTTGCCATCGTTCTCTTCTTATTGTCTTTTTAATTCGCCGGTGCACCGCTTAGTAACCCTCAGCAGAGACATCTGCACACAGCAAGTGAGCAAAGGGAACACCAGCATGATGGTATCTTTTACGCTGTGCTGCTGGGCTTTGTGCCTATCTTGAAGCAGAATATAGTGGCCAGTCCATATCGGCGGATTTGTGCCACTGTGTGGTTATGTGAAACTGGGTTATGATTACTAATACGTACACAGGATTTATAGTACGTTGACATATTTATCCTGGATGACTTTCTTAGTGTTCGAGCAATAGTTTATAGAATGATTGGAATTTTTGTTTTGTTCCTTGACCTAAATGATTGACATTAATAGCTGTTTTTTTTTTTCATTTTTAACGCTTAATTAACGACTAAATCAGCTGGTGGTACCGGTTACCTGGGCTGCTTTGTTTGCAAGATAATTAACGTTATTACCTCACATCAAGCCGGTGAAAAAATAGTACGTGGACATTCCAAATGTTAAAAAATTAGCTGATATCTTGCCGCCACAAAAATGCCCCCACACATCCGAAATGTTAAGAGTTCTATGTCCACGAGCATTTCCACTATCACAGGTGGTCAAAATTAAGCCAGAGCCCTCCACTACAGCGCGCCTCATCGCCTGCGTTGCGTCGGCGCGTTAAACCCTACAATCACTCACTCATTTGAGACTATCAAATGGTGGGATTCGAGTACGTTATCTCTTGGCCTGAAAACGACAGATCTGTTTTCTTATACGCAAAACATTCGCTGTGCGCCTTATTTCTACCTTTTCATTGTATCAGTGCACGTAATTATAAGTGCGCGTGAATAGCATAGCCCGCCAAAAATACCTTTATAACCAGCATAAGTGTTGTGCTCGGTTACGTGGTTGATATTTACAATATTATTGAGCTCCAGGCAGTGCACCGAACCCTTCCAACCCAACCGCTCTCAACTCATCTGCACCTTGCATCCCTCAAGTAAAGGATTGATAACAAAGGACGTAGTATACGGTCCTCGCAACTCCACAAAATACCATCTTGATACATAAAGAGAAATAGTTTGTATGCCTCTGTTTGGTAAGCAAGAGCGCAAAACTCAGAGCACCTGAGCCAAAGTTTCATATATTGATAATTATTCTAAAAGAATTTCGCAATTTATGTATAAAAGGCACGACAAAATAAACGAAAATACCGCGATTCGCTTTTCTTTCGAAATTCCTTTTGTTCCAGTAATGCAAATTCGACTGATCTATTTTGATCAGAACCGATTGGTAGGATTTAAATAGAATATTTATCAATAAGCCGTGAAATCCTAAAATTGTAAGGCTTTGCGAAGACCTTTGCATCATGGGCATAAAAAGAAGCCAGCCTGTACTTTCCAAAGTAATTTTGATAACCCTTTTGTGAGTAGGAATACTACCGCAGCCTGAATTTCCAACAGGAAAATTGCCATCGCCAACCATGCACGCACTAGGAATTTAATCAGAAATGTGCTAAAACGGGCCGCATTGTCAAGTAGGTGTGTCTAAATAACGCGAGTATCGCAGCTGTTACTATAATTGTGGTTTCCGATTACCTGTTGTTGATCTTCATTGGCCGGGGTGGGGTGTAAATATAATTAGTGAGAATTATTATTTCGTATGTATATGCGAGCATCAGAAAGAGCTCAACCTGCCTTGTTACCGTAACGCTGAAAAAAAATAGTAAATGCATCGTCCAACCCCAAGTCGCACAAGTCTTTGCCGTTTACTTGCAGTTCTGAGATTCGAATGACTTTGATGTATTATTGTGTTTATTTTGGATTCTGAACCACAACACGTTCAATCGGTCGTAGCTTACATCAGGATAAGTGGAGTGATGCTTGGTCCTCGCTGATTAAAGCAGTTTCGTAAGCTAGTTGCGGTAATACTTTAACTCCGTTCAATCTTTGGGTAAACGAGATAGCAGCAAATTTTGACATATGTTGTCTCTTACTTTGATTTCTTCGCGTAATTCTGTAGTTTTCTACGGTTATACATTCACGGCTATCAGATCCACGTAGCTATCCACAGCTATAGTCACATGCTATGAAGGAACGAGCCACGAATTACTTTTATCTTTATTGATAGGAACAGTCAGGCTCAATTTGAAAATTATCGCGGGAGCACCGAGCAAGCAAGACCGGAGGGCCCTTCCGTGGCGCATCTTTTCATTCGTGAAGATGAGATTATGCTGCTCTCCCTCACATCTTGGCTGTTGCATAGAATTCGCTCACCCCGTCTAGAAAGGCCGACTTCTGCAGTTTTTTCCTTCATTCCTTTTTTGGTGACGTATCCGCGCTTCGTTCCTCGGCAACCTGATAACACCCAAGATACCTAGGCATTGCGTCATTGCCGAATCAAATTACAATTTTTTTACACAACAATGCCCCGGCATGCCGGCATAGTTACCCTGAGAAGGTTGCGTAAAAAAGAAACGAGCGTGGCCTGTATCGTTTATGACGGCAGTGCGCGCACTGCCTGGAACAGCCATGGGAGAAGCAAACCTAGCATAACCTCGTTGTGGCTGATGCTAAAACGTGTCACGCTAAGGCGCTGTCGTCGCGGTCGGTCGGTGCTCCTGCGATAACCTTCCAATTGATGCCGACTGTACACGCTATTGAACACGCCAGAGTCAATGGAAATTTATCTCTCGAGTTTGGGGGTCGACGGTGCCGTGTTGGCAACACTGGCTTTTACACTCAATGAGCCACTCAGTTCTTTAATTTAAAAAGATCTGCTGCCATCAACACAACACACCAACCAGAATGTGACCCGGTTCGTTTAAGCCATCTTTCTATCGTGACCCGTCTGTGTGGTATTAGTTCCACATATCCCACACAACTACCTAGCGGCAGTTTGACGAAATTTCTTCTGAATTCTTAAGTACTACCACCGTTGCGCTCTTCACATATTATTTCAGGATTGTTTTTTGATTTGATTGTATAAGGTTTAACGCGCAGACGCAACGCGCAGACGCGCCGTATTGGAGGGCTCCGGATTACTTTTGACCGCCTGGGGATCTTTAACATGCACCGAAATTTCGTACAGGGGCCGTCAGAAGTAATTGTAGCACGGAAGCTGTGGCCGGACCGCATAGGAGCGCCATGTAGCTACACCGGCGGTAAACGAAAGGAGCAGAACACGCCTGCGCACCTGCCAACGGTGATAGCCCATCTATACTTATCAACCCCCTTATTTTAACGCGGCTTCCAGCATTACTCTCAGCATAGTAGCCTCAGCGATGGCACTTATAACAGAGGCGGTATCTGGCAGCGTCGCTCACACACTTTCAGCGCACGCAAGCTGCTGGATCGAGAAACGTCGCAATCGTGGGGATCTGAAGTGAAAATTTTTCTTTTTTAATATTTTTAGGAGTGTCTGCTATCAGCGCCATCGCCGAGACCAGTATTCTGCGAATAATGCTCAAAGCCGCGTTAAAATAAGGCGGTTGAGAAGTGTAGATGGGCTATCACCGTCAGCAGGCGCGCATGCGTGTTCTGCTCCTTTAGTTTACCGCCGGTGCAGCTATACGGCGCTCGTATGCGGTTCGGCCACAGCTCCCGTGCTCCAATTACTTCTGAAGGCACCTGTACACATGGGCACTTTTGCTTTTCGCCTCCATCAGAAAAGCGGCCGCCGCGGCCAGGAATCGAACCCCCGTCCTTGTGCTCGGCAGCACAACGCCTTAGCCACTGAGCCACCACGGCGGGTTATTATTTCAGGAGGCCAGCGAACACACTCCATTAGTTAAATTAAAATGTACTTGGGCTGTCTGAGGTTTTTTGGTGTCGCCGAATCATCGTTTGAGTAGTTACATTCCTAATTGAAGGTGCAGAAGACCTGAACTGATTGGCTGAGTTGAGTTGTCAATTTGAGTTTGGGCCAATGAACTCCGTGCAATCAAAATTCTTCAGTCCCAAACTTTGCATATTTTCCCCCGCTCACAGCGCAGATATTTCGGCGCGAAAGCCCCGTCAGCCTGCCTCGGCTGATTCTCCGGAGGAAAAACGTGGCGAAGCCTGTGGCACTTTCGAAATCTTCGTTGTTATATCTCTGTTGCGCAAATGTTGTTGCACCGTAGACGGTGGGACGAAATAAAAGTGTGACCGCCCTAAGTTACAGCCAGCGTCACACTTGAGGTCTCATATCATCAACCGGCAGAAACAGCTCGATTTTCCGTGATTATGACGTTTCTTGGCTTGTCGTCAGGCTGAACTTGAAGATTACGCAACGTTAAACATAGCACGTTGAGGCCAGCGTCCCGCTTAGAGGTTTAACGTCATCAAGTGGTACCCTTAGGAAAAAGTACCCATTTAATTTATCGTTCTTCAAGCTCCGGGTACAGATTTACGCCGTAGCATCTCAAGGCTTCACGCGATGCCACAGCTTCGACCCGTACATGGCCATTGCGGTTGTTAATTCTAGCACAGCGATAAATACCCACATTGTTGAACGCACACGCCGTCGGTATTAGGCCACATTATAAGAAGAGAAATGTATGCTGGTTCAGCATACCTTGCTAAACGCAGTGCTGGGGCATGTACTAAGCATTCAGTGATCCAATTGACCAATTACTTACTCGCAAGCACAAGGGGGGTCAATAACAATAAATTTCTGCCCTTAATCTGAATCAAGTGTGCGTATTCAAAAGTTTAGAAAGGTACACACAGATCTACACATAACAGCGACAGGGTATTGGACGAATGCCTTTCACAGGAATATGTGTGGCGTTCGAATGTCGTTCCGTTTTTTTGGCGCTGCCAAACCACGCGTCAAGTTTTTTTCTTACCGGAGTGACAAAACAGTTCTCAACGGAATTATAGAAATATCAGATCTGCAAAAACACGCGCTATAGAATTTTTCTCGAAAATATGAACAGGCCCCAATTCTAGTGCCGGTTGTCTGTGTGCACTGCCCAGAAGAAATTATCTTCCTTACAAGATTACCGGGAATTGGTACAGTATATTTTACATTTTGTCAGCGTGAAAATTAGGACAAGCATGATCCCGTGTTCGTGACACGTAGTATCTCAATACTTGCTCCAACGTCGTGACCAATTCGACAAGTCCGTGCAGTGACTTCTCTTTCACTCCTATATATCTCATTCGCCTACATAACAAACCCACGGTAACTCGCACAGTGTAGCCGAAAGCTGAAAAGCTTTAAGAAAAGCTTGCTAGTAGTTTAACGTAGTTACCTTTTTCGAAGGGGACGTCGATGCCTTGGTTTGGCGAAAGTGCTTTGAGTTCGCAATCTGTGGTTCCCATTGTTGGCCGCTGCTGTCTTCGACGTCGAAATGCAATGCTTTAGGCGACAGTGACGCGGAAGCGACGCATTGTGAAGGCGGGCGATCCAGAGATACTGAGTGCCGTCCAGCCGAATAGCTTGACACCATCCTTGAAGACTGGCGCGACTACGGTTATCTTTATACTACTCCTGTCGCACCTAGTCGGGTAATCCCAACCAAATTGCGGCGATAAGTGCCTAGCTAAGTTGTCTTACAAGATAAAAGGTGCGCGTTCTCCTCGTAACCCAGTCGAAAGCGATAGGAAAGAAGGCAGTTTTCATGAAATATTTTCCTTAATCCTAGTACTGCAAGGGCGAGAGAAGCTGCATTGTTTTGCAAACCGTCGATGCGAATCGGCCCGAGAATTTTTAACCATGAGCACACTTTTGTTGCACTATCTGGCGTTGAAACTTCACGGCATTCGGATCCAAGCACGCTAACCGTTCTTTCGGTCTTGACATTTTGAGCAGAATGTGTTTTGGGAAGCGGAATTATACGCAAGAAGACTTCAGAAGAACATCACAAATATAGAAATTTTTGTTCTGTGACAAAAGAGCAACACACTTGAGTGACGCTTCACAAGGCACATGCAAACCATTTTTTTATAAAGAAATAATCCGAAAAATTTGAATTACTAACTCTGTTTTCTCAAGGAATTGATAACGACGTGGATTATGTTGACAAGGGCTGAGCGTATTCCGGCACACAAAGCGTGAAATTACAAGTGCAGCAACACACACAGCGCCCTCAGACATGCACGATATGCACACGTTATATGTAAAAATTATCAATGTTGTTGCAGTGAAAAGTCATTCTTTCCCTTAGGAGTTGCAGGAAAGTATTATATAAGAGGCGGCGAAAAAAAGGACACAATTTTCCCTTACTGTCGCAGGGGTGAAACACTTAAAACAGCTCTCCAAGGCAAAGGAAAACGACAGTGGCCGCTTCAAGATTGATTATTTTGTCTTTCGAGCAGCGCTACCAGAAAGCAGACCACGTCAGGCATAAAATCTTCTATATTCGTAAATGTTTCCTCAAGTTTATTATGCTTTCCGACTGCAAATAAAACGTGCACTGTTGAAAGGGCTGCTGTGTCTATGTAAGCGCTAATACAGCAGGTACTTTTAACTCGAAACAATTACCCTACCTACACGAAATGTAGATTTGCAGCGTTAGATCCAGTCATACCTCCTCGTCTGGGAGCACATCGGAAGTGACCGGATGATGGCCTGGTTGATCACAAAATTCACATCGAAAATGCCACTGCAGGCACCATGAACTACACGAATGACTGCCACCTCGGGTATCTAATGATAATGATGTTTGTATGTTAGTGGCGCAAGGCCAACTAGGTCAAAGAGCGCCAAGAAAGTGTTTTGATGAATAGGTGGCTATTAAAATTGGTTAGAGTGAACACGAATAAAATCAATTAATGGTGATGAGGACGGCTGGTGTACAGGGCCAGGATGAAGACCAAGAGTGGTTAAAAGATAAATAAGGTGGCTGGTGTACAGGACCAGGGGTAATAACTTATGGGTGGTATGAGAGAAGCTATAGAAGTGAACCTCTGACCGAAACTTTAAGGTGCGCTGAACAGAAACATGGCACTCGTCTCAAGTATGACGGATGTAATGGAATATACTATGTTGTCTGTAGTTCTCTGAAGTGTTTGTGTCGTGTAATGTCGAGATGCCTTGCATTGAATGAGGATTGCGTCTCATGTAGGCCCTTCCCACATCTTGCTGCACTGGGTCGTGGAAATTCAGTAAGCAGGTGCGAGTGTGTTACATGTCTGTGACCTATCCGTGACCTAGCTAAAATAACACATCAATCGTGTCTGTTGTGTGAGTCAGTAGTGTATTGTCCCAAGTGTGGTTTTATAACGTGTAGTTTGGGTGTCTGTTCGCTGCAGTCTCCTTGCCATATTTTACGGAGTTGCTGTCGGATGTGGGGCTTGAGGTCTGTGTAAGGTACTGTTATTATGTCTACTGTGTTTCGGAGTGCAGCACTGGCGGCAATATCATCCGCCAGTTCATTTACACTGATTCCAGAGTGGCCTCGTACCCAACACACAGTCACCTCAAGGTTTGAAGAATAAGCTAGCATAAGTAGTTTGAAGACAACTATAAAGCATAAGTAGTTTGAAGACAACTATAACGACGTGTTTTTTTCATGGCTTTCCGGATGACAATGTACGGACGATGCTCAGCGAATCTGTATAGATAATGGACTTAGGACTATGATGTTCAACTCTGTGACTTACAACCAGGTAAATGCCATATGCTTCTGCCTTAAAAATACTTGGCTTTAAATGCATGGTTCTACCTGCTTTGAAATTCATGCGCAACCCAAGACACCGCAGTGAAAGTTTACACGCATCACTGAAAAGCTCTGCAGCCCTGTATGTATCCTGCAGATACATGAAATGCTGAAAAGCTTGCTAGTAGTTTAACGTAGTTACCTTTTTCGAAGGAGACGTCGAAGCCTTGGTTTGGCGAAAGTGCCTTGAGTTCGCAATCTGTGGTTCCCATTGTTGGCCGCTGCTGTCTTCGACGTCGAAATGCAATGCTTTAGGCGACAGTGACGCGGAAGCGACGCATTGTGAAGGCGGGCGATCCAGAGATACTGAGTGCCGTCCAGCCGAATAGCTTGACCCATCCTTGAAGATGGCGCGCTACGGTTATCTTTATACTTACTCCTGTCGCACCAGTCGGGTAATCCCAACCAAAGTGCGGCGATAAGTGCCTTGCTAAGTTGTCTCACAAGATAAAAGGTGCGCGTTCTCCTCGTAACCCAGTCGAAAGCGATAGGATAGAAGGCTGTTTTCATGAACTATTTTCCGTAAATCCTAGTACTTGCAAGGGCGAGAGAAGCTGCATTGGTTTTGCAAAACCGTCGATGCGAATTCGGCCCCGAGAATTTTAACCATGAGCACACTTTGTTGCACTATCTGGCGTTGAAACTTCACGGCATTCGGATCCAAGCCGCTAACCATTCTTTCAGTCTTGACATTTTGAGCAGAATGTGTTTTGGAAACGGAATTATACGCCAGAAGACTTCAGAGAACATCACAAATATAGAAATGGTGTTGTGTGACAAAAGAGCAACACACTTGAGGGACGCTTCAGAAGGCGCATGCAACCATTTTTTATAAAGAAATAATCCGAAAAATTGAATACTAACTCTGTTTTCCAAGGAATTAATAACGACGTGGATTATGTTGACAAGGGCTGAGCGTATTCCGGCACACAAAGCGTGAAATTACAAGTGCAGCAACGCACACAGCGCCCTCAGACATGCACGATATGCACAGGTTATATGTAAAAATTATCAATGTTGTTGCAGTGAAAAGTCATTCTTCCCTTAGGAGTTGCAGGAAACGTATTATATATGAGGCGGCGAAAAAAAGGACACAATTTTCCCTACTGTCGCAGGGTGAACACTAAAACAGTCTCCAATGCAAAAGAAAACGACAGTGGCCGCTTTCAAGATTGATTATTTGTCTTTCTGAGCAGCGCTATCAGAAAGCAGACCACGTCAGGCATTAAATTGTCTATATTCGTAAATGTTTCCTCAAGTTTATTATGCTTTCCGACTGCAGATAAAACGTGCACTTTTGAAAGGGCTGCTGTGTCCATGTACGCGCTAATACAGCAGGCACTTTTAACTCGAAACAATTACCCTACCTACACGAAATGGAGATTTGCAGCGTTAGATCCAGTCATACCTCCTCGTCTGGGAGCACATCGGAAGTGACCGGATGATGGCCTGGTTGATCACAAAATTCACATCGAAAATGCCACTGCAGGCACCATGAACTACACGAATGACTGCCACCTCGGGTATCTAATGATAATGATGTTTGTATGTTAGTGGCGCAAGGCCAACTAGGTCAAAGAGCGCCAAGAAAGTGTTTTTATAAATAGGTGGCTATTAAAATTGGTTAGAGTGAACACGAATAAAATCAATTAATGGTGATGAGGACGGCTGGTGTACAGGGCCAGGATGAAGACCAAGAGTGGTTAAAAGATAAATAAGGTGGCTGGTGTACAGGACCAGGGGTAAAACTATGGGTGGTATGAGACAAGCTAGAGGAAGTGAACCTCTGACAGAAACTTTAAGGTGCGCTGAACAGAAACATGGCATCGTCTCATGTATGACGGATGTAATGGAATCTATATGTTGTCTGTAGAGTTCTCTGAAGTGTTTGTGTCGTGTAATGTCGAGTGCCTTGCATTGAATGAGGATGCGTCTCATGTAGGCCCTTCCCACATCTGCTGCACTGGGGTCGTGGAAATTCAGTAAGCAGGTGCGAGTGTGTTACATGTCTGTCACCTATCCGTGACCTAGCTAAAATAACATCAATGTGTCTGTTGTGTGAGTCAGTAGTGTATTGTCCCAAGTGTGGTTTTATAACGTGTAGTTTGTGTGTCTGTTCGCTCCAGTCTCCTTGCCATATTTTACGGAGTTGCTGTCTGATGTGGGGCTTGAGGTCTGTGTAAGGTACTGTTATTATGTCTACTGTGTTTCGGAGTGCAGCACTGGCGGCAATATCATCCGCCAGTTCATTTACACTGATTCCAGAGTGGCCTCGTACCCAACACACAGTCACCTCAAGGTTTGAAGAATAAGCTAGCATAAGTAGTTTGAAGACAACTATAAAGCATAAGTAGTTTGAAGACAACTATAACGACGTGTTTTTTTCATGGCTTTCCGGATGACAATGTACGGACGATGCTCAGCGAATCTGTATAGATAATGGACTTAGGACTATGATGTTCAACTCTGTGACTTACAACCGGTAAATGCCATATGCTTCTGCCTTAAAAATACTTGGCTTTAAATGCATGGTTCTACCTGCTTTGAAATTCATGCGCAACCCAAGACACCGCAGTGAAAGTTTACACGCATCACTGAAAAGCTCTGCAGCCCTGTATGTATCCTGCAGATACATGAAATGCTGAAAAATTTCACCTCATGTATCTAACTGGGGCAGTCCAGCTGCCTCCCGATACCTTATACATGCTATATTCCCAGGTTGGGCAAATCTATTGGAGCTTGGTTTTCGGCAAGACCGTCATTCTATGGGTAGAATGGGCTAGTTAGAAATGGGAAAAAGTTAATACGATAAGTGAAGACGTTGCTTCTTAAAAATCACGCAGAAAAATTTCAGAACTTTTGTGTTATGAATGGTTTCACACACGACCTTAAACATTCGTGACCGCGTCTATTCCTATCGATAGCATGACATCGATGAATACAAATTCCAATTTTGGCACTTTTCGCGCGCGTAATTCTGGACCACTAACGCAATTGAAATGGTAAAAGGGAAATTATTTTATCAGTTTTGCTTTCGAGTTTTGTTTTTCCGACGCGGGGGTGGAGGGGGGCATTTTTAAATGTCCTTCGCCGGCGTGGTGTCGACCTTACGTGGTTTAAGTTATGGCGTCGCCGCCGCCCGCCGATGCTTCGCGCGAACGGCGAATTTCGACGGATTCCGGTGTATCTGAGCTTGAATCTGTGCATGATCCTAGCAGCAGAGACATGGAAAACGGCTTCGATTCCTCAGACTGCGGACAGCGAAAGGATGTCAATTCGCCACGGACCATCACCAGGTGTGCGCCGGTGAGTTTCGCTTTTGTCTCCGGTCGTTCTGATTGATTGTTGGGTTTAACGCGCCGACGCAACGTAGGCGATGAGGCGCGCCGTAGTGGAGGGCTCCGGATTAATTTTGACCACCTGGGGATCGTTATCGTGCAACGAAATCTCGTACACACGGGCGTTTTTGCTTTTCGCCTCCATCAGAAAAGCGGCCGCCGCGGCCGGGAATCGAACCCGCCACCTCGTGCTCAGAAGCACAACGCCTTAGCCACTGAGCCACCGCGGCGGGTATCTCCGGTCGTTCTATCGCAGGCGGGCGCTGTTGTAAACAGATCCGGCCCTGTTCTTAAGACCACAGATCTTATCTCCAGCGTGTCGATGACGTTCGCGCGAGACCGTGTCACTCCGGCAGCCCAGGGAGCCGACTTTTTTCCACGAAAACGGCCCTGAGTTGACCTTGGCGTAGCGCTGCAGGGCCGGTATTGTCATGATTTGTCCCTTCTGTGTCCGTTTCAAAAGTGTCCGATTTGAGCGAGTCTTGATTGGTTAAAAGCGAACCGGATGTGACTTAACGTACGCGCGGTGGAGCTAGTTCACGGCTTCTCGGGAGCAAACGATTTGAATTTGAAAAGGCGAATGTGAATCATGAATTTTCCGTTTATCCCCTTGTTTTTGGCTCGCCGGCGGAACAGGCGGTCGAGAAGTAATGTAGACGCATTCGAAATGCCTACAGAAGCATTTCCGCCTCCCGGAGACTGCAGTGTGTTTCCTGCGAGCTCTGGGACGAACTTGGCCGGCTGCAGTGCGGGCTCAGCATCGAGGACCAAGCGATATGCACCCTTTGTTTCTTCGCTCCGGTGGCTTTCATTCAGCCGTCGCTAGTGAAGAAACAATATCACTGTCGCAGCTCCCTCCTTGAGCCGGTGTATCAACGCAGACGCCATCACGCAGTGAAATAACCGATCGCCTGCGATTTCGATAGCTGTCGAGCAGACGACCACAATTACACAAGCACTCGGCATGAAATTTATAACCGTTTATTAGTACTTGACGATTACACATACCATCCTAACGTCCGTACGCTTCACGCGCAACAGGTTAGTCGTCAAGAAACAAAAATCTTCACCACTTGCACATTTTGCAGAGCCCAACGACGATGTCAATGGCGCAACACACCATTCGAGGTTCTGGGAAAATATCGCGTCAGCATGCCGAAAGTGCGTCGATGCCGAAATACGTAACTGGGGGTCTTTTTTGATGCACGGTCATTGTCGCCGACCTCAAAACGGGGACCAAGCGCCAAAAAAAAAACAACAACTGAGTAGCCATAGCATTGTTTACACTGTAGTGTCAAAGGAAACAGCGGGCTGCAGCTGCCATCTTTGGACGTTCGTTCCTTTGTGGTTAAAAGTTTCAACGTCGTGCCAGAAAAGTCTCATCGCGATTACATTTTCAAAACACCGTCAAATAAACACATAAAATATAGTTTAACATGGTCTCAGTTCCTTAAATTGCGTTTGTAAAAACAGTTACGGTATTATGAAAGGCTCTCTGCTTAACCGGAATACGTCACGATGAAAGGGACGTAAAAAGGATGTTTTCAAAACGGGACAGTTACGAGAATACCGTCCCAGAACAGCTCGCGGCTGTTTGTTGTCATTTTTGTATGTAAATAACTTTTGTACTCACACCGCTCATATTTGCACCATTACTCTTTAATCGGTTTATGTTCATAGTGTATATGTCAAGTTGTTTTTTATTTCTACCGTGGGCAAAGTAGCATTGAGGTTATCATCATTTTTTTTCTTTTTGCTGCTTTGTTTTTGTTTTCACAATTTTTTTCATAAAATTCGTTATGTATGTGTTGTTTGAAATTGTTACTGTTGGAAAGCCCCTTTCTTCCTCTTCTTCCTCTATTATTTCGTAATTTACATTTTAGCATTCATGTTTTTGTGTGGCAAGAAAAAAATGTTTCCTGGACCACCCCAGGACAACCGGTAGGCACTAGTGTTTATATAACTGTTTGTATGTAAATAACGTCTGTACCTACAGACGTCATTTTTGCGGTGTTATTGTATAAGAGTCTTATGTAAAGTGTATATTTCAAATTGTTTTTATGCCTACCGCGTGCGAAGTATCGTTAGGGTTATCATCAATTCTTTTTTTTTCTTTTTTTTCTTTACTTTTTTCTTTTTTTTTCTACAATATTCTGACACAATTCGCTACGCATCTGTTGTTTAAAATTATTACTGTTCGACAGCCCCGTTGTTCCTGTATCATTTTATAGCTTACACTTTAGCATCCACCATTTTCTCTGGCAAGAAAAAAACTTTTTTCTGGACTACCCAAAGACAACCAGCACGCACTAGTGTTTACATAATTGTAGAGTCGGGGACTTAATTTTGCAGACCACGCGAGCGCGTGGCAAAAGCCACCGATGCGCGCTCTGGAGGCCCGGCGCCTGTTGTCGAGACCTGCGCGGCGCGCATGCGCGTCCTGTTTTACTCGCAGGCACGACGATTTTCTCGCTTCCTGCAGCGGTGCTGCAATGGTCACTGAAGCACCGCAGAGCGACGCCTCTGTAGCATTCCTTCCTTCCCGATGGCACATTTGGGGATGACGATTGCGAGGGCTTTGGCGCAAGTGCTCCTCGCGTCCTGATAAAAACTTGCGCGGAATGCTTTATTTGTTTGTTTGGTGCTTTATCGTTGATATACGATGAGACGAGCGGCTTGCGAACGGAGTCACCGAATGAAGCGCGTACGAAGCAGTCTCACGGTACCGCGCTACCGACGACGAAATGCCAGCTGTATGAATAGCGAACCTTTATACACCTTGTTTATTTTGTAATTGGGCCACTGAACAAATATTTCAGCTCACTCTCCGCTGCCCATAAAGTAGGCGATTTGCAAGTTTTATAAAAGAAATTATTTCGGTGTTGTTGCTGGCTAGTTAATTACATCAAAATGATAAAAATACGTAATCACATAAATTGTCTGTTCGCTCTGCCCATCGCATTCGTAAAAATGGCACCTCGGGTTCCCATTGAATGCCGCAAAATTATTCGCTACCTTTGAGGAGCCGTTTTTTAAAGGGAAGTTTGCCGGCTTACTAATAGACCAAGACATTCTGTTATCCCAGGAATTCTTGCTTACTGGGATGAATTGCTCCAAGGACAGAACAGTTCTTCAAGGTCGGCTTCCATTGATTCATTATGAGGTTTTAACGCACCGATACTACACAGGCGATTAGGCACGCCGTAGTTGAAAGCTCCGGATTAATTTTGATTACCTGGGGATATTTAACATGCGCCTAAATCCCGAACACACTTGAGCATTTTCGCTTTTCGCCACCATTAGAAAAAGGCACCTTGCAGATGCCAAGCAGACGGAAGGACAAGGTCACCAACGAAACCGGAGGACAAGCTTATTGTTTTTCAGTGGTTGAACACCCGTTCATTAGTGACAAAAACATTCGGAAGGCCCTAAGTAGCGATCAGTATTACGGCGAAAAGTAGCGAATAATGTTATGGCATTATTCGATGGGAACCCGAGGTGCAGGTTTAAATAATGCCTACGCGCAGAACAAACAGACAATTAAAATGAGTATGTCTTTCAATCATTTTTAAGTAAGGAAGTCGACATTAAAAATAAAACAGGATTTCTTTTATAAAACTTGCAAATCGCCTACTTTATGGGCAGCGGAGAGTGAGCTGAAATATATGTTCAGTGGCCAAATTACAAAATAAACAAGGTGAATAAAGGTTCGCTATCCGGCATTTTGTCGTCGGTAGCGCGGTACCGTGAGACTGTGCTTCATACGCGCTTCATTCGGTGCCGCCGTTCGCAAGCCGATATTCTCATCGTCTATCAATAATAAAGCACCAAACAAGCAAATAAAGCATTAGGTGCAAGTGTTTATCAGGACGCGAGGAGCACTTGCGCCAAAGACCTCGCAATCGTCACGTTAGGCCCCAAATGTACCATTGGGAAGGGGAAGAAAGGAATGGTACAAAGGCGTCGCTATGCGGTGCTTGAGTGACCATCGCAACACCGCTGCAGGAAGCGAGAAAATCGTCGTGCCTGCGAGTAAAACAGGACGCGCATGCGCGCCGCGCAGGTCTCGACAACAGGCGCCGGGCCTCCAGAGCGCGCATCGGTGGCTTTTGCCACGCGCTCGCGTGGTCTGCAAAATTAAGTCCCCGACTGTACGTATGTAAATAACTTTTGTGCTTCCACAGCTCATTATCGCAAGATTACTTTAAGGGTCTCATGTTAAAATTGTATATTTCAAATGTTTTTACGTACCCTGTGCAAAGTGGGATTGATGTTTTCGTCATTTTTTCCTTTTTGATGCTTTTTCTTTGCTTGACATTTTTTTATATAAAATGTGTAATGAATCTGTTGTTTGAAATGACTACTATTAGAAAGCCGTATTGTTTCTCTATCATTTCGTATCTCACACCTCAGCATCAGTCGTTTTCTGTGGCAAGAAAAAAATATTTCCTTGAACACCCAAAAACAACCGATTTTTCCGCGGTCACGAAAGGTATTATATACAGGTATACAGGCGTGAAACGGCACATCACTGAACATGCTTGTCACTGAAACTTGCCCCACATCATCCGCCTTATTATTCACCTGGTGGTCTAGTTTACCGCAACGAGGAGGCGGACGCCATCGCACGCGAGCTCGCGCACCGTGCGGTGCCCCCCTGCCCATCGTCTGCGGCGGAGATCATGGAGCCCCTGACCAACTACGGGGACATCCTTCACTGGCATCGTGCGGGAAGACGCGCCCTGCCCCCACCTCACCCGAGGCTCAAGAGGGGCGAAGCTGTCCTCCTCCGTCAACTACAGACTGGATCCGTGCTGACTCCAGCGCTCGCGCGCCACGTGTGCCCTGGAACTTACGAAAGTGCAGTGTGCAGTGTGTGCGCGTTGGTGACTGCAGACCTGGCCCACATCATGTGG
Source organism: Haemaphysalis longicornis (assembly GCA_013339765.2). Lineage (NCBI taxonomy): Eukaryota > Metazoa > Arthropoda > Arachnida > Ixodida > Ixodidae > Haemaphysalis > Haemaphysalis longicornis. Next base: position 245,695,750 of record CM023449.1, read on the forward strand.
GGATGTGAAAGACACAGTGCAGTGGGGAGCCCAAAAGAGCTACCACCGGACATTATAGGACTCGTGAGCTCGCCCGAATACGAGCGGCAACTGCTGGCAGTCCAGCGGCTCGAGGCTGCTCTGGCCCGGCAAAGGCGAAAAGGAGACCCTCCTTCGGGAGGGGACTCGCCGAGCAGCCTGAACCGGTGCCCAGGCATAGCTTCGGGGTCTGCTTAGTACATAGACAGGGGGTGGCGAAGACCTGCGTGGCCTGACCCGCCTCCCCGCCGGAAATTTTCAATAAATGTCATTTTCTCTCTCTCTTGGCGCATAATAAGTTCAATTTATTACGGGCAAAAACTGTAACTTTTGCATTGTAGTGACTGCACACGTCTTTATAGGGACCATGAAGGACACAGTCCAAGCTCGTTTTATTAAAAAAAGAACAAGCCATTGTTAAGAACTTTAAATCTATACCGGTGCCGAAATACATTGGTTTCATGATAACGTACGAAAATTAGAAAAAAACATTTTAACTTCGCACAACAAATCGCCCGCAGTAACGAGAAGGAGGCGTGAGCTTGAAGATGCGGCCATTATTTCTGAACATAGCAAGTACGTAGGAGTAGGGCCTCTCAGGTGGAACGACATAAGGAAATAGCGTATCTGGGAATGTATCCAATGATGTAGCATTGGACTGCATGGCACTGGTTTTTCTTGTAATTTTTTTCTCTCTCTTTCGCGCATAATCTATGGTATCATCTCTGTATGAATTGCCACGTTTTTCACTAAACGTTTCAGTAGAGACTCAGGACTTGTCGGTGTTCCCTCATTTATGTTTTTCATCTTTTTTACGCTGTAGTTGTAGTATACAGGGTGTCCAAGCTATCATGCATTAAGACTTAAAAAAAAGGGTAATGGCGTTACTCGAAGAAAACCTGGTGGGAAATGTTTACAGTACTGTGGAGAAGCGGACAGAATTTTTTTCGTTAATGAGACTTAACTAAGTATTTGTGATTAATCCTCTAACTCGAGAAATACAGTCCTAATCACTAAAGTGTCCATGAGGCACTTGTAGGTACCCACGAGGGGCATATAACAGGTATTTTCACCGACGAACTAATTGCGTACTCATTTATTCTGACTGATAAAGACAACCGGAGAAAATGAAAAATGCCACGTGACGGCACTCCTGCGCGCCTCGTAACGCAGCGCCCTTAAATAACTTGACTGAAAGCACCTGCTTCACCTGTCACCCGCCCGAAAAGACAGCGCACCACTTTGATAAAGGCATGTATGGAAGGAGCAGCAGCATGATTTTTCTCGGTGTGCATGTGGCAGATAAGGCGCACACTCGGTCGTGAGTTTCTTCTTTCTTTGTTTTGATTATTTCATTTGCCTAACTTATCGGAAACCTGTTTTAGGGCATTGCTTTACGAGGCGCGCAGGAGCGCCGTCCGCGGTTATTTTTCATTTTCTCGGGTTTTCTTTATTAGTCAGGTTAAATGCCTACGCAGTTAACTCGTCGGTGGAAATACCCCACTTTAGATGCCCCTCATGGCCTCATTGACACTTAGTGATTAGGACAGTACTTCTCGAGTTAGATTAATTAATTACAATTTAAATAAGTCTCATTAACAAAAAAAAATTACTGTCCGCTTCTCCACAGTACTGGAAACATTATGCACTAGGTTTTCTTCGAGTAACGCCACTAGTCCTTTTTTTTATATCTTGGTGCATGATAGCTGGACACCCTGTATATCCTTTGTCAGGAGAGTAATCACCCACCTGACGTCCAATGCGCCATCTGCATCTTAAATGGTGTGCATCTCTGACAGGATTTAGGCTGTGGCCTCTACCAGCCAACGGGGCAGCAACAAACTCTCGCGGACTTCTTAGAACGTCGGCAGACTTTATTGAACGACAGCATGACGGCGCAAATTCTGCAATTTGCAAAGGCCCGTCCTGTGCGTGGGCAAAAATAAAATTAATTTCGAGGATTATTAGGGATGATGAATTTTGCTGGGGATGGAGGCCCAAGCTTGGCCTCGAAATTCCACAGAGAATAACGGCGAGCCAGCAACAGCTCCCATCCTATCCTAGACAATGCTGTGCTGAAGAATGCCTTGGTGTTGCCTAGGCAACATCCAGGTACATTAACTCCTCGTTTGGCTTTCTCTGCCTGCCGCTGCAGACGTGTACTTATGCCAGGCGCGAAATACATCTGCCCGCATTCGGATTAGCCTCGACGTCACTGGCGATGCGAGTAGTGTGCCCTGGACAACGTATACAGTTAAACCTGGAAATAACGGAGTTGACAAAAATTCGCAATTTTTCGCGACATGCAGGTTTTTGTTACATGCGGATTTCGAGTTAAGGCTAGCGTGAACGAAGCCGAAACGGAACCAATATGTTAAACATGACTGACGGTGAACTCACCCTTCAAGAATCTATTTCACCGTCAAAAACGGCGTCATTGGCAGTGCTGCTTTCCCTTAAGCTTAACCACTTCACGGCACTCTAAAAAACCAATATCATTCTCCCCCGTATTCGCAAACGTAAATGAAGTTGCAGTTTGCCGTTTGGCACTTTTTGTTGTCTTGAGGCGTTTCAAGAACTAAACGTATGCTAAAAGGGCACCTTTTTATTATTGGCTCTTTTCGGAACTCAAAATTGTTTAGAGGTCGCAAACACATGGGTTTCAATGGGGCTAGCAATGGGGAATTGACAAACTTCGTTAAATCCAGGATTTCGTTACATAAAGGTTCGCTACATCCAGGTTTAACTGTATAAGCTTCGAGCAGATCCTTATAACGTCATGTATAACCTTATAATGAGTTTGAAACTTTAAAACCTTAGAACTTATAAAGGTTGTAACTTTATAACCTTATATTCTTATAACCTTAGGTCCTTATAACCTTATACCTATCTTATAGACACAGCATTCGTGGCAGTTGATCCTGGGGCAGGAAGCCATTCTGGAGCTGGAGCGGAGCAGCAGCGGCGGCAATTGCAACGTGAATTCGCCGATGTCACCATTGCAGGAAAACAGGAAGCGGATAAACTCTGCGACGCCTCGCTTAGACTAGCCACACCTCCCAACAACCTTACTTAACCTTCCCGCAGCCTTACTAGACCTTTCTAAACCCGTAGCAACCACGGGCAGTTTAGAGGCATCTCATTACCACTGTATTCACCGGTGTGGCGGCTCTCAAATTGTGTGCTGTGTGAATGTTATGTCTGAATTCAGTACCTGCAACCACATTCAACATAGCTATAACACTGCTCAAGAATCACCGACTCACCAAAGGACAGCCCCTTACTCTGTCGCTAACCACGACTTCACCGGGTGACAATTTGGCAACAACGCTGGAGAACATAGAAAGACCCAAGAAACAGGTGACACGAGTGTTGACAGCGCTCGTCTTGTGTGCCTGTTGTGTCTGTGTTGTTTTTTTAGCTCGGTTGGCGAACTTTCACCCAAATAAATTGCATCGGGAAACGACTCCAACACTTTCTTAAAATTTTGCTTCACCCACGCCTGAACGCCAGAAGCTGGGGAATAACTGAACGAAGTCTCTCGTATTCCGCTTCATTCATTATTGTAGTCTTGCGCCGTGAATGGCCAAGGAAACCCGGTGGGCTTTCCTTAAATCCCGTAAATACCGCCTTTAGTACAGCACAATGGCCAGACAACGGCATTCGTTAGCATATTGAAAGAGCCATTCAAGATGCAAAACTACTTGACGCTTCCTCGGACAACGACCTTTACACCAGCAAAGTGCGATCCTTGCCTCCTTAATTACCTCGGGGATTTTCAGCCCTTCTTTTCAAAGCCTGAAATCTGAATCTGGTAATCTCGGCTCCACACGGATACGCTTCTTCCCAACACCGTCGAGGGAGTCGACGCACCGGATATTTCCCCCCGTAGCGCAGTTTTCGTTAATGTATATGCAAACGACCGCTGCAGACATAATTTGCATTATTGAACCGAAGGTAAAGCATCGCAAGGCGCTCAAAAGTCGCTCCAGAAAAGAAGGTAAAAAACTTTACCCTGGTGCATTTGCGCGAAACATCCTTTTTCTGAAGGCAGCTTTACTCAAGTTCATCGGTGGCATTGAGCAAAGGTCTTCCGTCGGTTCCGGTGTTCCTTCACAATATGCACCCCGACTTTATTATTTGTGCATTGCGAAGTCAAGAGTTGGGGCATCTACATGAAGATGGCAGGATGCACGCAAAAAATACAGCACCAAAAAATAGGACCACCCAAGATAGGCTGCACGCCTAGGGTGTTCATTCAGATCACGCTCGAACTTTGATTATAGCTGCGCTCGCGTTAAACTAAGCCCGCAGAAAATCGGCAGGGGTCAGAATTTCAGGACAGCTGAGATTTTAAGTGATCTAAAACTGAGGCGAGAAGGACATTTTTTTTTTTACGGTATAACTACTCCACGCATTGCGCACTGTTTAGAGGCGGATACCAATTCTTGGCCAATTCGTAGCTAGACCTGGTTATTTCCCGAATTCCTGCACGTAGTCATTTTGTAGAGATCTATTGGTCATTTGTAGAGATTTGGCAAAGAGGACTTACAGAGACATTGCTTGTGTGCCACTTTTTCTTTCGAACTTCGCCGTAGACATCTGGTCTTCATGTCAACACAGAGCAGATCGACATAGTTTTGATACATGAAAGGTTTTTAAGGCTACGCATCTAGAACTTTCGTGTCGGCACGCACGTACGTGCTCCGTATTGTCGGGGGTACGCGGTATTAAAAAAAACAATTGCGGACAACATATCTCCAACCATGTACCCTTAGGAATGCGCATCCTGTGAAACCCCCAGTACAACTTACCACCTTGCATGGTGCTTGTCCTACCGCCCTGACGCCATCCCTTATCCTCCCAGGAATAGTGAGAGTTCCATCTGGCCAGCTGTCTGCCAGAGGCGTAGATCAATTTTGTGTCTCTAGCAAGAGCGGCTGCCATAGCTCACGGCTTTCCCGAATGGGATGGCCGACCACAACGCTGTCTTCCGCTGTCTGCCGCTGTGCGCCGCTGTCTTCCACAACGAGGACGCAGAGCCTGGGTCCAAACCATGGACACCTTCGTCATCGAACGATCAGGCTAGCTGCAGAACCGCGGAAGTGGAACTGTGGTGTGTAGTATGTGTACCATGTTGCATATGACGGCTGGGGTTCGCGCGCTGCAGCTCACGCCGGGGCTGGTGAGGCGCAGTACATGGTGCTGGATGAGCACGTAATTTGGAATATGCCCGGTTGCATGGAAGTTGTCTTTGCAAGGTAATGCTTGCGCGTCGGGCGTTGCCGTAGAAGCTGCAAGTGCTATGACGCTGTGAATCAGCGTGTTATTTTCTCGGATGAAATTTGATTGGATTACAGCTGATCGCCACGCTAGCACGCTATCCACTGTGCCGAGGAGCGGGACGTGTCGTGTGTGCAAAGTGGGAGGGGACGATGGTTGCTCATCGCCCGTTGCCGCGCGCGCCGCTTGCACTGAATAGTGGAGATGAGAGCGTGATTCGATTGCATAGAATTGAGAGGATTTGACTGGCAGCAGTACGGGTGGCGAAGAAACAGGAAGTTACCAACGATTTATGCTCCCTGATCTATAACGGCGTCACCAATACACTTCAAAGCGAATAACCACTTATTCCGGGCGACAGAAAAATACATCTATTGATCTTTATATTAATAACACAGGTGGGCAAATCATCCTAGCACCATCGACCTCACCTCAAACACAAATCATCTTTCACGGTCTCACATCAATCTGAAAATAATAGTTGAGGCTTAGGTTCGGGTAGGTAAACGCACCCCAGCATGCGCTAAGTGCGTTGGCCTCCCCTCAACCTCACGTCGTCCCACAACCTGTCACTTACTCCGCCTTATTTTAACCTCCAGCAATTCATTGGCTGATTATATTTTCATTCTAATTGCATACCTTTTTTGGCCAAAGCGGCTGAAATTCGATATATATATATATATAATGTACGCTGTGAGAAAACCTGCTCCCGGAAACATCCTGAACCCACGTAGAATGGAAGTATTATCCCCATCAGGAGCATTGTTACAACCGAAACATTATTCCTCATCATCCTACGTGTGCAAACTACAGGACGAAGGCTTCGCGAAAGATTTCCAGTTACTTCTATAGTGTGTTTTTTTTTTTGTCCATTCTTTGCCTTCCAATTTTCCTAACTCATCCCTATCGACCTCTGGGCCCTCCCGTAATCGTTACAATCCCGTGTTAGCCATTGCGGATGGTTCAGCGGTTGTGCCGCATTAGCCCTCATTCACACAGCCGTCACCTTCTGCGTCACGGCACCGTCACGTCAACAAAAAGCGACGTTGACGGAACGGAGAAGTGTTCAGACTGGATCTACACGGGAGCTTTCCGTCAGATTACAGGGTCGTCTGCCTAGTGCTCAGTTTAGCCTAGAATTGAGCGTTTTTTAATCTAAAAAGTAAAGAAAATGGTTTGGGCTCACTTTTCGCTAAATTTAGCCGTGAAAATTTGTTTTCTGTTTAGCTGGGTTAGCTCGGGGCATGGTCCCGTCACGTTGACGTGACGGAAACGTAGAGCTCGGCCTCCCGTCACCGTCGCACCGTTTTCGGCGAGAAATCGGTCGAAAAACGGCGCCCATGACGGAAGACGGTGACGGGACGGTGACGTGACGGGGTGAAAAACGGCTGTGGGAAAGAGGGCTTACATGGCACAAATCCAGATCTTTTGTCATGAAGCCACCACAGAGCTCCACCCACCCTATGCCCTCTTTTTCTCCAGATGTGCTTACAGGCTTCCCTCCCTTTAAAAGTGCTCCTCTTGCGCCTTGATGTGTGGACATTAACTATTCAGTCGCAATGGGTCTTCACGAGACCATTTCTCCCACTTTTTTAAGTTGCCGCAGATTCTACCTAGAATGATATCAGTCTGATCCTTTATCGCGATGGTGTTTCTCTGAAAATTGTATCTACTGCATGCCGTTTAAAACAACTGTGTTTTGTGCCTAAAACTTTACCCTTTCCTTCTTTTAACAATTATGGACGCTATTTGGTGCACTTTCTCCTTTGTTCACGCCAGCGTGAACAACCTTTAAACGCATTCGGAAAGCGTGGAAAGAATCGCGTACGTGTTCAAGCGCCGCTGCTCCGTGAACTACCAACCAGGGGCGCTTTTCCTACGATTCGCCCTGAGCACGGTTGAAAAACCCGGCCCAGCTCGACAATTTATCACTTTGACAGCGAACACGCAAAGGAAGGCTTTATTATTTCGCTGCAGCATGATATTTAATGAGGCACTCTTGGCGCTTCACATACCGCGTGACCAAGTGCGCTAAGCCAGCCGCTTCACGCTCTGTAAACGGTAGAACCCGCGCAAGCGGACAAGTGCCGCGACATGCTTCCACTAATAGGAAAAACGGACGCCGCAAATCATAAGAGTGCGCTGGCAACCTACCCTACCTACCCCTTCATGAGTGCGCGTAGAGGATAAGCATGGGTTTCTCATCCAAATTAACGAAGCCCCGAAACGTGCGCCGGGCCGGCTCGACATTATCTGAAACGGTTGAACGGGAAACTGCGACGTTTTTCCAGTCCTCTTAATCAGGCCGTTATGCAACGGCGTCTGTTCAGCTTGAAGGAGCGACGACTCTCACCATGAGTGGGTACTCCGGGAGCTTTACAGCAACGCTGTTTGCCGCTGCCCCCTAGCGCTTCAATTGGGGGCAGAGTCCGCTGACTGAAAAGCTTTGCGGCAAAGCCAGGTTTCTCGGGAGTGCTCTGTAGTTCTCGATACAGCCTGGATATCCCTGAGAAACATTTACTGGAACCTGGCGATGAGGCCAACCCTGTCATTAAATGAAGTTTGTTTACATGTCAGAAATAATTAGTTTACGGTAGGGTTGGCAACAATTGGTGTTTCTCAAACGGTTTCAATGCGTCATGAGCTTCAAAGAATGCTGTACGGTTACAGAAAACGCCTGCAACTTTGGTTTTCTCGAGACTATCCCTAAGCAAACTATGTGAAGTTGAACTGCTAAAACTGGTAAATAATAATGTAAAGTTTTATCTCAGCAGGTATCATGAATATTTACCACTCGCAGTTTTCATTAAACTAAAACGAAGGCGCTGCTACAGAGCTCCTTCGTGATGATCCTGGAGCAGTATCACAAAGCCCCCGTGGAATGGGTAGCCAAATTTTTGTGTGCTAGATCAACCATGTAGTCCTTTCATGTTCCATTATGTTAATTAGCATACGAATGGGATAAATCACAAATTAAAGATACTGATGTTTTTTATTCACTTGTTTGGCTTTGCGTGGTAGTTTTCAATCGCGGCAATACATGAAGGCCCATAAATCAAGACTCCCTTTAAAAGCCAGAACTTTCGTGACAAAGAATTCCGGCTTGAATGTTTTTCTTCCGCAGTGCGCGGACAGGGTTCTGCTGACCGCAAGTTTGAAGATACGAAAATGGCCGCCGGAAAATTACGTAATTAGAGCCTGTTCGGACGAAATCTGACGATACTGCGTAGTATAGAAACTCCACAACTTTTTACAATGTTTATAATAACACTCCTGAGCATTCAAAACGAGTCACGTGAGTTCAAGACGACTCAAGGCACTGAATTCATTGTACAAAATAAATGGAACAGCTAACAGCAAAAGGAACTTGTTATCACTACAGATTTACATTGTAACTTATGTTATGAGAGAGAGAGGGGTAGTTATGGGGAGACAAGAGGAAGATAGGGAGAGAGAGGAGGAAGATAGGGAGAGGGCTAGAGCGGGAGATTATGATTATTATTTTTTTACTGCAGGGGGTCTCTGTAAAAGCTAACTTTTGTATTATTTGTATTCCCACTAGCGCTAACTGAGAACCTCGCAATATACGACGATAATTTAAAAATAAAAAACTACTCCAGTCGGAGCGTCAGCTGACCATCTCATGGTGGAAGGCTCACGCCCAGGCTGGTGCAATAGCTTGCGGCTTTCTGGACTTAGAGAGCCACCCACTTTCCCCCTCAATGAATTATCGTTTTTGCCCCTGTAGTTTTAAAGAAACCAAATAAAGCTAAAACTTTCTCATTGTCTTTATAAGGTTCACGATGAACATTTTCTTTCGCGGTTTAACAAGAATTCCTGGTATATTTGCGAACAAGTTTAAGCGGCTTCCATTTTAACACCAATTCCAATGGATTAGCCTCTTAGCCATGATTACCAGAAGCTCTGAATGCAAACCACTAAAGACAGATGAACTGCTAACTGAAATAACTTCTATTACAGATTTATGTCCTAGTAAATAAGTTCAAGTTCGGAAAGTTCAGAAATGAAGTTACGAAAATTTAAAAAATGCAAATTCAGCACCCCAGATTTGTAAGTCATCCCCACGAACAGCACAAGTAAAGATAGTTGCTGACATCATTCCATAGTCCAGTCAGCAAAAAACATGTGAAAGTTTGTAGAAGGGAAGCGTAATTAACGTGAGCAAAAACCTAATGAACAGAAGCCTAAATAGATCTGAAGCCTAAATTCAGTTCATGGTCCACAGGTTTTCTATTTATTTGTTTTCATTTTATTTGCATGGTATTTATATTACATTTTGGTGTGATGATTTTTTTAGTATGTGATATTCAATTACATTCAGCGTTTTTGTAAAGGTTGATTTGCGCGCAGCCATCGAGCGTGAAATAAGCCTAACGCTTGAAAGCGCGTGCGGGCAAAACTTAATTGAAGTGTCGTCTAACGGGCGCTCTAAGCACAGGAATGAAATGAAGGAACCGGTGCCTTCGCACGCTAAAACAGCAATGATAACAGCCAAGTAATTTCGTTTTGTTTTGCTGCATGGAACCTTGGTTTGCTTCGTTTGGAGTCTGCTAAAATCAAACCTTCGATTATGGCCCAACTTAATTTAAGAAATGACCTTCACACCTTTCGTGGATGCTCTATGGGCGGTATACCTCCTGCCGCCAAGACGTTCCGCATGTAAAAAGAAACAAACACCTTTGCGACGAGACAATGAAATCCTGAAATAAAAAAAAATACACCTCCCTCGAAGCCGTTCTCCTTTGGCGCCACTTCTTGCAATCTTTCTCTTTTTTGTCGCAGCAGTGAAACCAGAGCAAGGGGAAGCTTACTGGACTCGAGGGAAACGTCATTTGCCGCGCACGTTGCTGCACAGGTCACGAGCAACAAAGGGCTACTGCGCACATACACGTTAAAGCACCCCGACACGCTGGTAGCCCGCACGCACGCACACAGCTACAGAGCGCATAAAAGGGGGACGCAGTAGCCAATCTTTCCCGGGGCCAAATTGCTACCGACTTCCCCTTCTGTGTCGGTAGGCGCACAGGCCGGCGAGAACTGTGGTGGACGTATTACGGCGGGGGCTTTCAACAACTGACTTCCTCGCCCACTACCGAAGGCAGGGCGGAGCGGCCAACTTTCTTCAGCTCACGTGTCGCCGAATTCGGGTTTTGTTTGCCCGGTTCTGTCTGATGGAAACGGCCATGCGTCGCTCAGTTCCTGTTTCTCCCTTTTCCGTTTTCCCTTTTCTCCCTCTGGCGTTTTCCCCTTACTTTTTCCGTTGTTCTTTTCGTTGTTAAGCAGTGCTTTTTCATCTTAGCGTTACACTGCAGCACACCTGCTGGCCAAAGGACATGTGGGCTTCTTTCTGGGAAAGCGCTCCTCCGTCACTCCCCGCGTACACTACAACGCTGTCTTTAGGCCCTGTTCAAGTGGCGAGGAGAAGGGGAAAAAAATGCGATGCGATATGAGAATGGCGGCATTTCTCTCTTTCCGGTCATTTCAACCTTCCCGTTGCGTTCGGCACAGCGCCCCCCTCTCCCTGCTTATGCTTCTACGCTCCTGGAACATGCAATAAGGACGGAACAGGCGACTACATCGGCGCCCCCAAGCCGGCGCGAGAGTAGCAAAGGAGCTTTGCGCCGTGTTTCGAGTTGGCGCTTTGGTTTTCATCCAGAAAGAAGCGGAAGTGTGGATGCACGAAGGAAGCAAGTAGGGAAGTTGGCGCGCATGCGGCCGGGAAAGAAGCAAAACGGGCGGGAATTTCGCGGCTTTGGTTTTCGCTTCTTTATGGCTTGTACTCTCTCTCTCACCCTCTCTCTCTTCCCTCGGGACGACGACGACTACGACGACGACGACCGCGGCGTCGGCCGAGTAAGAGAGCGCAATTTGTCATCCCTTTCTTTCTGATTGCCTCCACCGCTCTTCTCGGTATGCGCTCGCTCTGTTCGCACAGTAGCGGTATAGCAGTAGCAGCGCGGCGGCACAGGCGCGCACTTTTGCTGCTGTCCCGCTGTCCCCGCTGTCGTTCTCGCCTGCAGAGATTTCCGCATGAAAGGACGCGTGGTGTGGCCTGCTGCCTGCGGGCCGGTCGCAGCGCTGTCCCGGAACATCGCGCGGGAAAAGTATTTCCCCCTATTGTTTTCCGCGGGCAGGTGGAGAGGACACAGTGTTGTCGGAAATGCGCTGCGATGCCGGGCAGAGAAAGACATAAGAGTTGAGAAATAGTGAACGTCGATTCCACAGCCACTCGCGCCCTCTCTTTTCTGGTCTCTGGACGCTTGTTTTACTCTTCCGTTTGGATGCGTACCCCGGTGGCACTATCGATCGCACTGTGGATGCAATGAGTTGGGGCTCACGCTGTGCACGAATATTTAGAAGTACATATCTCTGTCTCTGACAGGGCGTTCCTAACGGAAATGCCGTCGTACAAACTGACGATATTGAGCAATCTGCGACACATATGTGTGAAAGTGCCAAAATAAAAGGGCTTTGCAAAAGAAGCTTACGAAGCACGGATACGCAGTGCGCATTCGTGTCACAAATATGAGGCACCCAGCAAAAAAAGAAATTTTGCAAAGGTTATTTGACTATTAGTACTATTAGCGGACAATATCCGGTAACCACAAAGGCCAGGCACCTTAGCAAATGGTAATAATGATGACGGTTGTGTGTTGATGGCGCAAGGCCGACTGGGGAAAAGAGCGGTGAAACCGTTGTTACAAATGACAGAGGAAGACGTAAACACTAAAACCGGTGAGCAAGAACACAATTAAAATGGTTTGCAGACCATAAGGATGGCTGGTGTAGAGGTCCAGGTTGTGATTATGCGTGATATTAAATTAGGTCTAAAAATTTCTCTTCCGCTAAATAGCTAAAAACGCGCTTGACAGAAAACATGGGATCGTCAGACCGAAAGAACGCTGGGTGTGGTGGGATGTGTTGTCTGTAGCGTTCGGCGAAGTATTTGTGTCGTGTTGTGTGGAGTGCTTTGCATTGAAGTAGCACGTGGATCACCGATAGGCCATCTCCACACCTGCTACACAGGGGTCTTAGAGATCCCGTGAGCAGGTGGGAGTGTGTTGCATGGATGTGGCCTAACCGTATTCGATCCAGGGTAATTTTATTGTGTCTTTTGTATGTGTCAGTGGTGTATGCTCCCAAGAGTGGCTTTATAACGTGTTTTTTTGATGTCTGCCTGTTCATTCCAGTATGCCTGCCTTGATTTGCGAAGGTGTTATCTGATGTGTGACTAAAGGTCAGTTTAAGGTATTGTTTTTATGTCAACTGTAGTTGTTTAGTGCAGCAGCAGCGGCCATTTGACCCGCTGTCTTGTTTCCGGCGATTCCGGAGCGACCTGATCCATGTATGTTCGCTGGTGATCTAGGGACCATTTATCGCACTCGACGTATAGGCTTTGTACGGGGCTGGTGCGGAAAGCGCCCGACGCAAGGGGAAGCCCCAAGTGCAGCACTGGGTCTAGCATTTTCAGCGCTGTTTTGGTTGCCGCACCATATACCACACTTCCATAGTCCAAGCGGGACTCCACCAAGCTTGTAAAGACACGTAAGAGCAATTCCTTGGCCGCGCCATTGGATTGGTGGGAAAGTACTTTTAGAATGTTTATTATTTTGAGGCATTTCTGTTTTAGTTGTTTGATGTAAGGAATGAATGTGAGTTTTTCGTCTAAGATGGCGCCTACAAACTTGTGTTCCTCTTTTACAGGAATCAAGTCACCATTCAGTTTAATTTCAGGGTCGGGCTGAATACCGCGCCTCTTTGAGAAGACGACGCAGGTACTTTTCCTAGGATTAATCTTTAAACCATTTCGGTCTGCCAGCGAGCAAGCTTGTTTACCCCAAGCTGGACCTGTCGTTCACATAGGGACATATTACACGATTTAAAAGATATCTGTACGTCGTCCACATCCATAGAAGAAGAGATTGATGCTGGCAATGCCTTCCGAACAGAATTCATCTTGACTATAAACACGGTGCAGTTCCAATCGCCACCTTGGGACACACCATTCTCTTGCATATGAACGCTTGATAGTGCTGACCCAATTCTGGCACGAAGTTTTTGTTCAAACATGTAACTAGACAGTGTGTTCAGCATGTTACCTCATATACCAAAAGATTTTACGTCTCGAAGAATGCCATAGCGCTATGCAGTATCATATGCCTTTTAAATATCAAAGAACACCGTCAAGCATTTTTGATTATGTAGATAGGCATCTTTAATGTAGGCTTCTGATGCTACTAGTTGAGCATTTGTAGATCACCCCGCCCTGAAGCCTGCCTCGAGAAGACCGTTGTACCCAAGAAAGTACACAAGCCTCCTGTTGATCAACTTCTCGAGGAGCTTGCACAGGCAGCTTGTGAGGACAATGGGTCGATAACTGGAGGGAGAGGTAAAGTTCTTCCCGTCTTTCAGGAAAGCCTCTAGGATGGCCTCGCGCCAAGACTTTGGAATGTGCCCCGAAAGCCATATTTTGATGTAGAGATTTAGGAGTGTTTCAATTGTGTTTGCGTGTAGGTGTTGTAAACTTGTGTACGTAATGTTATCTACGCCTGGAGCTGAAGGCTTACAAGTGCCGAGAGCTATCTTCAGCTGATGAAGTGAAAAGGGAGAGTTTTAAGACGTGTTAGACTCATTATTATCACGCAAGGACTTGTTTTCACAGTATGTCTTGCGCTGCATGAAAGTGTTCGTGCAGTGTGCTGAACTGAACAACACATGTTGGAAGTGTTGTGCGATGTGTTAGCCTTGTCTTCCAGTGTGTCCTCGGATGTACTGACCAGGGCCAGGCGGTGTATTTGTTGTCCTTCGAGTTCTCGTATACGTGTCCAGACTCCGTGTGTGTCAGTGTATGAGTTACTGGATGTCAAGAAGGTGCGCCAACTCTCTCGTTTTTCCCCCACGGCGCATACGTTTTCCAAGCACCCTTGCCCGCTTGTACAAAAGTGGGTTAGCCGACGTGTGGTACCAACGAAGGAATGAAGGCTTCGTCCTCATTCCACCACGGCCTTCTCTGGTTGCGCAGGGCACCAGAGGCGTAGGGAATGGACTTCTCGGTGGCGTCGAGGATGTGCGCCGTGAGGAGTTGGGCGGCTTCATCTACGTGTATGTGTGTTATGGATGTGTGGTGTAGTTTAGATGTCTGTCTAAATATATTCTAGATTGCTCTTCCTTCACTGAACCTGTTCTGAGAAGATGGACTGCTTATGCCTTTGCGCATTTATGTTAGTGACGTGGGGAAGTGCTCACTACCATATGGGTCCGTGCCCACACCCACTCAAGACACGGAAAGAGAACTGCAGACCCAATAGCCGACTCTATCTTTTCTCTTTTTCGCACATTGTTTCTTTCTTCCGGGTAGCCGCCAGAAATATGGCGTCTTGAGTAGTGAAAAGCTCGATTAATAAATGTTTTAACAGCGATGCTGTTTAAGCAGGCGCTTGGGTCGGCGACCTCGGGCAAGAAAACCTCGCCTAGCGATGATGTCATCCCGCGTGCCCGCACCGCCTTAAGCGCGAGACACATGCGCGACTAGAGCATGCGATTGGCATGCAACTGACCGTTACGAATGGTCGTTAGGTCAGTTTTTTTGGCGTCGTACGCTCGTTGGAGGAGGCTTACGACGTGCGCTTGGCGAGCCAGATGCAATAGTACGGTCGTTTCGACCATCGTGCGAACGCAGCCAATGAGAGCCCGAAGGTGTCATCATAATGGCGTCACTTTGAAAGTCTCTTTCAAAGCCTCGAGGAAGGGCTAGTTGCCGTTCCAAACCAGCCGAGCTCACTGAATCTAGTTCATTAAAGGAGTATAATTATTTAGGATTATGGCTGAACGGCAGCGAAGGTTTCAGGCAGGCGCATAAGCCTCACCTTAAGGTGAAAAGAAGACGGAACGCGGCTAATGAAGCATAGAACCCTCAGGGGCTACAAAAAATACGAGGTGGTAAGTGGAGTCTGGAAAGGGGTCATGGTACCAGAATTAACTTTCGGAAATTTGGTTCTGCGAATGAAACCAGTGACCCCAGCGGGCCTGGAGGTAAATCAGAGGGCGGTAGGGAGACTGGCCCTAGGGGCCCCCACCAAAACTACGAACGAAGCTGTGCAGGGGGATAAGGGGTGGTCGTCCTTTGAGGCCAGAGGCGCAGCACCATAAAGTTTGAGGAGCGACTTTGTGACAAGGAGGACGAAAAATAGGCCGCTAGTGTGTTTAAGTACCTGTATATGAGGAGCATGGACACGCGGTGGAGACGGAGGACCAGACAGCTCACCAAGCTGTCCGGAAAGTCCGTAGGGTAAAGTCGGGTATACACGGCAGCTAAAAAGCAGGTAAAGGCCACAGAGACGACGAAGTGGGACAGACAATGGAAGCAATAAAACCCCAGGAGACTTATAGGACAGAAAAACTAGAAATCAGGAAGGAAGGTTTCTATGGCAATACGAAAGGCCGTGCACTGCTCTTCGAAGCATGGACGGTGTGCTTGAGAACCCGGGCGTACCCAGGTATCTACAGGCAGCAGGATAAAACATGTGCATGCTGCAGCAGTGATCAGGAAACTTTAGACCATATTGTCAGGGACTGCACAGAGATACGACCACCGCGGGGCGAGGGGGAAACGACGTTGACGAAGGCTTTGGGATTTGGGGTGAGGGGGAGCATCAACTTCAAGGCCATAGAGGTGACGAAGGGGCGGCTGGAATGGTGGTGGAGGAAAAGTAGGGAAGGGATCAGTATGCAGGCGGAGTAATCATACAGATGAGAATTTCTAACAGCGAGGGGAGGAAAAAAGGGGGTGGGAGCGATGGGACTTCAAAACAGGTGTGAGGGGAGATGGGGAGACGCAAATATATTTGGTTAGCTAGGAGTAGGGCAAGTAAGCGAGAAATAAAACAGGCAAGTCGGTTGCTGATTACCGGCGCCCCTATACAAAAGGAGAGCCACCAATCATCATCATCAGTATTTTGAAGAAAGAAGCAGGGGACGCACTCGCGCGCTTTCTGCCAACAGAACAGACAGCTGGTAGGCACATTTTGCCAGCGGTACCAACAGCATGGTTGAGCGGAATCGTCGGTGCTAAGCGACCCCACGCCGCGTTACTGAACATATAAAATCCAATGCGTAAGGTAATAGCACAACTCATTTTTACTTCAAGTTGATAAATGTTTTGTTTTCCTGCTCAGATTTCTCTTGCACGTATCTAAACCATCCGAAGTGCGCCTAAACAGCGAGGCAACCACGGAGCGAAAACAGTGGGCGGGGCGACGCCGACGACTCATCGCGCGCACGCATCTGACCATGTGTATCAAATTCACGCGCACTACTAGTCGTGACGACCATCGTAACGACAGTCGCATTGCGATTGCATGCTGTAGTCTTCCCGCCACTTAGTGCGCGGCTGCTCCAATTTTTTCCCCGGGTAATCATGGGCAATTCAGCTGTCATTTGTTAGGCGTTTAATAAATTGCTGGAGCTAGTTATTTAATTAGCGAGACAGCACATTAGTTATAATTTCAAACGTTTTACGCAGAAACCATGTAAAAGGTGTAACAAGCGATGTCTTATCACCGCTCATACACAGCTAAAAAACACAGCCAACTCCGTTCTTGCGCCCTTGCGACGAACTTTCCTCAGCTACAAACTGGCCTATGACGAATGATTCATGTGACCAAACGGCCTATTACTAACCGCCTCCTGACGAGATGCAAAACTGCGCAAAACTGCGCATATTTTTTGTACATGATGAATGATATCTTGAGAGAAATTTTGAATTTATTCATATGTTGATGAAATGTTTTCTCCTCATTTGTATGGCGGTGTTATCGTGAATAAGTTATCATTCTGCTCGGTGAAATGGATTCCCGTGTTGTGCCTGCTGTCTTGCTCTGGGCACTTGATTCTGCTGTATGTTTTCTTGTTGATTTCTTATGTACGTAACATGATTTAACATGTATAACATGTTAAACATGCCTCCTTGTAAAGGGGGGCCCGAACCCTTGTCAAGTGGACTAGTCTCCACTTATTGTTCGGGCCTCCTTCCAAATGTTCTTTGGAAAAATAAAGATGATTTGATTTGATTTGATTTGATGCCGTCTGACCAACGGGCCTACATCCTTTGAAAGCATGTACTGGGACTTCCATGAGAAACTGGGGCTTGCTAATTACAGAAGTAGTAAGAAGGCGAGCAGAAAAGGTAGTTTTCGCTAAATGTCGTCTTTTCTGGGTGATGCTAACGCCGGTATGCGCCGGGTCAGAGCAAAAGAGAGAGGAAGTGAAAGCGCAAAGGGAAAAGGATGAAGGTAGACCTATTGAATACGTTGTGGCCTTTAATTTCAAAAAAGGACTTAGAGACACGCACTGACACGCACTGGCCAGGGTCGCGTCCCATGTTTCTAAAGAATGAGGTGTTGTATTGTTCTCGGTTTGCCAAACAACTGAGCAGTTTCATAAGGTGTGGAAGAGGGTGAATGGGAGGCAACCATGGCCAGTGACGCCTCGGAAGACCATCGCAAACTAACCAACTGGGTCTGGGCCATGGCACCAGCTTATTGGGGGCCTGGAACGAAACCTCCACCCATGTTATTTCCTTCAACCCCTTCTCCAAGCTCAATAAAATATTTCTGAACTGAACTTAGCTGTCCTTTTTTAGAGACAGCAAGAGTAAAGATCTCACACTCAACAGCACTCTCGCAGCACTGTTTTATCTCCCGCAAATATACGCGGAACGGCTTTTCTATGACCAACCACTATAAAAAAATAATAGACCAAGATATTTCGTTGTGTTAAGCGAGCGTATGCGAGATTAACTTTTGGGGAGGAGGGTGGGCAAGGAAGAAGGTGAATGAAAATGGAGAGGAACATGAAAGGAAGAAAAAAGCTAGGAACCGCAGAAAAAAGTTTAGACATTCAAACTATTCCGAAGTAAAAACGAATAAAAAGTGCGGAATGTACGAGCGTACAACGCATGTTCTTCCAATTTCTTGGTTCATTTCTTGCAGTGAAATTGCAAAACGGCTGCTTCTCACGGGGAAGGCAGGCGACAAAGCAGTGTAAGTTGGGTGCGTAGACTACGGAAGGAAAATAATTATCGGGAGTCTTTAGTTGATAAAAGGAATACTCAGTGGCGTCATCCACTTCCCCCTCTCCCCTCCTTCTCTCCTTCCACTGCGTATGGTAGGGGTACAACGTACGGTGCTCGCGAGCAAGAACACGGGTGGCAGTCATAATCACGGAAGGTATGGTGCAACCATTCATCTTTAGAAGGCCCGTAAATCGTCCTTTTCTCTCTTGGGCATTATTCAAATTATAGTGCTAGGGGACAGCTTGTTGCATTGTATTCTACCTGACAGAGAAAAGTAAAGGAAATGAAGAAGTGGATAAATGACGGGAAGCTATGAGCCGACGAAAGAAGGAGAAGGAAGACGAGGAACTCTCGAACGCCATCACAGAAGCAGAAAAATATTGGAGGACATCATCATCATCATCATCAGAAGCAGCAAAATCACTCTAATCTTAGTGCAGCTAATCTTTCTTTTGCTGTGGCTTGGACCTTCTTTCGTTAACAGAGTTGAATAATAATAATAAAGTGAGCGGCAATGACAGTCGTGGTGATCAGGATCATAACTAGAATAAGTGCACTGTCTTAAGTATTTTTTAAAAGAAGATAATTGCTTCTTCACCAGCGCATTTCGAACAGATGTAAAGTGCGCGCCATCCGTGGAGGACGCGTGTCATAATGAGTTGCACTAGCTTATTTTTTACCCAAGAGATACGAAAGCTTCGACATATGGTCACATGATTATTCTACTTGCGCCTCTAGCAAATCGGCAGTTTGCTTCTGGTCTTCCTCTTAAACCAGGCGAACCTGCCTAACGACAAGGACACACTTGTAGAAAAACGTTTATTTCAGCCTGATGACGTTGAAGTGGTCTCTCCTTTGAGGAGACGATGGGATGCCCGCTGTCGCGGCTCTGGGGACCAAGGGCTGCTAAGCGTTCAAGTTTGCACTGGTCATCAGCCTCTCTTCCACAGCCCTAGGAGGGTAAGAGTGTTTCGCTTTCGTTTAAAAATCAATCGAATTCCGCCCTGTTTGTGGGCGGAATTCGTTTATCACCTTTCGGCAAAAAAAAAAATGTGCCATGCCTCTTGAAAACGATAAAAGCATTGCGTTCCGCAGAGACGGAAGCACATCTTTGCAATTGGGCCATTTGCGGACGCGATCACTGAAAACGATGTCGCACGCAACAGATGGCGGACTACTAAGACGCCGCTAAGAGTGTAGAACATAGGCCATCCCGCATTAGCATTTTTCTATCGATACGGTACTGCAAAAGCTTCCTGGACAACTGATCTCCAAAAGACGATCAGAGCAAAACTTTGAGTGTTGCAGCTTTGAAGGGGCGGAGGAAACCCTTCGTCCCAAACCCAGGAGGCCGTTCACAAAAACGGTACCGATTCCTGCCAGAACAAAGCCGCCTTTTTCAGCGATCGCCTCAAACTGTTGTTTACGCTTTTGATAGACGTATTTTTTATTGCATCCTACTTCTTTCTTTTCCTTCAAGTATAAAGGTGCGGAAGAAACAGGCGACAGCAGCGCTCCAACTCGGTGCAACAACCACACCACTGTTCATTTCCGATGGCTACAAACGGCTGTTGCGGCAGACGACCAATTGAAAGCGCTGCTTTCTGCAACGGTTACACACGACCGATTGCCGGTGAGTGCAGCCCTTCATTCAAGATGTTGCCACTGCGCCACTCCGAGGAGGCACGGCAGAGCGTTCGAGGAGGCGGAAGGAGACCACGCCACCAAATGACCGCCAGCTGTTGCGCCTCCGAAGCGCGCTGTGTAGCGGCGCGGAAGATGACAGGCGATCGGCGCTGCGTCGTCTGGGAAGAGCCCGTGTCCGGACCAGTTATCGACGCTGATGCATTTTTCAAGCGGCGCTCGACCAACTCGGCGTGGCCGGAAAAACGATGTCGGATAGAAGCTTCAGCATCGTCGATCAACGACAACTAAAAGCGCTACGGAGCAAAATAAAGCAACAATATTAAAGTGACAGCATGTCAGAACCTACTAGAGAATGTACAACTGCCGGCTTCGTTGAACTGGGAAGCAAGTTTTTACGGCCAGAAAGGATGTCTCGTTTGATGTGATTGCAGCTTTGCAAAAGTTATAGAGTTGATGGTCATTTGGCGTACTGGACTTTAATTGTATCGCGAGACTTTAATAGCTATAGGACACACACAGAGGAGCGCTCCACAGAAAAAAATCTTTCGAGAAATAATACCTCTAGCGCAACAAAAAGTAGGAAGAATATTATCTGACATCTTAAACTAAAACAGGAATGATGGTTTCAGTGCATAGTCCGAGAAGCAGCTCAACATCAACAGTTTTGTTGCATTACACGATAGTGCTGGAAAGGAACGCTCAGTAATTATGTGGAGGATTTCTGACTGAGGCATAGTCTTCTTGGGGCCAATTCCTGGGATACCACATTCAATTTGTAGGGGAGCAAGGTTCCACGGAGGGAAATGCGGCGGAATTATTGGTGAGGGCTGGGTTGGAACAGACAGTGGTATGCTCTGAATGGTCTGGGCGAATCCGGAGCTGTTGCACTTGGAGGGGACACGACTTAGGAAATGATTTCTTGCGTGTAGACGATGCCTCAAGTGCACTCGGAGGGTCTCCTGTTGTCTAATAACTTCGAAAGGCAAACAACGTGCCTCTGCCACGGTTCCAACGCTCGAAGATCCCTTCGGAAGTCCAAGACAGGTGCGTAGGTTGAGCGACAAACATCTTCGACAGCGGCTGAGCTCTACGCTCTGAAGGAGGCAATCGTTTACATCCTGCGCCATGAGCCGCACCAATGGAGTATCTTCACGGACTCCAAGGCAGCTCTGCAAATTCTATGTAGGAGAAGTAGATTTTCCCCCCACCAAATCGCAGCCTGTGATATATCCTACCTTCACCATCTTGCCTGCTCTGCTGGACACAACATTAAACTGCAGTGGATACCTGGACACAGCGGCATCAAAGGTAACCAAAAAGCCGACGAAGCGGCCCGCAAGGACCTTCTTTACCGAAAATACCGCAAGGTGTATTTCACGAAAACAGAAGCTTCTGCCATGGCTCACCACTTTGCGGTGACTGAAAGAAGCCGTATATGGAGCAACTTACAAAATACTCGATGCTTTTTGCACACTATTGACCCAGAATTAAAGTCAAGACTCCCGACACAGCTTCCTCGTAACCTGGAAACGTTGTACCATCGTCTACGCCTGAACTGTGCCTACACAAATAGCTACCTATTTCGCCTTGGAGCGACGCCGAATCCGCACTGCGACAATTGTGGTTGCGTCGAAACAATTGAACACATTTTATTAGAATGTGCGGCCTACATGGAACCGAGATCCCACTTCCTCGAAAGCATGGAACGTCTAGAACAGGGACCAATTACTCTCAGAAATATTTTAGGACCATGGATTCATCCGTCAAAGCAGCGCCAAGCTCTACGGAGTTTATTCTCTTATTTGGATGAAATTGGCCTAATTTCAAAATTGTAAATTATGTGGCCCAAGCTCAGAACAAAAGTCCGCTACCGCGCCAAGTACACGACAGTTTTTTTTTTCCTTTTCTTTCCTGCCCAGCTCTTCCTTGGGCCTTTTCTTCCCCCATCCTTAACCCACAGCAGAGAAGCATGTAGGCGTCTGTAAATGCCGGCAAACCTCTCTGCTTTTCCAATAAAGAGCCTCCTCTCTCTCTCTCTTCTCTCAGTAATTATGCTAAATTATATTCAAATAAAACTGATTTCCTCTTGTCCGCATTCCAGCGAAGTAGTTTATTTCCTTGCCCACATCTTTACGAATGTTTCTTTGTTCCTTCTCTGTTTTTTTCATTGTTTATTCAAACCTCAGTTTTATTCCACTTTTCACGCTCAACAGATTCGGGCCTGTTTTTAAAGACCGTGTCATTATCTTTGCCATTTCGGCAGGCGTTGGGGCTTGTTGCGAACGATTTTGAGGAGTGCGTTGCCGGATATCTTCGCTTTTACAGCCAAGCTGTAAATAACTCGGTTTCCACGTATATCAATTTCCAAATATACTGCAAACAATTCCCACCCAAGATGTAGTGTTCAGTGTATTTTTTTCTTGAAGTCTAGGAACTCCAGTAAACATCAAAATTAAGTTTTGTCCTGTCGTATTTTGTGGTACTTTTGCCCGTGTTTTTTTTTTCGTCCCGCTGGAAGGGCTTCCCACGAGCAACGTAAGCTCTTTTACTAACACCTGTATGATTGTGTGACGCGCTTAAAATTTCTCATTGGGGTTTTATTACCGCCCGCGAATTCGATGGAACAGAGCGCAGTAACATTACGGCACCGAGAGGCGTTTGTCCGTCGCGCTTTGCCTCTCCTTACCATGACCCGTCGCTTGATGTAGCCTAAGCACTTTTCTTACCACTAAAGCTGATATTTTCTCACATGGTGTCATACAAAAGACCTATTGATTGCAATGACTTGTGTTTTCAAAATCTAAAACCATCCACAGACATATGCGCCCATGACGACGCCATTAATAGCGGTTAGTGACGCAGCAACAAAACTTCATGGCGTTTAGCCTTGCCATTGCTCTTTGTACATCGGCGGTACAAACCTTTAGCCCGTATTTGTGCACACAGCACGCACTCTGCAGCAGTCACTCCACTTGAAGATGAACGGTTGCCCGCGAAGACCAACGGCTCTATTTGGTCCCAATTTATTGTCACTTTGGTTCCTTTGGCCTGAGAGTGGGGACGTTTCACGGCCCGATGCGACCTTACCGCTGACATCCGTGGCCGATGGGTTTGGGTTGGTGGGTTACACGGGAGGTTCCCGTTTCAACACATTCCCAGTTCAGCCTTCCCGTTCGTTCCCTCCCGCTTCAACGCGGTGCAGAATGACCTTCCCTTTTCGCCCTTTCCCATTTAGCCCCTTCCCGCAATAACGAACCCTGTTTTGACTCGGGTGACTCGGACCGAGGCGTGCGATTTTTGAAATTAAAGTTGCGACCGACAGTTTTTTAACCTCATCTTTTGAGGTACGTCCGACGCAACCGAAAATCAAAAATTACTTGCGCCCGCCGTAACCTGAAAAATAAATTAAAGTTACGCCAAACGTATTTCACCGTACAAAACGTTACGGCTGGCAGAGCCAAGGTATGCAGGCGTCCTACTAACCTGCAAACTTTTTGCAATGGTCCGTTTTACGATACCCGGCGGCAATGAAAAAAAATAACACATAGGTTTCTGCCTTGCGTCCGTCCCGGTACAGCGTTGGTGAATTGCAGCTGAAACCACACCCTTCCGTCTGCTTATGCGTTGGTCGAGTGCTCTGGAACGTGTTGCTCGCATGCGTACTCCGCGGCAGCGGTAATGGTTCCAGTCCCAACGGTTGCATATACGAATGCACGTGCACTCATATGCAACACACACAAAAAAAAAGAGGACCAGAATTAACAAAATATAATCTTTCCGTGGTCGCAGTGCCAGCTTGTAGCGCAGGTAGCTCTTGCCGAGAATGAAGTCGGGTGTTTCAACAAATGCAACTATTAGTTTATTGGGGTTGTACAAGGCTACTATTTTATTTCTATGCTGGAAAACGATCTTGCGAAATATACTTAACAAATCTAGCTAACTACAGGCACGAGGTCGCGGGTTCGATTCCCGGCCGCGGCGGCCGCTTTTCTGATGGAGGCGAAAAGCAAAAACGCCCGTGTGTACGAGATTTCCGCGCACGTTAAAGATCCCCAGGTGGTCAAAATTAATCCGGAGCCCTCCACTACGGCGCGCCTCATCGCCTGCGTTGCGTCGGCGCGTTAAACCCTAAAATCAATCAATCAAATAGCTAACTACAGGAAAAACGTATTTTATGAAAGCTGTAACTATTATGGGCGAAGTCAGTGGTACGATCCCTTTTAATGTGTGGCCAACGGCCACTTTATATGCTACTATCTTTAAAAGAATGGCCATTGAAGTCTAAAGCTGAAATTTTTGCTTGGATGAAATAGTTCGCACACATTTTTCATCCAGGCGTTAAGAACACCCCAAGCTGCATTCTCTTGCGGGTACTTTTTACGGATAATACATAGGCGGGCACACAGTACGTGGAAAAACCAAAACATTTAGGTAGTTATCCTTCTATAATAGCAAGTTTTAGCATATCGTTACCGTGTTGGGTCACCGTTACCGTGTTACCGGGAGCCGGAGTTTCCGCTTGCCGCTGAAAACGGTAGGAAACGTTTTAGCACACCGTTTGCGGTTTGCGTATTCGTGCCGCCGCGGCGCAAGTAGCCACATCTGATGAATTAGTCCCAAAGCAAATCACGCATAATTTTGTTGCTCAAATGCTTTTCTTTCATTTAAAGTAGCTTGAATATTTCACTTTTCGGGTGAAGCGTTCCCAATAATTGTAGTTGTTTTGAGAATACTGTAGCCATCACCTGTAGAGCTTTAAAAAGAGAACGTCTCGATGGTGCCATCTACTGAGTAGAGATAGAGTGAAGGTAAAATAGAATTTGCCCCCGCGCTTAATACTTAGGCAAGAAATGAGTAAAACATTATGGAGTCATCACCCAGTAACCTACACTACCTTGCCCAGCCCAACTTTGGTCGCCTAAAAGCGCACTGCGAGCACAGAAGCTTATCTGAACTTTTGAGGAGGGCGTTTTGGGAGCGGGTTGAAACGAGAAGGGTGTTTTGGGAATGAGTTGAAACGGAAAGCAGCCAAACGGGAAGGCGTTTTGGGAACGGGCGCACACGGGGCGAGCCAAACGGGAAGGGCGTTTCGGGAATGTGTTCAAGCGGGACGGGTTCTAACGGGAATGGGTTGTTTCTGTTGCACAGCCAGGGAGATGCTAACAACGCGCTAGCGTAATGGACAGCCCCATGTTTGTCCGCTAGAATAAAACTCAAGGCCCTTCAAGTTTCATTAAGCTAATTAGATGTGAAGTATGGTAAATTGCAAATTACAAAACACCTGTTTTGTTTCGTTCACTACTCGCACTGTACTCAGATTCTCTGTTCATCGTTCTCCACAGAGAAGTGCACCGATTTTTTTTGTGTGTGTCTGTGTCGTTGGGATGCCAATTGCTTACTTTCATGTAGTGCCAGGAAGTTTTCGTTTCGTATTGTTTTTCAGTGAGCCTGTCATAGGCAAAGATCTGATCAAAACTTCTTTGGTCGACAGCGTGTGTAGACGAAGGTGACGTCAATGAAATAGAATCTTGCCCAAAGGAAACTTTCTGGTAAATTCTCTGTAGCTATCAATCAAATATAGGTGTCCTAAAAACAACACCATACTGCAATAGACCGCTAGAACAGAAAGAATGCTTCATTTGTACGCCAAGTTTAATTCATTTTTATAAATCGTTACCATACAGATATGTTTTTTAGAGTAACAGAATTACCCGCTGCGGACAATACATCCACTAGAGAATGCCTTCTCGAGGCTGGATCCCTAGAGAAGGCAAGCCTGGCAGGGGGCGGCAGAAAGTTAGATGGGCAGATGATCAAGAAGTTTGCGTGGATAAATTGACTAGTACGGATTCTTGGGCAAGTTGGTGTGGCGATCTTGATGAATTCATAGCGCAAAAAGGACGAGTACAGAGAGAGAACACACAACACAGCGCTAACTTCCAACTAATTTTATTTCACACAGACGTACAAATATGTATCCCCAGCCTACCCGCAATCACTTCCCACCGTCACCGCCAATGCTGACGTGTTGCAGCCATGCGCAGAAACGTTGCCTCCTTATCTGACAAATTCAGTGACGGCACACTCACACAGGACAACCCCGCTTTACTAATCAAATCTGCCTCTACTATTTCTCTCACTTTTTGTTCCTTGTGTTTCGACCGTATCAGACATTGCTCAAACCATGGCACGCAGCCGCAGTCGTGGCAGTGAACAGAGAAATGGCCATCCCTGTATTTGCTGACATTCCGTCTGTGCTCGCCGGGGATTCATATATGTACGTTTGTGTGAAATAAAATTAGTTGGAAGTTAGCGCTGTGTTGTGTGTTCTCTCTCTGTCCTCGTCCTTTTTGCGCTATGAATTCATCAAGATGGATAAATTGGTCGAGGTGAGCACAGGGCCGGGATAATTGGATATCTATGGGACTTTGCCCTTCAGTGGCCGTAGACAGGCTGATAATGCTGATGATGACAACACATGGCTTTCTACCGAGGGACTGTGGTTACAGAAAAACGCCTGCATCTTTTGCTTTGTCGAAACTGTCCCAAGATAAATTATATGAAATTAATTAGCCCCCGAGACTACTCTAACACTACGCTGAGTTTTATCCACGTTTCCTGATTACGTACTTCACAGTGAAGCTGTAAATCTTATGTAATTCCTGTCTGTTGTCCCTTCATGGTCTTCTACGAGAGGGAAACAAACACCCCCGTCCCCCCTGTTTGTCCGCTAGAATAGACGCTAGCCGGCCCAAGTTTCATACCGCTAGCTGTCTAGGAAGTATTCTATATCGCAAATTACAAAAATCCTGTTTGTTTCATGCACTTGCTGGACTGCGCCCTGCCCCGCTGGTCATCCTTCTTCACAAAGTGGAAGAGCACTGAATTTGTTGAGCTCACGTCTTTTAAGCAGCTACGCGAAGGAATGAAGCGTTATATAACCACATGCAAGACTAATTACCCGAAAGCATTCTTCTTAGGCTAAACTGCCTCGGGTTTCAGCGCACGTGCCTTCATGCTGCCGTAAATGAGACCCCAAATGAAGGTGAATGCAAACATAACAACTGTACGCAATTGGAACGTAAGTATAGCTGTAAGAGGATGGCAAAACCAGTCATCAAAATAAGAATGGAACCGACCATCCAGCCACGAAATGCGACAAAAGCCACGCACACACAGACGCATATGTGCGAAACTAAATCGGGCTTCATCGCCAGCCTCCGGAAGGGCGCGAAACGTCATACCCGTTCATTAAAAAACATGCGCCCACGAGTGGATGCATGCTATTATAAACCCAAGCTTTGCGAGAAATGGCTTCCAGAATATGCCTTTCCGTCTCGCGAGGCAGAAACGAGTACTTGCAAAGAACGGGGCGTGCCCTATTTGCCCTTCCCGTACCTATTATTTAACCCGCCTCGCGGCCGATGGCTCAAGCACGAAAAGTCACGCCACGAAGGAGGTCTGTGAACGCCGTTCCCGGGACGGCCGTGGCATTAGCCGGAAAGACGTACGAAGGCGGGGCTGGGGATTCTGCGCGCTATAGGGCCGCGTTCGTGAGTCAGCCAACTCGCGTGTTTTAACACACGTGCGAGCCACCGCTCTAGCCGCAGCTGCTCTTGGAAGAGAGAGAGACAGAGAGAGAAGAAAATGCCAACAAAGAAATACAATAAATAGCACACGAAAAACCAAGCGTATTGAAGGAATTGCTTTGATTCCTGTGCCGCTCACGGCTCTACTTCCGCTCAAGCTGCACTTATCCGAGCTTTATGATTGCGGGAGAATATCTCACAGAAACATGCGATTAGAAAAATAAATAAATAAATAAATACATAAAAGAAAGAAGGAAGGAATAAACAAATAAATACTTCATTAATGTCGGTTTCTGCTGTATCTGTAGCTGCCCGTGGGCCGTATATGATTCGATAAAGAGTAGTGTTCAGCTTCATCTTCCTTTTGACCATGTTCTGTTTAAACGATTTGGAGTTTCGCGTGAACATTTATTTTCCCACAAAAGAAGTTTCCTTTCGAGCTTCACGAACTTATGCGGCCTGTTCTAACGCTGCTATAGCAGGAGTGTAAAAAAAACGCGCAAACGAAATTACCGGTTTACATCAAGGGCATATCATGAAGGAAACAATAGCACGGGAACAACACAAAGGCAACCGATCGAACCCAGTCGACGTATAGAGCATTCCTAAATCTCCTGCGCCGTACCCCCTCCCTTGATCAGGTGCGGAGCAGCGCATGCGCTGAATAAGAAAGAGGCTAGGGTGCGACGACGTGCCGTGCTGGGCCAGATCACGGCCTAGCGGTGCGGCCACGAAGCCGATTTTTCTTCGGCGTCACTCTCGCTCCCCGACGGGTCGCTCCGTACCTGCTCGCTTTCTCGGCAAAAAGCGCGGTATGAAGCGGCGGTGCCCCGGGAACACGATTCCTGGCGGGTGGTGTTGTTTTTCCGTATGGAAATATATTCCATGACCCGAGAACACCGCCGCCGGCCGGAGGACGAAGGGCGCCCGTTCGTCGGCTTTGTATAGATAATGGACTCACTCCCCGTACTCTCGCAGCATCTGAGCGTATTCTCGCCGGGCGACCACGGGACCTCAGGTAGCGTTGTCGGTATCGCCTTACGCCTGCGTCATTTTCTTCACACCGCCGAAGCTAGAAGGCCTGCCAACGTTTTCATAATTTGTTTTTTTAATGGGAGGATTCAGTCTTCTCACTGATGACGTCTGCAACGCGAAAACGCTTTGCAGAAAAGCCAACTTTCACTGACAATGGTAATGAAGGATCTTGGGTGAAGGGAAAGAAAAAAAATGCTTCAGTGGTCAGAATCAAACTTGGGTCCCCCGCGTTATGAAGCCGGCGTTAATCAGAATGCTCCATTTGTGTATATACGAAACGCAATCCAAACTCAGACGACAACCAATTAATCCGCCACGAGAAAGCTTTGCGTTCAACCAACCTCGTCGTTAGAGGGAGGGGTGCATTTTTTTCTCTTTCACAATAGCGATGGTTATGCGCTTCCTTTATTTACTTTACACATCTGACTCCTTCATCACTAAAACAGAATTCAGAGTGATTACCGTTGATAATTCAGGATATGGCGAATTTGTGACACACATACGTTATTTTCAAAAGGCGGTTGTCTTCAAGCAGTGCTATCCAACTCTTTGCGTCCTTTGTCTTTGTTGCAGGAGTTCCCTGCCTTCCTCATATTGAGCTTTTTTTTTTCTTTATATCTTGCCATTATTTAATGCTTGAGAATACACACTGCGCGAGGAAATCGCCAGTTGCGGAAAGTCAAGCCACCAGAAGAGCAACAAAAAAGCGCTGCCATCCAAACCGACTACGCAAGAACAATATAACGTAGGGACAAGGGAATGCGACGGATTTACAAAGAAACAGTCAGCCACCGAGTAAACAAATCAACTTGCTACGAACGGGGGGAGAACTTCGAATACGAGTCGCTGTGTTAGTCTAGACGTGCCACGTGTTCACTCTCACCGTTCGAAAACGCGCCAAAAAGGCGGCGCCTTGAGTCGGTTGGTGTGGCTTCGAATATTTGATGAGCGTTCCGAGCCTGGCATGCAGACGGCCAGTCCTATCTCGGATTCGTGTCGTGTAGGCAACCCTGTATATCTATGCGCCTTAGTTTACCCTGTAACGAGTTGTGAGTGTGAATATGTTTACGCAGCGCGTCTCGCCCGTTGGAAGGAAGTGATGCCTTGCAACGTCGCCTAGATGCCAAAATCCTCGTCGTGTTTCCGGAAGGGTTTTTTTTTCTCAATTTGAGAAGTCGCTCAGGCTACACCTCTGGCTGTTGAAAAGGACGCTCGTGTATACTCGAAAGACAGCTGACAGAAAGCGGAGCTTAAAAAGCTAGGCGACTCAGCAATCTCCTAACTTCTAACTAAACAACAACAATCTAGGCGTAACCGTCTTTGAAGTAACTCGGCGTATGCACATCAATAGTCTTCTAGTAAATGAGTGGTTTCGATGAAAATTTTGGTGTTGAAATCTGGCAGCCAATTTGACTACGACGGCACTATTGTTTTACATCAGACAATGCCGCGTGGCCATATTGCAGCCTTTTTCTTGAAGCCTCATTCATGAAACCTCTCGTATTTTGCAGTATATAAGTCGTTTGCGTGAAGCTTGATGCTGAAAACACGGAGGAGGCGATACGGCATGTAAAAGAATAGAGTAGAATAGAATAAAATGGAATGGAATATAAGTATATTCTTGGGCAAAGTAAGCACATCACACGAAGGAAAACCGGAAAAATCGCTGAAGAGCCGTTGACTGGACCCGGTTCCTCAGTGCGACAGGCGACAGACGGCCTTGGCCAATATGGCACGACATTAGGCTTTATGTCACGGTTTACGGTCCAACCTCATCAACGGGCACCTGCACCTCGATGTACAGTGAGTATGATGTTGCTTGGTACGTCGTAAGGCTCAACTTGAACGTTACCGGACGTTAAGCCTAAACATAGGCCATTAGGCCTAATGTAGTGCTTACAGGTCTAAGTCCGTGCACCGGTGGCAGTTTAAAAAGTACTCTTATTGTACGAAATCGCAAGATCCCGCTGCGAAACGTTGTGCGTAAGCTATGGTATATACGCGTCACCTGCTTCTGTCATTTCAGCTAAGTGTTACATACCCATAGAGTAGGACCTATATCTCAGTTTAGCATCGGACAGTTCCTGCTCGTATTCTAGGGAAATGTTACGTATCAACAGATCAATGCATGGGCGAAGTGGTGCATTGGACAGCGCTTTATAAGCAGGGTTCTTGCTGCTGTGTCTAGAGTCGCTCCACCGTGCAGGGCGATACATTGCTGCTGCCAAAGAGATTAGCGACTGAACACATGGTATTTCGGTGTCACAGTTGGCTGACCACGCCATGGCTAGCGCAACTGCAATTTCAAACCAAATGTAGACTTGCCAGCCTCCCATGAAACACCAAGTTGCTGGCAGCGATATTCCATTTCGTGCTAGGTGCAAGCCTGGCACTTCGGGTGTGATGCAGAACGTTAATTAAACGTGTTGAAATGTCGTTCGCTGCTCCTAAACGGACCTCGAAAATATAAAACCGCCCTTACTAGCAAAAAGAATAGTACTGAGCCAAGGGAACATTCTACAGAAAACACATTCCGGTCTTAAAAAAAGAATTTCTTGGGCTAGATTCGATGCCTTTCCCTCCAAATATGCGATTATGCGATTCTTCCCCTATGATACTCAGACCAAAATGCGAAGTTTCTTTAGGAGTTCTTAAAAAAAAGAGAGTGTTTTAAGTGAACGAGTACGTGGCGGTGGGTGCCTACAGGAAGTGCTGGGATTGTACCGATCTTGAAACGGGATGTCATCTGTCTCACGAGCGAACTTGTGAAACTCAGAAAGCTGTGACACTGTCTCTGTGTTGTTAAAGGGACAGACAACCGATTCTTGTCGAGTAAATTTTCTCTATCCCAAATGAAAGGGAATTACTTAAAACACCCTAAACCGAAACGTTTTTGCTTATAGCGCCCGAAAAGTTCTTAACTTGGAATTTTTAGATGTACCGACCATACGTGTCTCGAAAAAAGTAATGCTGGAAACCATGACAGTGAGCCATGCGGTAACCATACAGTTTCATACTAATATATACTAGAGGGAAATCAGGCGCTGCAATCGCAAGCCGCATGTGGGTGGCGCCATTGCAGCTAGCGACGTTCCTCGCCTACTTGGCTTAGCTATCGATATGGCTTCTTTTTTGTCTCGAAGCCAGAAAGGTAACATTTTTTTTCTTCTGCATCGTGCATAAAACTTCTAAATAATTACTGACAAGTAAATCTTTCCTAAGTTCAATTTTGTAATAACGAAACAAATTTCAATGGTCGTTTAGAGTAATATAGTCGCTTTTTTGCAGCCAGAAGCAACTTTAGGCCTGTTCAGGAGCCATGCTAAGGACAAGAGGAACGCGCCTGGCCGGTACATGCATGGCGCATGACGGAACCCTCGCTGAAGCGCGGCTCTCCTAGACAGTGGCGCCAGATTTCCCTCTAGTGTATATTAATATGAACCTCTATGGTGGTAGCACCCCTTTAACTGCACGTGATATTGATGGAGGTATTTGAAACTTGTCCCCGGCTAAAAAAACAACCACGCGCAACCTTTCCTATTCTATTCCGTCGTGCAGTGTTTAAATCACGCGTTGATACCGACGGAGTTGTCTGGACACGTAACGTAGTGTCACCTTTAGACACCACGTGTCGCCAGATTTCAGTTTTCAAACATTTTAGTGCGAAATTAAAACTACTTCTACCTATTTATTTGAGAATTCCTCGCGGCTGCGTCACTCTATAAAACACTGGCTTTCATATGATCTAGACGACTTGCATTCCACAAAAATCGGCTGTCTGTCCCTTTAAGCACGCACACAAAGCGTGTGGAGTGGTTTGTCAACTTGTGCCGCTAAGGGAGCGTTCCTTAATGTTGCTTTTAGTGTCCCAGAAGTTATGTCAAAGGAGTTATCAGAAGCGATTTGTTCTTCTCTTGCAATTTACTTGCATTCGCTCGAGATGTTTCGCAAATAGAACCAGTTATCCGTCGCGCTATTTTCTTTTTGTTTCTTTTCTCGTTGAAATACCAGTCACCGTAATGAAATCACGCGTCCCGCTGGGCGTACGACTAACTAATCGCCTCCCTAAATAACGATGAGGTGGTTATTGATTCCAGCCTTTTTTTTTAAATACGCTTAAGCACTACACAAAAAATTTATTCGGGAAAATACACGAACGCAAGCTAGCCATGACGTTGTTTGGTCGCTTAGAATAATTTGTTCGCCTTTACCGGCAGAAGTGCGTAAGACAATATTTTGATTAAAACAAGCATCATTAACCACGCAGCTACTGTGTTAAGGCCTTGATCGCCGACGCGTGCATTGAGATGAATATCGCCAACTTGGGCATGCGAGTCAACACGTCTCTGTTCGCCTAACACCTGTCATTACGCCTTTATCTATAATGTGGTACTCAACAACAGATTATCCGACGAACTCAAAGGGGTAATTTAACGCTGGAAGCAGAGCGCGGAGACCGTTTTTGAGAGGGGGACATTAATTTGCCGAGAACACCCGCGCCCACTCTGGAACGATAGTAGTATCAGAGATGCTAGTTGGGCTCTCGGTAAATTTGTATCACCGAAAATGCAACGGCGCCCAGGCAAACCAAACAAGCATAAACACAGGCGGGGCATGCGGTGGGTAAACGCGACCGCGCCCCTCCAGCGTTTCTTTTTGCCTGTTGCCTCTACGTCGGTGCTATTCTTTTTTTAGAAGTCGGATTACTGTGTGCCTTCAGGATAACGGGGTAGTTCTCGAAGTTTTGTCGAAAGGAGAAAGATCGTCCTGTATGCACGGAACCCTATTTCTGGTTATATCTCTTTGTTCGGCTACGTTACAAAAACACGGATTTGTGTGCTCTACTAGGCACCCGCGAAAACCAACGAATATATTGGACACCACGGGACGGGCTACCTTCGCAATGATGACCGGTGTGGTAATGCAAGAGATCCGTCAAAGGAAGGCGCACTTATAGCGAGACCACTATTTTGGTTTTGTGCTCTTTCGACGGTTTAACGGTGCAAAATAGAGCATAAATTATTCCTGTTCGGAAACCTTGCGTATAAATATGGTGTTATACGCATATTTATACGCGTATAACACCAAGACTTATTATAGGCGAGGAGTGCCGTTTTTCATTGTAACCATTCAAGACTCTTTGTTGTTTAAGGCAGTGATAACTCACTATTGTTTGTGTTTTTAGTGGATTTTTGACGTTTTCGTTCTGTGCGCTTCTGACATTTCTTTTTCATGTGTTTGATTTTTCTTTCCTCCTTTGTGGGCTCCGAAATGCTGTTGCTTACCCCTCTGCAACTCCCTATGTGCTTTGAGGGTATCCTAATAAATAAATAAATAAATAAATAATAAATAAATAAAATAAAAAAATAATAAATAAATAAATAATAAATAAATAAAAAATAAATAAATAAATAAATAAATAAATAAATAAATAAATAATAAATAATTTCAATTCAAGCGTGCGGGCCTCAAACTTTCGTTTACCCCTCAGAAAACACTATCAAACATATATACTTTTCTAGTTTGTGGCATCTTTAAAGAAATTATGAAATAAAATAACACGCGTTTAAAGGGTGCAGTCCCTCGCTCACTTGCAGTGCATTAAAATTGTCGCCTGCTTCGAACTGACTAATCAGAGTGTGACCTTTGCCTTGTTACGGACAAAGCTAATGATACGCCTGCTGGCTGCACTTGGTGATATTTCTTTTGCCCAGCATTTTAGCACGGCAAGCGGTATCCCTTTTCCCGCGTCGTCATTGAGAATAGGGCGCAGACATTCGGCCGATTGGACGCTGAAGATGGGAAGGGGGACGTGTGCGCGATTACGAAGATAATGGTGCGGAAAAGGCAAAGCCATGAATTCGCAGTCACAGTGCTCTTCTTTTTTGAAGACGATAGTCTTTCTTGGCCTACTTAACCCAGAACTTTTGTCTGTCTGTCTGTCTGTGACTCGATTCAGCCACCCGGCCAAAGTAAACAATGCCTGCGCAATAGTCTTATATAGTCACAGCTAAATCTACCCGTCTAAGCCCGGTGTAATGTTCATACTTGTCAACGTTGTTGAAGAAGAACAAGACATTACGCAAATATAAAACAACATATTAATACAGAAGTGATATTTGCAGTGTTCCTTTATAAAAAATCATGCATGTTTGATATTTGCGAAATTAATACTTCATCAACTCAGAAAAAAATTCACCCCGCTGGTCGCCTGCTGTCGCCCGCGCCACTATAGCTTCTGGCGCCATTTAGAAATCAACTGGCAACAGTTACGAAAGGTTCCACTAGATAGGTTTTTAATACAGCATGGCTGAAATGTTCCGCCGGGAACCGGCAGCAGTCTTTTTTTTTCAGGTTCCGTACCGGTTCGGTTTGACATGCTGCAAAAATAGCGGTTAGGTTACGGTTTTCTGTACCTGTACGGTTCTGATTCAAAACACTGGTTACTGGCTGGAGACACTCCAGTTGGTCAAGGGTAGATCGCTGGCTACCGACCAGTGATGAATACCGGCTATTGGGCGGTACCCGAAGAAGACACTCCCGTGGGTCAACGATATTGATCACCGGTTACCGACCAGTGATAACTACCTGGTGGGTCGCTAGCGCACAACTTACTAGAGACCATCACTGCTCTTGACTAATGTACAACCGGTGATTGTCCGGTGGGTTACCCGTTGGTGATCAATAGCGAGTCAGTTACGAGGAGAGGCTCTTGCTTACAGGAGGAGGCTGGAAGAGCTTCATTGTCATGGGGATGCGAAGCAAATATGTGCGCAACAAGCCGGGGTGCTTCACTGCCACGTGAGCGGCAAAGAATCACTGGACATCGGGTGGAAACTGAGGGGGAGGGAGGAATCCATCAGTTCAATGTGGGGTTTCAGGAGCAGTTACTTGTCATCACCTGTTCCTATTAAGGACGATAGTCCTTCTTGGGCTACTTGGACTTGAAAATTTTTAGGTCTGTGTTCCTGTCTGTCTGTCTGTCCGTCGTCAATTCAGCCACCCGCCAAAAGATAAAACAATTATGAAACGAGAACCTTATATAAGCAAAACTCTTCAATTGGATCTGGTACCATATTCAATACTTGTTGCATGGT
Source organism: Haemaphysalis longicornis (assembly GCA_013339765.2). NCBI lineage: Eukaryota > Metazoa > Arthropoda > Arachnida > Ixodida > Ixodidae > Haemaphysalis > Haemaphysalis longicornis. The sequence continues at coordinate 245,731,512 of CM023449.1, forward strand.
GATTGCGTGGTCACTATAGCATGGTCACTATAGAACAGATTGTCTCAAATATAATTTTTTCGTCAAAGCGATCTACGAATGGAACTCGCTGGCCGAACGAAGTCATGTAATCTCAGTGACGTCAAGTGCTTTCAATCTGCGCTAGGTGATGTGCTACCCCCCCCCCCCACACACACACACAAACCACATAATATTGCCTTCTTTTTGTTTTTTATTATGTAAGAACAAGTGCATGGATGCACACGTGGTTGAACTGCTGATGTGGGCTGTTGCGTGCCTATTCTCAATTTTTTAATGGCCTCTCATTTTCTTTCCCCTGTTCTCTGTAAATATGGTTGCATGATGTCACTCTCCCTTCTTTCACAATGTGAACTACTGTCTTGGTTTATTGCTGACAGTGCCATAAATAAAAATAAATAAATAAATAAATAAATAAATAAATAAATAAATAAATAAATAAGAAAACATTGGGTATATTTGGGCAAAAATTCAATAAGTAATCAGTACTAGGCAGTATGTTTAACTAAAAGCCGATACGCGCCTGATACTTGTGATAAAATAAATATACGCCTGTAAAAGAATACTTTGTCAACAAAATACAACAAGATCTCGCGCGCTAACCTAAACCTCGTGGCTGCAGACCCAGTTGAACAGTAAAAAAAAGGTTCCAATAGATAACGCGCGAGCAGTGGAATGCCAGAAACTTGTGATTTAGACAAACCTCCACGGTGTTTATCGTGAGAAGAGCGAGACGGGAAGGCAGCAGCGTGAGAGGTGGGCTGGGGAGATAAAAGAGGTGTGTGCGTGGCAGGGGTGGCAGAAGGCAACGACATCTGCAATGAAGGGAGCAGGTATGCAACCAATTTTTGTGTTGTTGTTGCGTTTGGTTCAAATTCATTTGAAGCCACGTATTCCGTCATAATGTGTAATAGCATAGCAATAAAAAAATCACCAGGCCTAACACTTTTTTTGAATAGTGAATGCGAAAGAATTCCTGTCGAACTGAACGCCGCTGAGTTCTTCCAGTTTTTCGCTGCGGGTAACACTGCCTGTTACACCGGTGTGCACGGCCAGCGTGGCGCGTGCTTCCACGCGATACCTAGCAGAGCTGTCCTTAACTTGTATGTTTATTTCATTGTGCGCGCGCGATGATAATTTGGATTGGAGAAAGAGAAACACACACACGCACACGCACACAGATACAGACAGACAGACAGACAGACAGACAGACAGACAGACAGACAGACAGACAGACAGACAGACAGACAGACAGACAGACAGACAGACAGACAGACAGACAGACAGACAGACACAGAGAAATACAGGCAGAGAGACAGACAGAGACACAAAGAGAGAGAGAGAGAGAGAGAGAGAGAGAGAGAGAAGCGGGAGATACAGACATACAGGTAGAGAGAGGGAGACAGAGAGAGAGAGACAGAAAGTGAGAGACAGACAGACAGACAGAGCGAGAGATGGAGAGAGACAGGCTGGGAGACACAGAGAGAGAGAGCGACCGAGAGACAGACAGAGAGACACACCTAGAGAGAGGGGGAGACAGACCGAGAGAGAGAGAGACCGACCGAGAGAGACAAACAGAGAGAGGCAAACAGACAGGGAGAGAGACAGAGAGACAAACAATATAATACATTTTTTATACAGAAGAACTTACCTAGCTGACTACGTAACTAGATGAGCTGCTGCATACATTTTTTTCAGGTTGGTATATTGTAGAGCTGTGAGCGAAATAAGCACTTTCAATGGCGTAACAGTGGCTTAGTCGCTCTTACTGCTGTAGGGGCGTCACGGCCCAACGCGCATTGCGGGGAAGCTGCACCAAAGGAAATACCTCGCATGTAATCCGCACCTCTACCTAACCCCTCAAATTTTCGCATTTTTGTTGCGGGTTATAGACGCGAAAATGCGCTAGTTGGTTGCGACTTGATGATTATACTGATATCATTAGTGTCTTTTTGAGATGTTACGAGACCTTTGCGAATTATGTTTCTATCTTGCGGGATGCCTTATGCGTGGTGTAGCCCCAGCTCCCCCAAGAGAGAGGGAAAAGACGTTTATTGCTGAAAAGGCTTAGGTAGGCAGTGTTTCGCGGCACCTGCGGGATCTTAGCGATCATGGCGCGCTACAGCTCGGTAAGAGAGCACTACCTGGCGGCCGGCCAGTCTGAAAGGGGGTTTGGCATGTGGAGAAAAGTCAGTAAGGAGCTATTCCATAGGGTGTGAGGTAGTGTGTCGCGCTCAGGCTACACAACGTTTCGCAGTCGCGTGGGAGATTTTCTGAGCTTCTGACGTTAACGCCGACGCAGGGTTTTTGCCTCAATGGCCCATTAAATGGCTCCACATTAACATAAAATGACATCTTGTTAAAACGCACCTGACCGGGACGCGAAGAATGTACGTACTAAACGGCACTACTGTTTATCCGAATGCATTAGGTTAAAGGGAAACCGAGTAGGGGATTCGGCTTAACTACGTATAAACAGAAACTACGCTTTATGCTGGTGCGGTTTAACGGGATTCCTTGGGATCTCGATAGGTGCGCTCCAGGTTCACCTTACAGTGAAGTGCACTCACTAGGAAATTTGTTTTACAGCAGACCTGGGTTGCGCTAGGTATTGAACGAAATTGCGTACGTCTATGAGGCCGTGCGGACAAAGAATCGCACGCTCTCGCTCCAAAACTTCACTTTCGCGCGAAGGTACACAGTGCAATATGGTCTTCAACTCTCAATTTAATGAAGGCATCTCGTAAATAAAATTGTACTGATACTAGCTGCCATCACGACTGTGTCATTACGCCGAGTTGCATTTGCTTGTCGTAATTAGTTAGTTCACTGTGAAGAACCGTTACAGAGTTCTCGTTTTCTGGCTACATAGCCGTCAACCGAGGCTGTATGGTTACACAAATCGGCTGTAACTCTTGTTTTGCCGAAACTATCAAGAAACGAATAGTACGACAAATAATTTAGACCTAATTCTGAGTATGTTATGTGTGTCTGTCTTTTTTTTCGATCAATATTATAAGCCACCATGCTTGACTCAAAAAAGCTATCCACCAATATAGATAGCTTCAGTGGTCTTCCGTCTTCACAGTAGTGGAAGGGCTGTAAATGTATCGATGGGTGCGTTCCAGTGGACCTCAGAGGAGTAGGATAGGGATGCAGAATGCCGACGGCTCCAAAAAAATAATTCGTAATGCAACATTTGGCAAAAGCATCGGTCAGGTTTGAACTTCTTTTATATCACAAAGTCCAGTGCGTCCAAAATAAGGATAGAATATATTCTATACTAATTCAATTTCGAACGTTTTTCAGGCATGTAAAAACACTCTACATTTTTATATAGGAACAGCCCGTCACAAAACACTGCGTGTTTTATTTGTTCACTTTCTTCGTTTTTTGCCCCAAAATGTTGTTTTACGAGTTATGCCTGTGTTCATTGTAAGTATTCGCGCATCGGCCGTGTATTTTCTTTTGTTCAGGAATAAGCTTTTCGAAAGTTATTTTCTAAGTAATGTTAGGAGCTCAATGCTTCCGTCGTCCCATCTGGTGCCGGCTGTCCTGACGGAAGCATACAGACTGTACTGCCGGAACCTATTTGTAACAGGTTTTAAAATGGGATTCTGTAATGATTGCACGTTTATTTAATAAAGAACTACTTTGCCAGGCTAAACGACATTTGCCATCAACTCTTTGCATTTCCCCTGTTTCAAAGCAGCAGCTTACGCGTTATTAACCCTGTGGCAGCAGCTTCGCGAAAATTTGCATATTGATTTTGCTAATTGAAACGCGGAAAAGTTCAGTTCTCTTTTTCAGTGGCAGCTAAATTTTCTGGCTTTTGTTGTTATGCTGCCAGAGGTGCATTAACTTCGTTTTAAAGCCTTGTAAGACCACTTTATTCTTCGCTCACCGTTTATTGAAATTTCCCCTTTAAAAATTCAAAGCGACCTGTCTAGACAGTTAATCCTGATTATGTTTTGCATTGTTTCCCCTTCTTTTCTTCTGATACATTTTCGACATGCTTATTTTCCTATTTGCTTATTTTCGAGCGCACACTTCCAGTTCGAAAATGCGCGACATGCGATATTCTTTCGGCGGCGCGTGGTGCAATTCTTTCTTTCCTCGCTTTAAAATTTTTTTGCCTCCCCGTCTTCGGGGACGTCTACACGATTGCCATATCAAAAGCAGGCGCAACCACCGAAAGTTTAATTTCGAGTGACGCAAAAAAGAGGAGCAGTCAACCGGCTCCCGTACAGTCTCCAGTTCTGGCCGGCAGAGGTCAGATCGATGCCGGCGAAAGGCCCACAAATTCGGCTGGCGCGGCCGGTGGCGCTATTTCGAACCGAGCGGCAACGCGGGCCCCCGAAGGCCCAGGTTCGTCTTCGGTCCGCCAGGCGGCCGACCGCCGTCGTCCGCTAGCACGCACCGGGCTCATTCGACACGACGCCGGGATACTGTGCGCGTTCCGCTGGGATACCATGCTCCAAAGTTACTCGGGGATACATCTTTGCTGCTGGCTGCCGCTTCTCGCTGGCATCGCCGCAGCCGCGTCTTCACCCGGTGAGAGACCTTCTTCAATTGCGTTTTGACGACACAGACGCATTTCTGCTTCTTTTTTGTGTACCACAAGGTAGCGTTCTCAGCCTGCTATTGTTGATGTTAATATTGCCGCTACGTTCCTTTGCGTTGTTTACGCGATCGTGAAACGGTTGTAGGAAAAGAAAGGGTGCTGAAATATGATGTAATGGGCGGGCATGAAAAATGCCTGGGCCAAAGGGTGGTTTCATGACGCCTTGGCTCTCAGATTGAGATCACCATGAACTTTCTTGAAGTTGCCAAGAGTGTAGTATATTTTCTTTCTGAGAAGTAAAGCAATACTATTGGTGGACGGAACTAACGGATACGTTCATGGGGTAAAAAGGAATTATACGGGGCGCCAAATATATAAATAAATGTCACCCTTGCGCTATTCAATAATTTGATAAGTGTTTCCACTTCCTAACCTATTTACGAGCTAAAGAATTTAGCAATTATGTGCCACTTATTCACTAAAATGGAAATTTATATAGAAAAACCAACGTATAAAAATCAGAATTCGGTCGAAAATGATTGCGAATTTTAATGCAAATAAAGCATGGCAGCTCCCCTAGAATGAGTATTCGTGTAAATTTCTAATTTCCCGAAGCAGTAATCATTCAAAGACAGTTTATCTTTATAATGTGTGGGCGTAGACCACTTTAACCTGAACGGAAACGGCGAAAATAACAACCCCTTTTGTACCAACCCGACTAAATGATTGCTAAAGCCGGTGCGAAAACGCGTTAATCGATTGGAATTCTCGCGTGCTTTCACTTCCGCTGCTGCAAACTGCTATTTTCGGTGTTCATTAGTGGTGGAATGAAACGTTTTTTACTGCAAACTAATAATTAAAAGCCTAATATCTCACTGTTGGACACAGTACCGTCCAGTTTAGGTGTGAGCGTGGTGAATGTGCTTTTCACTTTTACCGAAAAGAACGTGGTGCATAACGTCTTTCCGTTTAAGTTTTGTCAGTATTTGAAGCTGTCGCGGAAGAACGTCCGATGGATTTATAATCTGCGACTTCGAAGTAGATTTCTATCCAGAACGAGTGGTTAACAAAGACAAAAAATAACTGTTGGTGTGTACGAAAAATGTTTATGAATTTTAAGCAATGATGGTCTGGCTGAAGTTACCATTCGGCACAATTAGAAGTGCGTTTATAGATTTGCAAAAACCTATCACGAATGTCTCTCGCAAGCCAAGAGACCAACAATTGTGTATGAAGACGGAGATAAACCACGGAGGTTGGGCTCTCCCGCTGTACAGGAGCAAGATGGTCTCATACCGCAACGTTTATGATTGCTTTCTATGTGTACTTCTAACGGACGCTTTTTTTTTGCTTTTTAAAGGCTCAGCGCCGTCAATAGCACATACCCGCAAGTCCATTTTCATTTTTAAGTATTTGTAGCTTCAGGCCTAGGCACTTAAAGGGAGGATACCTTTTGGTACATCTTTTTTCCCGTAAGAAAACTTTCACTGTTACGGCCAATGCCGTCTGCACGGGTATTGAATGCTAGGCGGCAGGCTCGGCTGCCGTCATGCTTTGTCAATGCAGCCCACCACCTCATCTCTGCCCAGCCAGCCAGTAGACACGCCCTGATTTTGCGGCGCGGTATTCTGCCGTTATTAGTTTGAAGGCGGAAGGCAATTTCAGGATTCAAACCCGCGCCAGAAGATATTTGCAAGGCTTGTTGTCATTTGAAATTGGATACTGCAGGGGAGCAGGGGTGGGTGCAGGTAGTAAATTTGGACTACCGTTATGTGAAAGGATTCACGGCGCCCCACTGTGATGGGGAAAAAAGGGAAGTCCGTGCCGTGCCACACTGTGCACATGATGGCGAACTCCTGTAGCTGGGTCATCACCACTGAAGTTCTGTGCTGGAATTTCTCTTTTAGAGGGAATTTCGCGCTGTAGGTCTGGACAAAAAGGAAATGCGGAATCTTTAATAAATGCAGGGAATTATGAGAGTCGGGGAGAAAAAAGAAAAATAGGTCAGTAAACCGGACCTCGCATCATTTATTACTTTGTTTTCTTTTCAAAATTTCCGTGAACACTTCGACGGATTTATGTTCTAATAACCGAAGTCATGTGCAGAAAGCCACAAGCACCGAAGACTTTCCAATTCAGTTCGTAAAAGAGAAGGGAGCATAGAGAAAAGAATACTTCATGAGTAAGAGCATGAAGTGACGGCGGCTGAAAGGCTTACCTGTTCTCATGCATTCCTGGGCAATATACAAAAAGTGTTTTGGGTGCGCCTTAGTCCGCGTGCTACCAACAAGAGATGGCGCCAGCAGTCCCGGCGCGGAGGTAGAACTATCGCTACAGCAAAGCAACCTCTCGTTCTTTTTGATACGGGCAGTTTTAAGTAACTACTTTAGCATGCAAAGTAAGCATGCTGTTTGGCACAAAACGTAAAATGTGTAGTCAAATGCTGTTGAGCAGCAGATACAGTGGAACTAGTTCACGCTGAAACCTTGATGGTCAGAACGGCATATCGTCCGGAGATCTGTGTCAAGTAGACATAGCCGGCGCTGGCCAACACCCGAAAACGAACAGGAATCGCAGTGAAGGTGTGGCAGACGCAAAAAAAAATGCGGATAAATTTGCAGAGAATTCATGAGAAACCTGCGGGAAAATTCTTGAAAATAGCACATTTCTAAACCTAGAAATGGGACTTTTCCTCCCTAGTACGGAACATAACTGGTAATGACGGGACCGAGGTTACCTCGGCAACAGCGGATGGACTGCGTTGCCAGGCTGGGATGCCGATACACCATCTTCACGCACCGTTGGCTTGATAAGGAGTGTGCATTGCGAAGCTCCGTCGTATTGGAAAAACGACACCGAGGAAGAACGTCTCCATAGTGGTGCCATTGAGTCTAGGAGGGAGTGGCACGGCTTTCACACAAAATAACTTGCTACGTGCTCGTGGGATGCATGAGGGTGTTGTAAAAAGACGTCTGAAAGCAGTATCATACTCGGGCGCGCTGTCCATTGCACCTCTGTCAGGCAGAAACATGAGAAACCTTGGTTTTTTTTATAAGAACCTGTCTGCGCGCATAGAAGCGGGCAGCCGTTTTGATCTTCGCTAGTAAGGTTTTTTTTCTGTAAGCCCGCCTTGCGTAACGGCTTAGTTCTGAAATCTCTGCAAGTACTGATCAACTATTTTTTATTATGTGTGGTGCCTGAAGGAGCACCGTTGCAGTTAAAAGCATGCTATACAGGGCAAAAGTTGACAAAAAAAACAGATGAAGACCTTACTTATGTTTTGGGGAGTATTCGTCAATTTTTGCACGTGGTATGTCTTGTTTAAGCGAGTGCCAACTTCCTCGCCAACATATTCTTTTCCAACAAATTAAAAAAAAACATCAATATTGAGCCCTAGAAATACTCTCATGTATAGGGACTTAGAGGTGAACTACTGGGAAGCGTCACACTGGCGACATTTATTCTGAACACGCGTACGTACCTCTAATCCAGAGGGGCACGTATAATTGGTTTTTTAAATACCTAGTTAGTAAATTATAGACGTTGAGAAAAGCTCCATACCAGATGACTCTGCAACTGCCGACGTAACGCGCCAGCACATCTGAAGCCGAAGAGACACCGCCGCTGGCCCTGTCCGTCGCACGGGCAGGCGGCTTGAGAACCGCTTGAGTTTCACTGCGCGCTTATTGAAGTGCGCCCGCACGCGTGCGCACGCTTGTTTGCGCCGTCCGCTGCACCCTCTGTGACGTCACTTTCTCTTGGCCGTAATGGCTGCCCTTTCCCAAATTACGGTTGCAAAACCGTCGTGTTTCGATCGCTCTTCCCAGTGCTGTGGCGGAAATTTCAGATGTGGTATCTTGCTACTTCAAGTCGTTTTGCTCAGACTATACTGAGCTTGTATTTCCAAGGAGTCGAAACTTTTGCTGCAATTCGACTTCAAGTGGAAACAACGGTATTGCCTTTTGTACGGATGCAGAATAAGGTAAGAGCTACACTTTGTGCCGTGAGCTACAATAAAGCCATTCCTGGAGCGACATTAGCATATGACGCGAAGGAAACATAGGCCTCTCCTAGGAATGTTCAAGTGATGGGAAGCATATACTTCTTGAATTTCGTGAATATACTCGCTAGGTGGGATCGTTTGCCTCGTTTGATGTACAGCGAGTATGCATGATGTGAGTAGTATGACTTTATTTGCATGCGTTTTTACTTACTTTGAAAGCATCCTTCGACAGCGAACAAGACGCACTTGTCAAGTGGTCGACTGGGTGGACTAGACAGGAGCTAGGCGACCAAAACTACCCGGAAAGATTGCGCAGCGAAAGGAGCCCTGAAGACAAAACATAATCTCAGTTTATTAAAAAGGCCTACTTTGTCTTTATAGCAATGATACCAGTCTTATCGCCACCTTCAGACAAATAATCGAGATATTAAACAGAGCAGTGGCGACTCCTAGCCCCTTTCCGGCGATTTTTCTATGGCCTCACAGAATCTTGTTTGTGCGATTGTCGGCTGCCGAACTCAGCCACCACTATTAAATATGACTGGTCGATTGTAGTATCAGGCATCTGGCTTGGTTTCATAATATCACCTTAATGAGCGAAGGTGCAGTTAAAGCACTCACACAAATATCTTTCGTGCTGGCCGATCATACGTCGCCCTTGCCTTATTACGTCATCGTGGAGCAAAAGTGAAAGTTGCCCAATATTTCTTGCGTTTTTTAGTTAAAAATAGCCTTTAATAACTAGATTTGACTACTTACAAAACGCTCATTCTTTCAACTTGAATAGAGTTCTATTTTGTATTTTGGTTTCATGGCCCTTTACGTGATGGCAGTGCCATCGGGAGCGTCAAGGGGAGGTCATCAGCGTGATTCGTGCCTATAGAGCGTGACAGCCTCTTTTAAGCACATATTTTATGCTCTCGCTCCCGGTTTACGCGATGTAGTGTGTTGCCGGAGCGAACGAAGGGTCCAGCTGACGGCGGAAGTACGCGATAGGGAAGCTAGCGCGAGCAGGGCGGGAAGCAGAATGGTGTGAAGGGTGAGGACCCTGTCATTCCTGCAACCCAGATGGAAGCGAACCACAGAGCAAGGCTCGCTAATAATAAGTTGCAATAAGGTGCAATAAATACTTTAAATTGGCTGTTCAGAGACACTCTTATCGGCCGCGTACGTTCGGTGTGTTAGTGTTGCTGGTTCTAAAACTATCTGAAACCGCTGCTGGACCGGTGCGACAAGACGCTGTAGCGGTAATTTCCCCAATCGGATCTATCCCAGTTCAAAATGTTTTAACCTTCATGCAATGGATGGGCAAGAGCGATACACCAGATCTTTCCTAACGTAACGGTTTCCAGAATACTGATTCATAACTGCACGTTACGAACGTTCGTCTCTCAAACTTTTAACCACACTATATCACCAAATCAAAATCTTGATTTTTCTTCTAAGAATCTGTCCACGCGCATAACAGCGGGCCGCCGTTCACCCCCGAGGTGCAATTCAAACAGTGAGAAAGGGTTTCGTCGACACTTTTTCTGCAGTTACCATGCCCACTTTCGACACAGCACCCTAAATCTGAATAGGCGTGAAGGGCTGTTCAATATTGTGTTCGTTTATACAAAATCATTTTGTACTTTTAATTAAGAGAGAGCTGCTAACATTCGCATTGGACTTGTGTTTTTTTATCAACGTGTAAAAAGAGTTTTTCGTGCTATGCAGAGTTAATATGCACGAACTTTGCCACAGTGATAGTACGGGGGAAAGTTTTGAGCCTCAATGTGCCTAGTGTTCATACCCGCTTCGGTGACAAATATAATTGTTTAAACAGCGCTCACTCTGGAACATAAAATGCGCGTCAAAAATGGCACGCCAAAACGTTATGCAGGCAAGAAACACCCAATGCTAGACAACCTAATTAAAAAAAAACCTGCCGGACCTTACGAAACCTGCCGGATCTTTGTATATATTAGACATGCCTGAACAGATACATCTAGTTGTTAACATTGGAACGTAGCTACCAACACTGCGAGAACATTGAGAATGATGGACACGACGTAAAAAAAGAATCGAGGCGGAGGCATGAAGTGAAATTAATTCAAAGAGGAGCATCAAGGGTGACCAGCTATTCGGTTACTTCGGAGACGTTCTAGCGATAACAACATAGGCTATGCAGACCTACATCGTTACAGGTAACAAGGAATGTTTTAAAAAAATTTCCGCGAGGTAAATGTTTAGAGAAGTTTCCATTGAAACACCGCTGGTCAACGCACTTCTCTCTTTTTTTTCCTTTTTTTGGTAACAATAAAAGGAAGCTCCTGTAATAAAAAAAATGTCTAGAGTACTTGGCCAACCACTACGATTTATCCCAGCCCACTCGAACTATTAAACAACGGTTCCTTTTTTTTCGCATTTTACAAACTTCGCCTGTGATTATTGAGTCTTCTCTTTCTATAGCACCAAAAAAGAAACGTTTTACAAAGCTAGAACTGTTCTTACTGAGCGAACGTACCGCCGCCGAAGTATCGCTCTTCATGTACAATTCGTAAGTTTGGCATCATTAGCTGCTTATTTTATTAGTGGCAAAATCATGATTACTGACTCGCCTGTTTTTTGCTGTTGTCCGGTAAAACGTTGAGGCTGAAGGGGAGCGTTAAAGGCTATCGCAATGACGTGTCTTTGCTAATTTTATTTTTTTTTGTTGGTAGGCGCCGGGAAAGCTGCCTGAGGGCAGAGGACGTTTGCAACGCTAACATCCAGTTATAGGTTTTCTGCGAATGGTATTTGAATATACGGAGCAGCGGATTTATGACCGCTGTGTGCTGAATTTCTACCCCCATTTTTTTTTATCCTGAACTGCTTGCCAGGCGCTCGAAAGGCCGGTTTCGACACCCAAAAAATATAAGGGGTTAAGAGGATTTGTGTTTTATACTCGTAAGTTTATAATGGTTAGGGTGAACATAACCAGGCATGAAAGAAGCGAAGATGAAAAAAAAAATACTCAGCTTTTCCTATGAATGGAGTTTTTGAGTGGCAATGGGAATTTGAAATCGGATCCTTTTTGATCCGGGATTACCCGAGGTTTCTCTTTATTTCTCTTGTTCTTTGCCACCTGCATTACTCATTCGCGAAAAAGAAATATTTTAAAACTGCACATAAGTGCCTGTGGACTAAAGCAGTGAAAAAAAAGATATTGTTTCAAGTTTAGGAAACTCAACACCAAATCAACGCTCTAAGAAAGAATGTTTCATTCTTTCAAGTAGCTGTCAATAAGCATGAGCAACGCATTCTTTCAACGCGTCTTGCGTCGTCGGGAAATTTAATCACGCTTCCATGCGCTTTTGTTTCTTGTCCAGGCCAGTTACCAACCATGCTCGTGCTTGATCAGGCGGTACGCTCAAAACAATTCGTGAGCACGGTTTATCAACAAACTGCATTTTCGTATTTAGATAAAAAAAAAAAATAACGATGCACCAACAACCTACCATGCTCCTAAAGAACTTGGGAGCTTCAGCAATGAATGGTATAGTCAGGCTTTTTCCCGCAAAAGTAAAAAAAGTATGTCCATCCACTTGCTTGGTCCAACTTGTTCGTTGTGTTCTTCTCTTCTTTGACATGGAGAGCTGTACTACTTTTTTTCGGCATGTCAGTCGTCGTGTTTCCTTTGCCGCAATGACGGCGCACATGTGGGCGACCAGCACACGTCTCACCATACTTGGTTGACTAATTTTGAGGTTTAACACTCCCGCGCTAAACAGGCGATGAGACGCGGCCGTAGTCGAGGGCTCCGGATTAATTTTGACCAAATGAGGATCTTTGACGTGCACCTAAATCTTAAACACACGGGCGTTTTCGCTTTTCACCTCCATCAGCGGCTTGGGCAATTTGATTGGCCGTTCTGGTCCTGTATGGTCTATGCGGAGGCCACTCCTGATCCGAGCCGGAGATATTGGTCCGCAACCGAACGGTTTACACAATATCAGTTTAGTGGGCACCCTACACCACCGCGCAGAGAGCCCGGCCACTACAAACACTACGTGATTTTTACGAGGAGGCTGGTGTCACGTGATCCTCTGGCCTGTCTGCGCTCTCGCTTCGAAGTCGCATCGGCAGGCGGCGCTCCGAGTCGGACGCTGATGCTCTTGCCGCCCCACTCGAACGTACTTGGTGGGCTGAGTTTCGGCAACCTGTACACGGCGTCGCCTTCAAGAGCGCTCCTGAACATGACAAATGCTAATAAAAATGCTAATGCTAATAATGTGACAAATGTTAATAAAGATTCAATCAATCAATCAATCAATCAATCAATCAATCAATCAATCAATCAAATCTGCCAACCGAATGCGCCATTAAGATGTTCTAGGGATCCACCCAGACCCCTTTGGCACGAGTCAGCGCGGATTATAAGCTGTATTTGCGGCTTTCTGTAGTAAAGGCACTGTTTTCTGTCTGAAAGTCAAGGCGCCAAAGGAAAACTTCATATAGGCTTTGTATTGCGGCGGGACAAGAAGTTGGAACATCAGAATACACGCAGTGGCTGCTCTCGACCAACGCCGACGTGCGCGTGACACGTGATACATACCTTCTCGGGAGACTAACCGAAAAGGGCAATACCACCCAATCTTACCAGAATTTGTGGAAGGTCGTCGACATATCCCACATATGGAGCTTGGCACATTTTGCTGATGGTTTTTTTTCTCGTTTTAACGCTGGAGCATCGGATCATACCGCACGAAATTTTCGCCTTGGAGAGTAATTTTAATCGCATACCTTATCCATTTTATCTTATTCATTTATTTTTGCATCCCAGGTATAGTATCTATCTACGGAAGATGACAGAGCTGGGTGAGAGGGGATGCTGGTCTCGAAATAGCGGTCTGGATAAAGCGATTGTTAGTTTTTGTGCATTATAAATGTCTCCCACAGCCGCACCCAGCTTCTCTCGCAATACAAAAATCACAGAAATAAAGTGCGAATACGGAAACGTCACTCATAACATTGTTTGGAGAAGTATGTCAACAAGCTTTCATATGGAACTAGGCGCGTCAGATTGCGCCTTTGGCGAGAACACACGGAGAATATCGTTGAAGCGCGAGAAAATGTCACTGCAAATACAGGCGTTTGACGAACTTGCTCCCAACAGCACCGGCTTGTTCACCCAATATTTCGAGATTTAAACAACGCTGTGGCCATCGCAATATGCCGTTCACAGGGAGGAATACAGTAAGCGATGCCATGCTGGTGATTTACAATCAGCGAATTCAATCTTACCTGTGTTCTGACCGGCCAGTATCTCACTTTGGAGGCATCTCTGGCTCCTTCCACTTGCTTGCCATGTATTGCCAGGTCCGATAGGAAGCTTAAATCGATTTTTATTCCTATGGTTTGCTTGAATCCGCCTCCTGGTTTTCAACTGTCCCAGAATGCCTATAAATGCGCGTATTTGAGTTGTAAATAGCGGAAAGGATTCTCCCTTGTTTTCCAGCCGCACTGTAGGAAAAGAATCGCGCATTTTTGGATTGTTGGACCTTATTCGAAATACCCTACAATTTCCTCTGTGCAACAAAATCAAATTTTTACTCTATCGCCAAACACGTAACCCCTCTAGGGAATAGTTGAGGGCTTTAACGGCATACATTTTCCCGAGAACCACCGTCAGTAGGGAAGTAAACATACCTTCAAAGCCCCTACGAATTCATTTTAGAGTGTACAAAGCGCCGTTAGAACACGGAGATTGTGATAGGTTTCTGTTGAAAGGTCTTGTCGTCTCTGAGTGTCCTCTTCCAACGAAATCTATTCGTTGATTCATTCATTGGGGCTATTACAGAAGTTTCTTTCAAGTTCAGAGACATACGATGATATTTTAAAAAGAACAGCCACTCCGCGTTGGTCCTTGTATAAGTGGTCATTTCAAAAGCGCTTTCTTGTAGTAGTTGTGCCTCGCTCATAAGGAGCGTTTAAACCATCCCTCTTCAAGAAAGGGTTGTTCGATTTTTTTATTCGCTTCATGTCGAAAACTCAGAGAATTTTACCTGAATCTGTGCATGAGCGCTGGCCAAACGGGATTGGTCGAGTCTCAAATAGCACCCGTTTGTAAGCGCTCCCTCAACTACAACCTCAGGCTTATGGAAAACCCTGTCATCTTGCTGAAAATACCGTATGACCCCTGAGCTCTCCAGACGTCTGCGCGACGAGCTCGGCGTTGTCGTTGGTGCGCTCTTTAAATTAGCTGCTATGATTCGGTGTTCCATCGAGGCATAGTGGATGATCGCTAGCGACAAACGTCTCCGCCGCGATAAAAATAGCAATAAAAACAGCAAGTTTTAACAAGAATAATTCAAGACACCTGCGTGCTTCTAAGTATTTATAAATTTGGAAGCTTTGACCTCCAAATAAGTGCAGTTGATGTGCCCTTTTAATTTTGCGCTGCGACTAATGTTCGCTTTCTTTCCTGAGTTATTGTGCTCCCATACACAGTTTGCGGTTTGCTGGCGTGGACTGCTAAGCAGAGATGCAGTCACGTGTGGCTGCCATCGCACGCTAAATGACTGCTGTCGCAAACACCGCATAATCTACGCGCATACGCAGACGTTGCGTCAGCAACCGAAACGAGTTTGTGTTTTTATTTCTGAGACACAATCTAGCGCTATGTGAGGTCTCTGAACATTTGCATTCGACATCTGAGCCGCGGAGAAACGAAAACTTTTGCCGCAAACCTACAAACAGCAGCCATATTGGTCTATTTACCTATTCCTGCCAGACAACGGCAATAATTGGAGTGGCGTATAGCTGCACTCACGTTCTTGTGATCGGTGGCCGCTGCGGCGAGTCTTTGCAAAATCCGGGCTCGTAGCCACCGCATCCCCGCCGGCTTAAAGTGGGATTTATTCGTCCAATGTTCACTGCAAATTTTTAACTGTTTCGCAAAAACACTAAAGCTTGTTCACCCAATTTACATTTCGCTTTGGCTTTCGCAAGCCCTGTACACTTAAATAATTTAGCTACGGGAACCTGCGAAAGAGTCTGATGTTGCAAAACTGAGTGGCCGAATCCACGCCGGATAAAGTGGCCAGTCTTGTAGGAGAAGGCCTTCGCGCGAGAGAAGACACACGAATCCCCGCTTGCTGCAGCCGCATATCGGCTGTCTTCCATTTGTCACAATTTCGGCTCCCCGCAATAAGTGCAACAGGCGTGTTGGCGTTCGTGTGTGTGTGCGTGCGTGTGTGTGTGTGTCTTCTTTGCATGCGAGTGTCCTTGTGCGTGCCTGCAAGAATGGCCAGTGTATGCGTACGATGAATGAATCTACAGACGGAGACGGCAGACGCACCGCGGTGAATTTCCACAAACACTCTATTGGGGGCGGTATATGATTTTCTTAGCTGCTTTCTTAGAAAATACGTGAAATAAAGCGGCCTTTTTCACTTAAGCCCAGCCTAAGTAAACCCGCTCCCTTTGGCATTCACTCCTTTAAGCTTCGCGCTTGGCGTCATTTGTCTCAATGTGAAAGCGTAAAGAGGCTCGCATAAAACTTTTTTATTCATCCTCCAGTAACGCCCTAATATTCCCCAAAGTGGAGGAGCCGGTGTATGTTTAAATCCCCTACTGTATTCGTTGTGCCGCTAATAATTTGTTTTCTCTTTTTTGGCTTGCAGTAAAATACGTTGACTTAAACTTTCCTTACGCGTGTGCTCTGTTTTGCTGTTATATAGTTTATGCTATTGTTATTTGCTAGGCGAAAATTGTTTGCTTGCGTAAACGCATGGTTCCGAAGAAATTGCAGGTGATTTGTGAGCATGAGAGTGCCTCAGAATTTGCGCTTGCTTTAGATGGAACAAACTGCGCCGAAGCTATGAGGCATGCCGTTGTTTTGCACGCTCACATTTTGCACACATGACTTCTCTCATCGCTCTGTTCATTGAAAAATACCGCTTGCATAGCCGGAAATCGAAGCAGTGAGATTATCGCGTAACAATAACTTATAAGTCACTGCAACATCGCTTAAGTAAGATGCTATTAGTAATTGCTATTTCGATATCCGGGCAAAAACACGCAAAGTTCGATGTGTTCGTAGATACGTACGTATATTCGTAGAGAAGATTCACACCTAGATCCGCAAGTAGATACGATTCGTATATACGCGCGTTGGTCAACTCCTGTTTAGCCAGGTAAGAGGGCATGTTGAAATTTGAATATCATTTCACCGGAAGGCTGATCAACATTGGAACTTAACCTAAAAGAGGAAAAATTTTCATGTCAACAAATCTAGGAAGATGCTGCAAAATCGACGTTGCATATTCCCTTCTTGTCGAGTAAACTTGTACATTGGTAACAGTTCATCATGCAACCAATGATGAGTGGTGAAACTGGGTGGACGAAGAAGCACACAGAACGAGCAGTTGCATTCCCTTGTACGCTGGGTGCGCTTTCTTTGTGGGCAACAGATGGCTGATAGGGTTCACAAGAACTGTACGCAAATAAAATGGCGATAACAAAATTTAATCTTCTTTTCAGTATTCTGTCAAGGAGTACAGTATTCACGATGTGGTAAAAGCTAACAAGACAAGAGGCGCCTCTTCACTAGTGTAGCCATTTCGATGTAGCCCACGTCACCTCTGATAGGTATAGTCAGAGCAAAGTACTAAAGCTTTATATTGCGCTAGTTGCACTGTAATCTGATTTACATCCTTAAAGGGATTTTTTACTGCCTCTAACTTGCAGCCTTAAACCATAGGAAGCACAAGAAAACTCCCTTTAAAAGCGTGTTTTCTGGTGTTTTTTTTTCTGGGGTGTAAGGGTGCTAGTTATAGTCAAAAACGGTGTAAATCATTTTAGAAAGTGGTGCACATTTTTACTACGTCAAAAGCAGCGCATAGACGAATACGCAAGGAGTGACAAACAGCGCTTTTGTTTGTCACTTCTTACGTCCTCGTTTCTGCGCTGTTTTTGAAGTAGTCAGAGCAAAGCCCAGCCTCAGAAGGTGATGCAGACGTTGTAGGTTTTCCTGTTCTCTCAGGGAACGTTGGGGTCTCTTGAGCATCACTGCAAGTTGAGGCACTAGCATTTGCTGCCAAACATTTGGAAGTGCATGTCTGTGCTGTTCCCCAATTCCCATACAACAAGTCAGGAGCTGTACTATCAAGAGCTTAAACACGGGCTCCGGAATTGCATTCTCCGTTGATTTCGCAGCTTGCTCCGACTTGGGAATACTGCTTTGATCTTTGTTAAAGCGCGAGGTTTCCTTTGTCTGGCACGACGGGCGTGGCGTCAGCGTCTATCCAGGCGCATGAAGATGCGAAGAAAGTCACGGCGAAGGACTGGCACTGCGGGCACTGCGTGGGTAAATTGTGCAATGCTACAGAGCGTTATTTTCGTATACCGATTGCCAGCGCAGAGCATCAAATAAACTTGTGGTTGTCTCGTGCATTCCCGTCCTCCGTTGTGCAGCGCTGAGGAAAGCAAGAAGCCTGGAAATGCTGTGAAAAAGCAAGTGAAAGCAAAAAGCGTCTGAACCAAATCTTTATTGACTTTCCTGCGAAGCGCAGAACTGGCTCTGTTGCTGTTAATAACTCTACGTATGCATGTACAGCCGCGCTCAAAAATTTAGAGACCAGGGCAATGAAAATTTTAGGTTATTTCTTTTCCTATAGCAGCCCGACAAACTGTCGAATGCATGCGAGATGTCGTATAAGTATTGAACAAATGGAAACTACCGCACACAGTACTCCGGGCTGGCGTGCGGCAGAGAAATAACTCAAAATTGCTGCTTTCGTGGTCCTTAGACTTCTGCTCTTAGGTGTACATTATCATCGTAATCATAATAATCACGATCATCATCATAATCATCATCATAATTTTATATGCAGTTTTATCATCCATCGGATAACATGAGCCCGGGATCTTTGCTGGACGAGTCTCACCAGTTTTACTAAGAGCGTGGCACACTTCGCTCTCTCTGACATTGCCTGAAGAGATTTGTGCTAGTTTTTAGAAATAATTCTAATGCACATTACTGAATTCTAGCTTCCTCGCATGTGCCCTTGCAGTTGTAGGCACATAATTGTTTGCATGGTAAAGTAAGTGTTACTATATCCGATAGATATGATAATGCGCTCATTTGGCATTCATTTATTTATCTCAAATCGGTCTTTTGATATCCTTTCCTAGACTTGTTTCTGAGGCGGGCTATGCAATGTCGTTTCCTTAAAAAATCAATTTCGCAACCTTTGATATCAGCTCATATATTTTTTCTTCCTTCCCGGGGACATGTCCTCCACTTTTGAGTGTGCGCTACAATCCTGTACACCGCAGAATTCTCTTGCAGCTCTTTACTGCTGCTGCCGCCAAAACTTATACGAACCCTCGACGGGCCCTCAGGGTGGGTAGCGACTGCACAACTGCGTGGGAAGAACATTGTTGATACCGAGTTTCGCATGTAATAAACATGATCCCATCGCATTAAGAATGCTGCTTTCGGGTTGATTCGTTATCTGCTATTGCGGACTTACCGTACATCCAAAGAGCTATGCTGTTCACCTTGGAATAAAAAAAGATGTCATGTGCAAACTCACGGACTTCCACTCCGTTTTTCACTCCTGTATACTTCGAAGCAGTTCGGTGACTAAGAAGTTGCACTGCCGAGCCCAAAAGACATCGGGTTTCATTACAGCCAAGGATACTGTTTCTTTGATGTAAAGGAGAAAGGATCACTGAGGTGTGTCGATATTTTGGCGCGCATTGGACTTACTCGGGCGGTCTAAATTATTCCTTAGCCACCCACTTCAACTCAACTTGTAGTCCAGGGGAGATTTTGTTTGTAAAATGAGCAATTATTTTTAAAATTTTTCTTGCCTGGTCTAGGCTCTCTCGTAAATTATTGCGCATTGAACAAAAAAGTAAAACGAATAATTCTTGTGGGCACGCGGGAGTGATCAGTTTTGCTTGGTATTGCTGGGACACTGTGTTTTTCACGGACCCATATAATCGCGGCCGAAAAACAGCATTGTAATTCGTCGTCCCATTCAACACAAAATGCAGGCAGAGACAAAAAGCTGTCGCAAAGCACATATCTTAAAGGTAGACTGAATCTAGTCCTAGAAATCAAACAAAATAATGTGCGCAATGATGATGCTTCCCTTTCGCCGCTAAGGCATTGTGCTGCTGAGCCAAAGAACGCGGGTGCGATACCGGTTGTGGTGGCTGCTTTTCTGATGCAGGCGAGAAGCGAAAACGCCGGTGTGTCGAGATTTCGGCACGCGTAGAAGATCACCAGGTGGTCGAAATTAATCCGGAGACCTTCACTGGGGCGCGCCTCATAGGCCTGGTGAAGATAGCGCTTTAAATCCCCAAATTTGAAAACGTTTCACTTGTAATAAAAAGTTGCTGAAAGACCATAATACTTGGCGCACTCGCTTTTATGTCATTCTGCGGTAAAAAAAAAAGGAAGGCCTAACCATTGCGGAGCAAACACGAAGGACTGAACTTCGAAAATATCCGCATTTTTAAATTTTGCGATCGCTTTTAAATCACGCGAAAGAACCCGGGAGCAACGACACACTATTTCTGCAACGTCTCAGACGCTAACTCATTTGGGCGTGCAAAGTGACGTTGAATAGTCAGCTTCAATTTATTAAAAAAAACTACATGCCCCGCAGACGGTTTAATTTCAAAAGGCTTTGCCAAAACGCTATGTCTGAAAGGACGGGCTTATGCGCTGATTAACACGCTTCGTTTCCCTAGTATAATACCCTAATCACTCAGTTTTTCTTCCGCGTATTGCATATGGATCTAGAAAACGCGGCTTTAGCAATTTAACTTATGAAAAGAAAGGATAATAAAAAAATCTGGATGTATAGTTATACAGGGATGGCAGACGTAGCGTCTACGCAGAGAGTCTTAGCACTGGGAATCTCAGCCCACCGGCCACCTGTTCGCTAAGGAGAGAGTCTGGATCTACAGCTCGCAGCGGCTCTCCTTTGAGAGCCCTTATCGGCCCGAGTGCCGCCCTGCAAGGCCGCGCGGCGTTGTAACGAAGCCACGGCGGCCGAGCAGGGATGACGAGGCTGCAGCCTTTAATACGCCAGCCGCTTAGGGCCTACCGTGAACCGCCTTGCCAGCTCATTAGCGCGGCGGGCCCTGATTGGGGAGATTAGAATTCCCTGTGTACCATCCGCACGCTGACTGGCCCCGTGCGACAGCATTTCGAGGGCCCTTGTGTTGTACACACTGTAGGGTCTCGGACGGGGCTCCACGAGACTGATTGATTACTGTTTTACGCTGCGAATTAGACAAAAAGAAAAGCTGTGTGCGCCTATGCATCGTCATTATACATAATTCTTCCTCATCTTTTATTCTTTCTTGGAGTCTCCCCCCAAAGTTTGCTTGGGCGTTTGTTCGAGAGTTGTAGTAGATGACACGTGCTATTTGTGCGGAAAGAAAAAAAAACTTGGATTATGCTATGAGTTGGTACAATACGTAGGCTCGTGGTAGATCAAGAAAACAATATAGGAAACGACAAAGTACGCGCTACAGAAAAAGACCGCAAGTCTAGTACTCGTTCATTCAAACAAACAAAACGTATTCAGTATAAGTTTCATTTTAAGTTTAATAATTATTACATAAAAGCGCTACAATAATGATACTAACACACAAATAAAAACTCATTCAAACTAGCACATAATCTCGTTAGCACATTTTAAATGCACTTCTGAGCTTTATGGTGCGACATCTATTTCAATGGTCTCACAAATTTTAGCCAACTCAGATTTCAGCGGACGTGTTTGGAATTGGCAGCTGCGCCAGTTTTAAGAAAAACGCCGTAATTTAGAAGCAACAAAATATTGTAATCCTATTTGTTCTCTGGTGTAAAAAAACAACAGCGCCTTCGAATTCTCGAAGGAGAACGCGTAGGAGACGCGGGAAACATCACATGGGGATTTCGCAAACAATAAATAGAGTCGTGCGATTGGCACTAATGGATTCATTACGAGAGTGGTATATATCCTACCGCTCTCTAAAGTAGCGAACTCGATGAGGAGCTGATACATTTTTCGTTACCGCGAGTAGGAGTATAACGGCATCTGATTTTGCATCATGATCCCACTCCTCTTTGCGGCCACTGCCGCATCATCTTTCTGCTCAGTGACGTAAAGAGTGTCCTTAGAAGCAGGTCATCATCCAGATCATGACTACCGTCGGGACTATATAGGCTATAAAGTGACAAGGCATACGCAATACCTGACCACTAATGCATCTAGCGATTAACTAATATTGTATGCCCGTACGGCAGCTGCAGACCCCTTCATGAAAGCATATGTGTGGGGACTAAAGTCCTTGATCTCGTTCACTATCTCGCTATGTGCGTAAGAAATAAGGTGCTGTATATGGGCAGCATAATATAAACATGAAATTGTCATCGAAAACACTCACCAACGTTGTGAGTAAGTGTGGGGCTCTGGCATGGCGTCTCGGTGTGATTATGAAGGGTTTATGCGTTTGTATCAGGCTTTTAGAGTTATCACCAGGAGCTTTTGCGCAGCTCGCGGCATGCCCCTCCTCTCCTGTTAATTTAAGTGTATTCCCTCACTCACTACTAGGAAACGCTTTTGTTCGTAGCCGGTATACGCCAGCGTGTCTGGGGACTGTGCCTGTTCTCTACGCGGCACAGCGACTTCGAACGGCTTTTAAAGGATGCCGTATACGGGGAAGGAATGGTCCTGGATGAAGCGGGGTCGGCGCTCGCAGGCCAAATTGACAACACACACACCCAACGAGCTGCTCACGCTACAGTGGTGGCGCTGCTAATATCCGTTGTTTTAAAACCACTGCAGAACGGGGAAATGGACATTCTTCATAATCTCCAGGCCACGGCTTGGAGTGTGTCGCGTAGTATTCTTACGAAATAGCTCGCAGAGGTTTTGTGGAAATTTTGAGATTGGTGTTAACAGATAACCGAGCTCACCGCAACACTGAAGGGGGACAACGAACGGGTACATTTAAGACCTTCGAAGCTGGTGTTCACCGGAATTGCCTTTATTTTGTCATGACAAAAAAAGATGTCCGGATCAGTCTCACGCGAGTAAGGCTGCGAATTGCGAGCGTTTCACGCACGCATCACGATTGCTTAGCATTTTGCCGTGTCTTTCATTTGCCTTCTGATGGCTGACATATGACACGGACATAGAAAAAGCACATATTTGGCCACGTATCTGCATGTTTCGCTGCAAAGATCATGGAAAGATGATACTATCATCTGCGCCGCTGCCCTTGGCGTAAATTCTATGAAACCCCTACAGACGCAGGGACCATTAGACAAGACAGAATCGAAGGTTGTGGCCTCCCGTCCCCATCGCAGCGCAGTACCATACGCTCGAGCAGTAGATGGCATGACCTGCCACCCGCCTTCAGATAGCTGCGACACCCTCTAACAAACAAGCCATGGCGATCCTTTAATGGAATTGCCGTAGCTACCGAGGCAAAACAGCCTCTCTACAACAGTAAATACGTACTTTAGACCCACAACCAGATATTATAGTATTACAGGAAGCAAATGGACCCACCAAGCTCCCGGGGTACCTCTCCTATGAAGATCCCTTAAAGAAAGTTACAGCTACTTTAGCTCGTAACTCTATTGCAGCCACACAGCATCTCACGCTTCAAGACGGCTGTGAACACACGCTTGTGGAGATCCTCTCCCCTTCCATCAAGCATCTAATTTATTTATTTTTAACATTTACGGTCGCCCTTCCACCAGGCGACCCGAGATCTAGAGGACAGTTCAGGAAGCACTAAACCTCGCTACGCAGTGTCCACTACTTGTACTCGGGGACTTTAACGCTCTACACCAGCTTTGGGGGTACAAGCATAACACAAGAAAAAGGCAGCGTGGGGTGTCAGCCATCGAAAATCTCGGGCTCGCCGTCCTGAACGATCCCAACACGCCGACCCGCACAGGGACTAGCACATGTCGTGACACAAGCCCACACCTCTCTCTGTTATCGGGACAACGTGATGTTAGATGTAATAATACTAAAATAAATCTGGGCTTGGACTACGACATTATCCACCTCCTCCTCCGACACCGGGATTTCAAAGCCCGCATCGGATTCGCCCGTATAATCAATGGGCATGCATTTCGGGAATTCCGCCTAATTCAGTCCCCAGACCCTCACCAACCATTTATGGAATGGATAGAAGACCTCACGCGTTATGTTAAAGCTCACACACAGACTGTAGCCACATCCTACCAAACCCGAAGTATGGACGCAAAGCTCATTCGCATATGGGAGCGCGCCATGCCCTTACCTGCAGGTGGAAGCGTCAGCGCCATAATAGAAAGCTTCGTACGAAGATTTCACTGGTCTCACAACAAACCGCTGAGTACGTTCAGAAGTTGAGCAGAGAAAACTGGCTCCAGGTGTGCGACAGCTTGAAAGTCACTCTTGCTACCCGCAAGACGTTGCACCTACGACGCCACCTAATTGATCCCCTCACCAGCAAAAGGGAATGGAACCGAAACATGGCCCGCACCATACACGCGTACTCTGGCACACCCGACCAACTCATCCAGGACCTTCAAAAGAAATACCTACAAAGAGATACAGCTGACTCTCCGCTACCATACACAGGCACCACCAACGAGTCCCTCGATCATAATATCCAGCTCTATGAGCTCAGGGCTGCCTTGGAAGAACGCAAGAAAAACAGCGCTCCTGGACCCGATCAGGTTACTTACAAGGTCCTCACCATCCTTGGGGACGAAGCACAAGCGACCCTCTTCACTCATTTCAATGAGTTCTGGTCGTCTGGGAAGCTTCCCTCGCAATTGAAGACTGCTGAAATACGTTTCATACCCAAGCTACGTAAATTCCCACATATCGACAACCTCAGACCGATTTCACTCACCTCCGGTATTGGAAACGCATTGGAGCGCATTATCCTCAAGAGACTCCAGCAGCCTTTACAAGATACTGGACAGATACCAGACTCCATGTAGGGATTTCGTCAACACCTCAGCACCCAAGATGTGCCCCTTCAACTTAAGGAAGAAATAATCGCACCAGCCACCCGTCACTCCCCTCGAGCCATCCTTGCCCTAGATCTTAAAGGGGCATTTGATAACGTGACCCACGCGGCGATTGTTTGTCGGCTTAATCAGACTGGCTGCAGAGAACGAACCTACAGGTACATCGCCGACTTTCTCACAGATCGCCGAGCCATCCTTAAACTAGGGGATACCACCTCTAGACCAATCCAACTCCGCAGACGCGGCACGCCCCAGGGATCTGCATTGTCTCCCCTCCTGTTTAACATCCTATTCATTGGCCTGCCCGCTGCCCTAGAGCAAATACTCAACCTTCGAAATGCCCTTTATGCGGATGATATCACGCTGTGGACGGGCACCGATTCCCTCGGGGGCATTCAAGAAACTTTTCAACGTCCTGCGGACGCAGTGAACGCGTATGCCCAACCCAATGGCCTCCGCTGTTCTCCTCTAAAGTCAGAATTTGTTATAGTTTATAAGCACAGCCTCAACTCTGACCCTGACCAAATCTCTATTACCCTCGTCGGACACACTATTCCACCGGCTAGAGCCCTGAAAATCCTGGGTCTTACTATCGAAGCCAACAGTAGAAACGACCAAACACTTTATAACCTCAGTAAAGCGACTGATCAGGTAATACATATGATTCGTCGCATCACCAACCGGCACCAAGGCATCAAAGAAAAAGATACTCTTCGGCTCGTTCAGTCCTTTGTCATCTCCCGCCTCACTTATGTCGCGCCATATATTGTCCCAACTCGAACCGACACCGACAAACTTGATCGCCTCATCACAAAGCAACAAAACAAGCTTTGGGTCTCCCGATGAGTACGTCAACGGCCAAACTACTTAGCATGGGGCTCCACAATACCATAGAGGAGCTCATCGAAGGACACCTTTCCAGTCAACGCCTTGAATTGCCCAAACCAAAGCAGACCGCGCGGCGGTCCTTCAAAATATTCAATGGTCATGCCCTGACCCGACCCACCTGGTCACCATCCCGGACACTTGGCGCCAGTCCATTTTTGTGCGCCCCATTCCGAGGAATATGCACCCGGACCTCCACCCTGGTCGTAGAGAAGCCCGAAACAAAGCTCACAAAAAGCTCTACACCAGCCAATCCGAGGTAATTTACACAGATTCGGCCAGTTACCGAGATGACCAAATTATGGTGGCAGTGGTAACCTTTAAGAACGCCCTCATCACCACCGCTTCAATCCGGGCAACTTCCTCCCTGGACGCTGAAGAATTAGCTATTGCGCTCGCCCTTACTCAAACCACCTCCGAGATTATATTGACCGGTTCGCAAGCCGCCTGCCGCAGGCTCTTGTCGGGACGGGTGGCCCCCGCCACATGCCGACTTTTGAAAGAACATCCGCCTGCCCATCGGGTGGACATTGTGTGGACTCCCGCCCACTCTGCATTGACGGGCAATAATTTTGCTCATCGACGGGCTTGACACCTCACTCACCGAGCCGCTGAGACCGGGGCTGTTTCCACACCTATCCTCACCTACCAAGAAATCACCCAATACTACCGAACCAGAGACAGACCTCCCCCAGTCCTCACACATTTTTGACCGAAAGCCAAGAAATCACACTCACACAAATTGAAGAAGGCACTTTTCCCCGCCTCATCCGTATGCATTGACCCTTTCCTTCACAGTACTCTGATAAGTGTAAATTCTGCCAGGAACAAGGAACTCCGACACATATTATTCAGCTGCAAAAAAAAACTGCGACCTTTCGCTCCTGAGCCCGTCCCCTTCCCATGAGCATTGGGAGATACTGCTGTCCAGCTGTCGACCTGAGGACCAGCTCCTGCTTTTGACCAGGGTTACGCAGCCTGGACAGCACATGGGCTCCTGCACTGAGGAACCACTCTCACATTTTTTCGTAGTAAAGTTGTCTCTCTCTCTCTCTAATCTCTCTCTCTCTCCCACTCCCACTCCTCACGCTCTTCTCCTCCTCACTCGATCCTCTCAACGATGTATGCAAAGGAGCTTTGAACAATGCCGTCTTTCCTCGTTCTCATGGACCACGCAACATCTGTTGGGACATTTTTTTTTTCTTTTCTTGGCACATCACAAACTTGCTCTCCAGTTCTTTTGATTTAACGATGGTGTTTGCCCCATTTTTTTCGACACCTCTTTCGAGCTTTTCTTTTAATTTTCTACCATAAAAACTGATTAACGTCGATTCGTAAACAAAAGAACGTTATTAACCTTAGTTGTGTATTTTTATATTGTCTCATACATGGGTGAGCTTTCTTTTGCGCTAAATAATGTGGGCATGCGGAGCCCTGGCTGAAGTGTAGTAGTCGTGTACTGTTTTGACCATTTGTAGTTCGGGGTGATCCGTTTTTTTTAACTGTCTTTTTTCCATGTAAAGTCCCGTGCCAGGCAAGCCGAGAGGCAGAGAGACACATAGACAAACACACAGGCCAAAATTTTCATGTTTACATAGCCCCCTCCCCCGAAAAAAAAACTGTAATATTCAAAAGCATTCTTGAAGCAATCTTTAATTACTGATGAAACGGTGTGACAGCACACTCACCTATGGTCACACACTGGATCACTGGAAATTGAAGACAGATAGTACAGCCTTTTCCGCCAATACCTGGCCCCAGACCTTATTTTCCGGCACCTTCAAATCTCGTTTGCAAAACTGGCAAGTAGAAACAAAACTTTTTTTTTCACTCCAGGAACGCAGATGTACGTAGACCCGGGCCTATGAAGGGAAGAAAAAAAGGCTGGTGGGTATACAGAGATTAACCCTGCTGATCCCAGACGAAGGGGGCGCAAATGAAGGCATTGAAACTGCGACAAAAGACCTGAGCAGCGACCTCGTTTCGTGCGCAGAGGAGATTGCTGGAAAGAGCTTCGCGCCACGAATATACGTCCTCCCAATCGGTCTGATGGATCTAAGCGGAGAATAACAGGGGCGACCGGGGAGGCGCCGTATTCCTCCCCCGAGCGCATATTCATGGCGCAAAAGTAATATATACGAAACCCTCCGCCTCTTCCCCTTTGCCCCCGCCAAACATTCTTCCTCGGAACATCTTCCCCGCTTCTGCTTCTTCCCCTTCGCCCGTTTCTTGTTGCGCGCGTCCCCCGGCGCTGCTGCTTCTTCCCGGGTGGTGGCAGCGAGAGATCCAGCGGCGAAGCTATATGTAGGGAAATGGGAAAAATGGGGAGACGTCCTCTGTCCGGGTTTTATTGCGTATCGATTTAACTGAAATCAATGCTCTTTCTGGCCACACACGCACGACGAAAAAGGAATCAAGCCGGGTGCAGCGGGTGAAGCGAGACCGTGGGGGGAGGATCCGGCAGACGAAACAAATCGCTCCCTTCAAATTGAGGTCGGTGGCGAGGGGAGAAAGATGAAAAAAGAGAGAGTACACGGATGGATCGGTGAACTTTTATGTGGTCTCCAGAAGAGGCAAGAAAAGAGACGAAGAACGAGGAGGACTAGGAGAAATGGGCGATCCACCTGAAAGAATGCTACGTTGCGGCGGACAAGAAAGGTGCCATTTAGAGAAAAGGGAGAAAATAAAATACCGAGAGGGGAGAAAAGTTGGCGCCCGTGTTGGCTGAGCACGCATTACTTGCCGTGCCGAAATCACACTCGGCTACAATGTAATATGTTTCGGAGCGTTCAGCTACGTATTTTTCATATGGCAGCCTTCTACTGGTACGTTCCATAGCGCTAACGTATGCGTTGTCGTTGTGCGTTTCATCAAATCTTTCACCGTAACGAGGGCTCGCTGAAGCCGATAATTCTGTTCCCCACGCCATGCGAGAAGCTCAAGTAAGCATAAAATGAAACCACCGGAACAACCAGGCCCTGCAGGGAAATTATGCGCGGAGCCTGAAAGGATACAAACAGAGAAAGAAAAATCAAACGAATGAGCCTTAGGCTTTGAGACTTGGAGTGCGATACCCTTTTCTTGCAGAATTTGTAAGTACCTTATCTGTTAGCGTATCCACTTAAACGCAGAGACGGGAAAAGGAGAGGTGGAGTGGGGGCGGCAACCTTGACCCCAGGGACGATCTGTACCACTGAGCATATTCAATGATTCATTCTCACCCGTGGGCAAGCTCGAATGGCGATTCTGTCTCGACTTTGAGAAATGCAAATCATTTTCTGTGTGTTTGTAATTAAATTAAATTTGTTAGCACATCGATGGTCGCGGCTATTTTTTTTTCTTTGCTTCTCCTTGAGAACATTGATTCGGTCATTAGTTCTCTCACGGCCGAAGCACCGACGCATATTTTAAAACGGAGGCGCAGCCAAACGAAGCAGGGCCGCTGCAATAGCGAGTTACCTTGCATTCGGGAATAAATTAATTTACACAAAACGAGCCGATTCATTCGCTTTGTAGCGCTCGATGTTTTCTGCCCGTGTCGTTAGCATTCGAAATTGATGTTCCGTATTCCCCAGTTTGGTTGCTTAGTGCTGGGTCCTCGCGATGTGCAGCACGTGGTCGTTGATTCGATTCATGAATGCTAGGGGTGCTTTTTCTTATAAGAAAAAGCTACGTGTGTGCAGAAGTTGGTTGGGTACTAAACCATCGTGAGTAGGTGGAAATTGATGCGTGTAGTGTCACCGTCCCGCTATTGCTTTCTGTCGCAAATGTCATTTCCTTCAGAAAATAAAATAAAATAAAAGCGTAATAGATGTCTGTGCTTCGCCTTTAAGAGTGAAAGGTAGAAGCCGAGCCGGAGGACACGTAGGTGCGTCATCCGCACCTTTAAAAGACGGCGGCTCAGAAGAGCGCCCTGCACTGTTAGATGACGTCGCATCAATTAGATAAGAGCACTAGATTAGCTGTATCTGCGGTAACGAAACAATTAATGAAAAGGCACATAGAAACTAATCCGCTCCTCCACCCGCGTACACATCCCTACAAAACCCCAAATGCTGAAATGGTTGGTCGCTCAACTCGCCTCCCTCTCCATCCCCGTCCGTTTACTATTTGTCCAACACCTATCGTCCCCTTTTCTACCCGTTCACGTCAACGTGATTTCAGACCCATCTCTGAATTCCCAGCTCTGGTGGGAATTGGCGTAGCCTTTGATTTCACCCAGAAGTTAGGTTTAGTCTCTCTCCGTGTCTGTCGTTAATCTTCCACTCGCTGATACTCCTACATGGCTTGCATGAAGGAAGCGTATCTGTCGTATTTGTGAGCCACATGCACGGCAAACGGCTGTACACTCATCTGATGCTCTTATCTGGAGGAGCGCTGAGAAATGTGGAGATGGTTCACAAGAAAAGGCTGTGGTGACGTCAAGTAACAGATGTGGCTAGTCGCAGGGCTGTGAGGTTCTGCGGATCAAAGCGGATAATTTGCGATATTAAGGAGACAGCCAAAGGATATAAAGTAGAAATTTCGTTCGGCGAAAGCCGTCGACTTGTACGAAATATGAAATGCAGTCTTGATCTGAGCAATACAACAAGTAATGGAGGGACCAAGCAAGACAACAGGTCAGAATTTATATGTTGCATGCAGATGTCATTAATTCTTGGCCAGTCCCCCACATGGGAGCGTGTCACGTACTTGTTTGTGGCTGTGAGACCATGGGTCTCTGGCAGCAACTACATGCTGCTTTTTCACGTGTTGCCTTTTCCAGTGGCAGCAAGAAGTGCTACCATAATAAACTGTGTTTCCGCCTGCTCGGACCTTATGACAATCCGCGTGACTTGGGCATACTAGACCAAGCAGTTTAAAACTTTTTATGAGCAAAGAAGTTCGGTTTGAGGGTTAATGAATCCTGCCTCAGAAGTGCGAGAGCCAGGGCTTGATTACCAGATTTGCGAACTGGCAGAAGCATTTCATTTTGAGATCCGTGCTTATAATGTCCAAAGACGGGTACAAAAAATGAGCAGATCAGCTGGGTTCTCCTAAATGCATTTGCATGCCTAAAGAGACCACGTTTTCTTAAGTTTAGCCACTGACACGATCATTGCGTTTTGCGCCGCGCACTCTGTCCCGACCTCAAGCCACGCTGGCTACGGATAATACTCATATGGTTCCCGTCTAAAGCAAGTGCCGCAATACAAGAAATAAGCGATACAAAATACATGCGGCCGTATACAACCGCTTAATACATTTCCCGAACTGGTTTCGCAGTTTTTCTTCTTTCAATCGCTAACTTGCAAACTCGCAACAAAAGCTAGGGCACTGGGTGACGCTGCAGAAATCTCGGCCACCCCCCGGCGTTGTACCGATGTCCTTTTGCCAGCGAACTCATGAGCGCTTTGGAAAGGTTAGGAGATAAAGTAGCATAAAAATCACTCAACGGCTCGTTCATGTGTTCGTTTCACTTATCATTACTGGGAATGATCATTATCATTACGGGAACGAGCACACACACACACGAGTTTCACCACTGGGCCAGCTGGTACTAAGCGAATTACACTCAGGTTTTCTGAAAGCGGGGCCCAGGGAGCTCCGCAGTGCTAGTTTCTTTTTTAACGCATCCCGGCATCACTCAAAATAAGACGCGCGCAAATCGATATCGGGCCATGATTCTGTCATGGTGGTGGAGCTCTTCTACGTGATGAGGCCCAGGTGCGGAGGAAATTGGTTTCGAACCTAATGAAGTGGTTTCGTCGCGGCAACCTGAACGGGACGTTATCGTTAAGCTCGAAGCAGTTCAACGTAGTCATCCGAGCAAGACCCCCGCAATATTCGCGCTTTCTCAGGCCATCATTTGCGCCTAGCTCGGCGTTTATTTTCTGTTTCGGTTTCATTTATACATTAGCGAATCTTGGTAGAAATATGGTTTCTGAACTTAACGCCGTGTATTCTCTCCGTCGTCAGCCCCCTTTTTTTCCCTACATTACTTTCCAAATTGGACTGCACCTCATTTCCATAACTGCCCTCCTGGTCATTCCGCATTCCCTTCTTTGCGTTTCATGTAGCAATAGCATTTCAGGGCCGGGCAAAACAGTCGCAAGAAGAAAGCTCGCAGCACCGATCCTACCCTACTGGTTTCTTGGAGTGCACCGTCAGACGTTTATATTTTATCGACCAACAAAAGTAGGAATTCGAGTGCGCGGAATCCGAAAATTCGTGCAAAAAGTAGATGTTGGTGATTTAGGTAATATCGCGATAGCGGTGCTGATATACAGAAAGGGCGCTTTATCATTCACAGAAACGACGTGACGTTAACCCACAGAGATTTCAGAGTGAACCGCCAGTCAAGTAATAAAGGATAGATATGGGCGGATCTTAATGAGCTCATCCCCCATGAGTACTTCCCTCTGCACTTCCGTCTTCATGCATATTCGACAGTGAAGGGACTTTATTTTCCTTATCCACCCTCAGGAAGCTGATTGAGACAAAAAAAGGAGCGCTTCACCCAATCTTCTAAAGTGCGGCGCGTGAATAGCTTGTTCCCACGCAGTTTAACCGCTACGACCGTAGCACTCAGTGCTGTCGAGCCAGAGTCCGCTCTCCTGAACGTTCGCTCTGCGTAGCCTTCAACCACGCCGCGCGCGGGGGCGCTAGCGAGCTACGCGACACCTTGCGGAGCCATAAGCGGCTCTTTCTCTTCATCGCTGAGAACCTCATCTCTTCTTACTCCCTTAGCAGTCTCATTCGCGCCACAGGGTGGAGGAGGCCGGAAGAGGCCGCGACCAAGAAAGGAAAGTGCAAGGAGGACGCATATTACCCCGAGAACTGCATAATGAGCTCCATCCTGGCACGGTTTCCCCCTCTATTTACTATAGCCGGGTGCGGAATTATTCCCCGAAATTGAATCTTTCCGCTACATCTGCCCCCCTCACTCACGCTCCCTCCTCTGGCTTCCTCTTTGGATATCTCGCACATGGGGTCCAGGCGCGCACACACGCACGCACGGGAACTAGCTATGAGACCTAGGTTGTAGACACGGTCTTGTTGGGAACGAAAGAGTGAAGGGAGGGGGGGAGGTGGAAGGCAGGCTTCCTTATTCGCAAACTCAGTTGGGTGACAAAAAAAATCACGGCATTGCTTCATCCGTTATTGCTACGGTGGCTAGGGTGAACACTTACGAGGGGGGAAAATGAGTAAGCGTAGAGGCCGTGATGGAGGGCGATAATCAGAGTCAGGGCAGGGTAGCCGCAGTTTCGTGCGTATATATTATTCGTTTTGGCGCCTATTTGACTCGGTTGTTCGTGCTATCTGCCGCGAGCCTGCGGTTACTCTCGCTGCGGGGCTCGTTAACGACGTGGTTATTTTGTCACCTCGGGGAAGGGAACCCTTGATGAAAACGTAATGAACGAAAGTTACTGTTCTGTCCTTGGTGTTTTTTTATGCGGGGATTTTTATTTTCAGTGGTAAGGGGATGTAAATTACGGGGCAATTTCGATGGCGCGCAGTTTCTTCTTTTGCTTTGCTTTTTACCCAAAAGAATGCTTCAATGAACGGGAAGAGTTCTTGTTGCGCAAACTAAGCACGGGAAAAGAAGCACTGGGGTCTTATTGCGGTTTGTTTCTCCTGCGTCAGTTTATAGAGATTCCTTGCTTTCATCAAGTGGTGCAGCCTGAGTGGGGCCAATCAGCATTGCCCTAGGAGATAAAAGAAAGGACATCATAAAGAAGAAAAAAAATGTGGGCCAATGAAAGATATGTGTTTCATAAGTAGTTGTGGTGCCCTCTGGCCATAAAATACGTTGTAAAATGAATCCTGCCAAAAAATTACCATACATCAAACCAATGGCTTGCTTTTGGAACAAACCTGCACCCTTCTTGGCTAAGCAATAAGGACCCTATTCTTATGCTCACAAATATATTCGTAAAATCACAAACAGAAAGAAATCACCTTCAATGAGGAATACTGTCTTTCGTTACCGAAGGTGCTATTGACCGCCTTGTGAAAGGCAAATTAGCAGCGACGTACTACTTTGGTAGTTCTGATTGACTGCAGTGACGTACTATTGATCTGTTTTTCTTTATTGCTGAGAGAATAACGAGAATTTAAAGCACAAGTGCGATGTAGCTTTTGACAATCCGGGTAATATCATGAGGTACTACTTTGAAATCGTGTCTTCAGTACTGGGTAATTAGGTTTGCTATAAAAAACGTAACAATATACTTACTTCGCAGGTAACAAAACCGTACAACTGAATAGTTTTAGGCGCGAAACCTCTTAGGGGCTGGGGTTGTCGGCGTCTCCTGTCGTCGTCGTCGTCGTTCGTCGTTGTCGGAGTCATGGTAGTAACACTCCGGGACTCTCGTTTTCCAACGACTCGCGCTAGAACGTAGCACGCACTAAAAGAACTAAAAGAACGCGCTGGAACGCTTCGTGCTCCAACCAACGCTGTATACCTCTACCTTCCAACGGGTTCATATCCGTGGGCAAAAACGCCAAGGCGCGAAGGATTCACTTAAACACTGCAGGCTTCTCCCCTCCTTAGGTTTCACGTTAGTGGAGATTGCCCGGGATTTTTTTGTCGTTAATTTACACGTTTTTTAGCGTAAGTCGCCGGTACAAAAGTTTATTGTTAAGTTTATTTACTAGGGTAGCAGCTCATTAAATATTACACAGGGTACTTTTCCTCTCGGCGCGCGTGTGTGACGGTGTGTGCATGACATGTGTCCTTCGCCGAGTATCCGTCACCAGCATACGGACGCATGCACTGCTGCGCGCAAATCTGAAATGCAAATTCTCTTGACACTTCGGAAGTTAAAGTAATTGAAAACCACACCTATTTGCCCCTGAACGGAAACCATATCCACTCGGTCATGAGTCCACGTCGATATAGAAGTGTCAACTGCAAGTTCTGTATTCCAGTTTTGTGTCCTGTTTTTCGGCTTAGGAGGCAGAGGGGAAATTTATCATGTCTTCTAGGTTTCTTTGCAATTGTCAATGGAAACCCAGTAATACCGGCCGTTACTGCGCTAGATACTTGCCAACGCATGCATGCCTTGTGGCACACGTCAGCACGTAGGATTGATCAAAAATGGCCATTCCTGGACCTTACTAGTATATCTAGAGGTACACCTTTCCCAAGCAAATACCCGCATACGGATACACGGCGCATGCCCACGCTCAGTATTTTCTTCTTTCGTCATAAAATTACAACTAGAGAACATATAGCAGAAAATATTCACCTCGAATAATCCCTGTGATTGCGTAGGTGTACCTCAAGAGCTGTCGCTAGTAGGTCATATATGACAGTTCTTGCCTTGTCACATCGATCATAACGAATATAACCCTGAAAAAAATTGAATTCGCCGAGATCAAGTAAACCAGAAATATTTATCGTTCCTTTATATAACGACGCTGGCCATGCACGCCTACAATTCGAGCGCATTGAGTATAAACGAGAGCTATTGTTTACCGAGTTCGGCGATGACCGTTGTCCTATGCCGCGTCTGCGACACATTCGGTAATATATGTATCTCAAATCAAATTACGTTTCTCCAGTTCATTAACTATGCAAACTTAGGGTGTCCATGGTCGAGTGCGCAGTAGAAAGGGGGCCGCTGTTTGAGGACGATTGTTTTAAACTTGACATGAGGTTTCGTAATGGTTGGCTACCACTGAAACGGTGAAATTGCCTCAGGTCCCGGTTGACTTGCCACTTTCAACTAAATGGGCTCCTAAGAGGGGGCGCTGTCAGAAAATTGCTCCAACTCGAGTATAACGGTGCATACACTGACACGGATTACAGACAGCAAGTTCGTCCGCTGAGACGGCTCCATAACTGAGATGCGTTTTCATGAGTCGATTATCGTAGATAAGTAAACCGTTGTTTTATATAATAAGCCGCTGCTCCACAGCCGCCACGCGTTCAGCAAATGGCTGTAAAGCGCATGTCAATAAATATGAGCTTCTCAAAACGAATTGAAGAGCGTTAATTTTCTCAGATAAAACTGTAACCATAGAAAATATCACTATGTTACTCCGCTTAGATTTATACGAAAATGGGCGCAATTTAGCGTCGAGATCCCGTTGGGTTATAATTTTTGTTCTCCGTGGCAACAGTCTACACAAGTCCGAAGAGCTTTATTGAAGGCGATAATAGAGCAATAATCCTCTTGATTACAGGCTGTGCTCTATGGCAAAGGAATCAGTGTGTCATTGACGCTTAGTAACAAGACGAGAATGTAAGATGAATCCCCTGTCCTAGCGTAGAAGTATTTTTTCCGCAATATGGGCAATGGTACCGTGTACAGTGTGTGAGACCCGTCTATTACTTGACCCAACTTACCGTGCTGCATTTGTGGATTCAAAAGGGAAACGCATGAGCCAAGCAGCCGGAAAATCTTGCCATAACAACAGCGAGGTTATCCGAGCAGCTCTCGCAAAATTCAGTCCACGTATTTCCTTTTCAATTCTTTCCAAACTCTGTTCTCAATAGAGAGCTCAATTACATCTTCATCACACTTATGGGGTTCAATAAAAGAGCACGTGAGGAAGCGTGCGCCACCTCTAGATTTATTTCATAATTTCCTACTACGCCTTAAACAAGTTTGAGGCACGGTATATCCTCCACAGGTATCAGAAATGCCTCTCAAGTTTAGCAGCTACAAGTCGCCATTATCACTTCAGTAGGAAGGGCTGACCAACTTTGGTGGCTTGGACCATGTGATATTCTGCGATCAGTTATTGCCACAAATAATCTTATCTTTACGATTTTTCTTCCTCCTCGCTAACTGCAGGCCTTGTTATTGTACCATGTACAATGCTCCAAACACTGAAGTTGAACTTGACTCCTGTGTCCCAAGCAGCGAGTCATAGACAACAAAGTTGACTGCTCTCGTCTGGGGGCGGCGAAGGCCCTAAATTCATTTAAATACATACCTACTTCATGGTGATACCCATTCCAGATAACTTAGGTAAATATTGTTCTCTCGTGTAAGCCAGGAAGTAGAGCTCCTTTTCACAAATTCAAACGACAAAGGCAGCCTAATATTGGACGAGTAAGGATCTCGTAAAAGCCTTTAAGCATGGGACTTCTTGGCGAGTTCCCGTTTCACAAGCTGAATAGCGTGACCTCACGCAAGTAAGCCCGTAACAATTAAGTTTGCTTTTTATCAGGGCCTTTTTGGATAAACCAAACGCCACCGGGATCCACTGCCTACCACGTTAAGCTCGCCATACGGCATGCGCAGAGCTTGATTTTCTCTTCAAAGGAAGCATTGGGATTGTTCCCAATGCATCAGAAACACAAAATATGTTATAAGCAGGCCTAATTTTTTTTAAGTGTATGTTGCCACATTTTACCGCACAGGATAGAGGAAGCACTAAAACTGTTTTCGTGAAGTTTAGAACTATATGACCGTGTACAGCCAGAGCACCTTTCGTACGGTTAAGGTCAGACGTACAGCAGGTAAACGGGAAAAATAAAATCCAGGAATGGCACATACTGCCACCCGTCAGAATAGTGGGCCGACAGCCACTATGCGACTGTATCTTCTCGCAACTTGAGGGGAAGCGGAGGACGCTTCTGCGCGGCCCAACAGGGCACATCCTGCGGACGCGGCCGTTCGATCTGGCAGTTGCCCTATTTTCTTTGTGTCGTCTCTTCCCACGCCAATGCCTGCACGCCCGGGCTTGAGAGATAGGACGCTGGCGACATTTCATGCATCTGCGAGCGCCAGCGCAAGGCACTGATCATGCGCTCGACTTTCAAACATCGCTGTTGATAACTTGAGCATTGTTTCAGCCACAAAGGCAACGCGTGAACTGCAAAACTATACGTTCTGCATTTCATACAGCGCGACAATAAATGTAAAAACAAGGATTGGGAATGTTGTTCGATCTAACTAGTACACAGATATTATTAATATGGACGTTTGAGTACCTCTTGCAAGGGTTAAGTTTGGTTACATAATTTGATGTAAGATTCCCAAACGCCTTACACGTATTTTCCGTTTGAACAGACATTCTTTACGTCATTGCTTCTGATGGTTAACGTGCTGACGCTTCACAGGCGATGAGGCGCGCCGTAGTGGAAGGCGTTCGGACCAATTTTGACCACCTGGGGATCTTTAACGTGCGCCGAAACTCAAAAACACGGGTGTTTTCGTTTTTAGCCTTCATCAAAAAAGCGGCCGCTGCAGACACGCTCTAGCGAGCTTCTTTTTTGACGCGAACTTTGCCGAGTTACACAACGTTTTCTAGTCTTCAGAACAATCAAAGAGCGCAGAATAGCTTTCACTCCTTACTTTTGCAGTGATGCAGAGGTAACGGAACAGTCATACAGAGGTGTTTGCTAATTGCGTTGTATTGTAAATGATAACTGTTTAGCGTGCATAAAGCACGTTACATTTTCTAAA
This sequence comes from Haemaphysalis longicornis, assembly GCA_013339765.2. NCBI lineage: Eukaryota > Metazoa > Arthropoda > Arachnida > Ixodida > Ixodidae > Haemaphysalis > Haemaphysalis longicornis. The sequence goes on from CM023449.1 coordinate 245,769,404, forward strand.
AAAGGTTGAAGTCAACTTGAAGTTATTAGAGACAACTAATTCATAACCTTGAAGTTGGATGAAGCGACGCGTAAGAGGAGGTTAACGCAACATTTCTTGTGAGCAAGCAATGTGTAGGTGAGCTTTTTATAGTGTACCACAAACTATGTTGTCAAAGATGAGGTTTAGTTTTAGGTGAAATCGAGTACTATTTTTTAGCTGTCAAAAATCATGATCTCGTGACATTTTTGTTTTGAATAAGCCGCATACTTTAGTGAAAAGGACAGTGTAAATAGCCGCAATCTTTTCGAGTTATGTGGTCCCGTAAGAATCGGTTTGTTTGGTTCATTGTATCTGCTAACCCGTGTCATGCCAATGCGGAATCGGCCTCGCTCAAACTTTTGCTCGTATTGCTCAATTGTGTCAATTTGGTGCAACCTTCAGACTCAACCTTGTCTGCCCCACATGGGTCACTCATTGAAAATTGGTGCAGGTTAGTAACAAAATCTGCTTATTCTAAGGCTTCCAGCACAAACCTTTGCGTGTAACGCAAGCACAAAAGAGGAAAGAGCTTCGCATGTAAACTAAATAAAACAATGTTGCCGTTATGCAAGTTGCATGCACCCCATTCTGCCGAGAAATTTACTTGATCAAGTCGTTTCATAACAAACGGGATTTCATAGTCCTTGTTTTGTAACGGGGAGCTTAGTGAACAAATATGGCGGGATGTGCTAAGTGCCACCCAGAAGAGGGGTAAAAAAAAACCATGATGGACAAACACAGCCATACGCGAGGTCACGAATCATGATCAATTATCAGGATAAACGGCGCAGTTCACTTGAGGACAAGTTGCTCGATAATTGAATCATCGCAAACAAGGCTGTTCGTCTGCTTACCTGTACACGTGCCGCCTTATCTATTTATTTGTCCGTCTTGGCCATCTCACCATCTTTGCGATTTCGCCGAAGCCCTGTCCACGTGTAATTGTACTTACTAGCTCCTTTCATCATTTTATTTAGAAAAACCAAAGCGAGAAAAACTGGCGATTTTCTGTTTCTTGCGAGCCGTCCAGCAGGGACTCACTAGACCACACAAACGTCCGCAACGCCCATCGGTATGCAGCACAAATTCGCTGGCAAAACTCGACGCTCATGCGATTATCCCGTTAATGAAATAAGCGACTGCGTATTTCGCCACGACACCACGGCTGCGCCCCCTACCGTAAAAAAGAGTGGCGTGGGCGCCCGATTCCGATGCTTATCATTGTGTCCGCAGGTCCGACGCGCCTCATTACGGAGCTGTTTGTTATGGGATCGTGCTCGGTCCCAACCGTACAGGATGAACTCGTACCTCTGTGTCCACCCCGGCATGCATTGCTCTCTTCCATTCGTCCTCGCTGCTGGTGCTGTTCGGACGCTCATGAATATTCATACGCACATACCAGCACGCGGAGGAATCTTTAATGATGCTCAGGCTGTTTACGTCATCGACTGGGTAACGCCGGCCCAGTTTCGGATTGATTGTTTTCGGCGGGGTAATTTTTTTTTTCTAAGAGCAACTTTTGGTCGTTATTGGAGCGGTTGCAGCGAGGATTACGGGAACAGAGCAAGGTGGTTTAGCTTTCATCCTTGCCCTTGTTCATACTGACGGGCAACGAAAACAAATCAATTTGTTTTTGCAAGCTTTTATTGAGAAATCGGGGTGTTTAATAATTTGTAAATATAATGTTGTGTTGCGAGATAGTATTTCTCGCTTGTCTCCGCTCATGTGTTCAGCGCTCTTCTTTTCAACTCGAATGATCCAGGGATCAGATAATAATATCAAATAAATTTTGCGACATTTTTAAACGCAATAAACTGGGGTTACTCCTCAACAGCGAATATTGGAGACAGTCTTGTAAGTGAAGCGGCTTCAAAGCAGAAACCTTTTGAGCGACACATATTGTCTTGTCAACTGCGGAAGTCGCCGTTTTTGAGAAACAACTGTTTCATTCGGCCTCTTTCTAAAACTATACTGCTGTACCTTATTCGCAGGATTCTAACGCGCGCCTCTTATGGCTGAAAGTTGCCTTTGAATTTGTGTGCGCGTTGAAATCGGCCCTAAAGCCGAAACCGGCTTCGAAGTGGCCAGCAGCATTGCTTTGTACACGAACACCACAAAAAATTCAATTCAATCCAATCAAACCAATTTTTTTTTTTTCAAATTTTTTCAAGTAAATATTCTGGCGCATTACAATCGGGGTCGCGTTAGAATCGTGCAAATAGGGTATTTTGAGCGCGAGAACTTCAAAAATGCTCACTCCGTTACGGCAGTCGATTTTTCTTACGCAATCCCCTTGCGTAGTAAACACCGCTGACTTCACGGGGAGAACTACAAAGAGAACACAATGAAAGCATCCGGCTTATTCTCGATTCGATGGCGTTTCAAAGACCAATCACAGATGGTCCGAATACGCTTTGAAGATCAAATTGATGACGATTGGACAAAAGCGCCTATTTTTTGTTTATTTTTTTTACTGTATAGTACGTAAATCCCAAGCTTATGAAAATTCTCTCCAATAAAGTCCCGCCGCAATTAGCATGAGATTAAAAGATGCCAATTAATATTGCTCAGCTAAGCCGCGTCGTCTCTGTAGACACTCATGTGTTTTATTTCATTAGCCAAGCAAATTAAAGTAACAATTGATAATTGCATTCATATCAGTCTTCGGCTATTGGAATTTCCTTTTTGTATGCACCGTAAGCCTAACGTGCCCTCACTGGGAGTTGTAACAGCGTTATTTTTGATGTTTTTTTCAAAATGGATAACAAAAGTAGCACTTACAAATTCGGGAAACCTTTGTTCAACTTAACGGCTTTAGCTAGTTACCGACTTTAGTCAGTTTCAAGCGCACAAAATAACCTCGTATACCTTCATTCCTTCACTTAAAAAAAACCATCTTGAAAAGTTATTTGCACTATGGTCATTACAGCGGTCCTTCAGCAGATTGTTGCGCTGAGGCAAAGCGTTCGTCACATACTAAGCGGGGGAAAACTACCGAGAAACGCGGTGGTAAGACGCCTCCGTGGTTTAGGCAGCGGTGAATAGGCCGATGATGAAAGAGCTGGCACCTTCCAGGCGACAATGGGCCTTGTAGGGCTCGCCTCGAAAAGTGCCACTCAAAGCGCTCCTAACGACGGCTTCGTTAGGCGCTCTTAGATGCAACGTCGCACGCAAATGACCTTTTCTCCTGCGCAACAGAGACTCCCAGTCTTCGCTCATATGCATAACAAGTTTCGGAACAACCCGAGCAAGCAGGGAAAGGTGCTCGTTTCATCACCTAATACTTATTCACGTATTCAGGTTAGTGTTGCGATAAGAAACCAAAGTTCGCTGTTTAATTCAGGACGCCGAGCTATCGTTTTCTGGCTAGGCCCAGGTTTATCCCCCGAGACTTATGAGCCGTGCGCCGACGCAAGAGTTTCATCATGAACATGAACATGCCGCGATAACGATTTTTACATTATAGTTTTATTTTGCCTTGCGGCAGGACTTTTTTGGCAATTGCCGGCAGGCTAATGGCTTTGTTATCTAAATGAAGGCGAGCGGACGGAAATGTTATGGCAGTGTTCTAAAACATTTTTTTTTGTACTGAAGGTGGTCTTACCATGCTTAAGAACAAGTCTTGATTTCAGATTATTGGCTTTCGGAATGTAACAGGGCTTCATAATGAGTCCTTTTTTTAATTGAAAAAAAAAGATAGTATCGCAAAACAAAAAACGCCCCTTGATGTACTAATGAGGGTAAGAGGTGTGACTGAAGAAATCCATGGAGGTTTAAGTGACTTCAAAATTGTTAATAAAAACGTACGAATCATAGCAAAAAAATTACACCATCTCCCCGTGGTTAACCCTGATGAGGATGCGAAGCATCGCGGCGGTTCCGTGTGGTTCCATTGTGTTGCCGTTATGTTGAGTGATCTGGTTTTTACTAACGCCATCCACACCGGTGGCGAGGGCACGCAAGTGCTGTTGTGTTACGGTGAGTAGGCGGTGGTTCTCGAGGCGCCGAAACTCGTCCATCATGTTCTTGTCGATGTTGTCTCTGTGGTAGAATCGGTAGTCTCCGTCAGATTTGGTGAGGTAAAGGTTGTTGACATTGGTGCACCGGCTGACAGCAATGTACACGCCCACCTCTTTACAGCTTTGTCTTTTCGTTCTTCTTCTTCTTCGGCGGTTCCCCTACGGGAAGATGACGACGGTGGTTGAACGCGAACCTATCTCGTGATGGATTCTTTGGTTGGCCAATCCCTAGGGGCATCCTGCCACAATCAGCATCAGAAGCGCTGCGGACGGGGCTGGTTGAGCTGCAAGGCGCGTGGCGCTTCCCGACACAGCTCTCCAACGGGAAATTCAGCATCCCTCTCTAAAGTTTTCAGTTTGTCGTTTCCGTTGCTTCGCGTGCCTTCGTTGTATCAGTAGCTTCTTGGCGTAGTTTGAATGAGTCAAGGACATAAGGCGCGTTCGTAGCACTTGCTCCTGTCCCGGATTTGTAGCGTAGTGGGAAGAGCACCGCGTACCTCCCGTTGCGGCCAGAGAGTCGCGGGATCGAAACCGGGCGCCGCTAACTATTTATTTTTTTTATAGTGTAGTATCGCGGAGCTGTGGGTGTAAGGAGGAGAGTTGCGCATGCGCAGTGTGAGTGTGGACGGCGCCGCCATCAACGACGCAGGACCAGGCGAGCCTAAGAAATGCTCCGCATTTAAAAGCAACACCAAAGTAAATGCCAACACAATTAACCCGCTGCTACTTGCGCACATGCTTTCAAACCCGACCTATGCGTAGTGCAAAAGAAAAACATAAACATACAATGCACCTCAACATCCTAATTCAGTTGTGTCCAGCAAAAAAGAAAAGAAAAAGCCATATACAAAACAATGCGGTTGATAACGCTAGGTAGACAGCTATACAAAAATATGGAAATCGAATAACTTCATTTGTGTGGTAAAACATGTGGCAATGGGGACAAGCAGCCAATGCGTTCATTCGATGTGGCCCGAACATCAATAACATATCGCTGGGTCAGTGGCTTTCAAAAAGAGCCACAGATTCTTTCCTAACTATTTGTTCTCCTGATTAATTGTCCCACACTCCAAGATTCTACATTAAATCAAATGGACAGGTGTCAATTAGGTTGCGAATGATGCAGAAATGTGATCTTTGTTGCTCATCGCTAGAGCAGGAGAGAATAACACGCTCAGAAACATAAGGTTGATCGACCGCTGCAATTAAAAATACAACTGACGATAAACGTGGTACTATGAAGCTTTTTAGCGACTAATTTAATCGGGGGAACCAGGTATATGAAATGAAAATTCAACGCTTGTGTCTTAGGCTGAAGATTTAAAAAATTGACTATGTTGACCAAGGATTTTAAGTCATTGATGATAAAAGAACTCAGGATGTTTGAAGACAATAGCCGATCAAGAGCTTTAATTACACATCACAATGTAATACAAGCCGGGCCCTAAAGATCTCGCCGGCACTATCTTTGGATAGTGACGACGAGACTGGTGGCGCCACCAGGCAGTGGCGTTAAGAAACCCACAGATTTGCGTGCCCCTGCCAGGAAGCGCCACCATATCCTCGTATTATCTATCTATCTATCTATCTATCTATCTATCTATCTATCTATCTATCTATCTATCTATCTATCTATCTATCTATCTATCTATCTATCTATCTATCTATCTGTCTGTCTGTCTGTCTGTCTGTCTGTCTGTCTGTCTGTCTGTCTGTCTGTCTGTCTATCCGTCTATCCGTCTATCTGCCTGTCCGTCTGTCCATCTGTCTGCCCGTCTGTCCGTCCGTCCGTCCGTCCGTCTATCTATCTATCTCTATCTATCTATCTATCTATCTATCTATCTATCTATCTATCTTCTATCTATCTATTCTATCTATCTACTCTATCTATCTATCTATCTATCTATCTATCTATCTATCTATCTATCTATCTATCTATCTTCTATCTATCTATCATCTATCTATCTATCTATCTATCTATCTATCTATCTATCTATCTATCTATCTATCTATCTATCTATCTATCTATCTATCTATCTATCTATCTATCTATCTATCTATCTATCTATCTATCTATCTATCTATCTATCTATCTATCTATCTATCTATCTATCTATCTATCATTTGCTATCGCAACAACCGAGCATCCATGTCCGTTTTCATAAAATAACATTGTAAATATTACCAGGCCGATGTTACTTTTTCTAGTTTCAGTTGTATTATTGCGCTCCTAGAGGCAGTGACGCTGGGGAAACACTTCGCCTGTCATTTTTTTTTTGCTTTCCGTTTCTCTTTCCTGCGCGACTGGGGGTGCGCACGCGCGAAAACGGTCACCGCAGCTGCTGCTACCGCACGCCGAGGCGACGAGGCCGCAGCGCGTGTGATGTAGTGGTAGATTTCTCGTGGGTGCTCCCTCGGACATTACGGTGCTGCAAAAGGACTCCAAGAACACCAGGATGAATGGTAACGCGAAGTCTCTTTGAGTGCTGTAAGCAAAAGGTGAGAACCTCGTTTGTATGCCGAGAAGATGCTAATCAACGGCAACGGTAACAAGGAGAACATGATGATGAAACCGGCAACCAAAACGGCAAGTACCCTACGGCTGATCCTGCGCCCATCGACCAAAAAGACGGGCATGCGCGAAGAGGGGCTCGCGAGACTGGTGCAGTCTTCGCGATCAGCCACGTGGCACACACGGCGGCGTACCACAAGTGAACGCAGACCGACAAGGCCAAAATAGACATTATGATCCGAAGAATGTATAAACGGGCACTAGTTCTGAACGAATCGACGAACACCGAACGACTGCTGCAACAGGGCGTCCACATAACGGTGGTGAGCTCATCGAGGTACAGCTAGAAGCACAACGAGAACGATTGGCAACGACCAAGACGGGTAGAGCCATCCTCGATACCCTGGGCTACGGCTACCAGATTACGGGGAGACAACTCCAGGACAGAGACGAAAAGGTGCGAGAAAACGGGCGGGCGAGTTCCATTCCGAAGAACATGCACCCAGAACGCAATCAAGAACGAAGACGCGCAAGGACAAAATACAAAATCGAGCAGTACAGTAACGACCCGCGAACACGGTACGTCGATGCGGCAGACTATGGCCAAGGCAGGTATGCGATGGTAACAATAAACGCAAGAACGGGAAGGGTGGCCAAGTCAGCGAGAGCAAAGTGCGAGAACGCCACCGAAGCAGAAGAGATCGCCATAGTCCTGGCGATGTCCGAAGCCACTTGCGACATGATCCCGAGCGACTCGCAAGACGCCGTCCGCAACCTGGTGAATGGCCGAGTGAGCGGCAAGGTAACCAAGATCATCAAGAAAACGTGTGTCCAAGAAGAAAGAAGAGTAGAAGTTAGATGGATCCTGGCGCACGCGGGCGAATGCTCACCGTACACAGCGAACCACAACGAGACGGACCTCAGGGAGGCTATCCAAGCTTGGATAGTAGTTTATCCAAGCGGCGTACCCCGGGCAGCGTAGCTGCGCTGGTGGCGCGCCGGTCGCAGTGGGGCTTGCCCGGTGAGGGCAGCGGAGCGGCATATGCCGTGTGAGAATGGGTGGGTGGGGGGGAGAGGGGAGGGGCGGAATTTAAGCGGTATGAGACAGGAGAGCATCACCTCTCCTCCACGCAAGCCGCGCCCCCTTCGCATTGTTGCCGTGACAATTATAACTCCTTCAAGGCCAACATGGCGGCGGCGTTGCTATGGTAATAATAACGCAATAATGTTTCCCCAGGCCCACCAGGTCAGAATATGGCGCTAGTACCACAATTAGCCCGGACGATGGGTTGAAGGCTTTGAGACCGCCTCCTCATTTTGCCTATGTATTGATGTTGTGCCTCAAATATCCCCAATGTTTTGTTTTTGCTCAACAATGTTGACAACTGTGAACATTCCCACCAGATTTAGATGTTTAGAAATGGCTGTGGCTATATAAACGTCTTGTTCAACGTCCTTTTCAACCTTCGCCGGGCGTCGGAATCGAGGGACAGACCAAGTAGCTTAGCTTAAGTAGCTTAGCTTAACAAAACCATCGTAGCTTAACAACCGTAGCTTAACCAAAGTAGCTTAACAAAACCATCGTATGGTTTTGTCTTTTTCACTGTCCGTGTTCCCCGTCCAAATAAGCAGCGCACGTTATTATCGAATTCATGACTTTATAACATTTTTTTTTCGTGGAACCACCTGGTTTACGCATGTTAGATGCTATACGTGGGACGACGTTTGCGATGCTTTATGTAAAAACGCTGAATAGTGTTGGTCCATTCTTCCCAGCAGTCGAATTTAATATGAAATAATCTGTAATACAACTCTCTTGCTCACGGTCGAGCAGCGAATTTCAGCGATTTCTTCAGTAAAGGGTCCATTTATGCTGTACCTGACCATAAGAAGGATTGCCGAGGTGTTGCTGTTTGTTGCTTGGAGTGAGACATATTCCTATCGCCAACGCTCATGTTTATAAACGAGCATGTATCTCTCACTTTGCGCGCTAAAATGAAGAAGTCGAAAAACGCGGCTACTGATAAAAAGGTGGCCGTGTCAAAATTGATCGCTTTTCGCCACAGCTGTACTTCTTAAGCGGGAATTTCAATGCTGTCAACTACGACCACGCGCTAATAGATTCGCTCTGGTCGAACTTATAAATATACACCCACTTCTGAGTCCCTTGGCTTCATGAACTATAACTGAAGGCCTGCTGAATCGAAAATTAGCGGGAGTGTCGAGATCGAGACAAATGATATACACCGGAAACGCCATCAAGAGAGCCAAAATCCCGGAACGGGTGAAATATGATGCCACAGCGCGGCTTATTGCCGTCACTCGTGTTGGAAACGCTCCTTTTTTTCGTCTTGTTACGTCGCTGCATTGAAATTGGGCCAATTTACAGGAAAGTTGATATTGACGCCGGAACTTCGCTTTAATACCGGCGCCTATGGTCGATTTTTCTCCGCCTCGGCCCCCGAAAGCACCGTGCCGACATCTCCGATACACAGCATAATGATCTAAGTATGTCATACCTGAACATGTATCATGTGGAAAACGGTTTTAGCAGCAAAAATAAAAAAGTCGCTCAAACCTGAAACCGGGCTCTTAGTATCGAAACCGGAGACGGGGTACCTCCATGCGCGAATGTGGCGGCAGCGCCGCTAGATGCCGCTGAGTAAGCATTGGTCGCGAGTTTTCGTACTACATATTATGGCCAGCACTGCCGCACCGCGCAGTTACAAGTACGTGTTCTCTTAATTTGTGCGGGCACTTAAGGCGCGTCTTATTAAAGACGATAATCTTTTTCGGGCTACCTAGATGCAGAAATTTTGGTCTGTCTGTGTGTCGCTCCCCCGATTCAGTCGCCCGGCGATAGCTAACGTAAATGGTGAACTAGACGTTTAGATATACGCACCGCCATTTCTCAAACTTTTAAATTTGGTTGCAAAATTTAGACCTTTGATTTCGCATTACCCTGCACGAGACAGCATGTGAGCGGGAGAATCAAAACATTATATTGAGCGCCAATTTATATCTACTCAAAAACCAAATTTTGGTCCCCAAGGTCTCTCTCCTGACACGGGCTAAGAAAATTGTTCCAAGTAATGGGCTGTACCATCACCTCAGTGTTTTAGCGGCAACACAAAAATTATTTTCAGTGACTGCTACGGACTTCTCGTGTCAACTTGTTTATCTCGACTTTCATGGATATTTCTTTCGCACGAACTAAATTGTCGGCAAGTGTCAATCAAGCGGAGCCTGAGTCCGCTGCCTCGACACGTTCGCCCACCTGCGCGCTCCTTACAGCTTTTTTTGGCTCTCAGCGAGCTCCCATCGGGCTATTAAAGGCTGGAGGAGGGGATGCAGCTGATGGAGTGCGCCGGATGATGTAGCACCGATTCTCAGGGGCGCAGTGCGCCGTTCGTCTTCTCTCCTTCAAGTGCATGCGCCTGGTTCATTGATCAAGCCGCATTTACTTTGCCTCCGTGCAAGCGGCGCGCTCTTTGAGGCGGTGCTCCTTTTTTACGTTGCAGTTTGTGGCTTAACACCGATCCATTATTTTCTTCATTTGTCGCGACATAAAACGTAACAATGCGACCCCCCCCCCCCACCCTCCAATTGCGTGCTTGCGGCTTAGAAAGAACATTCTTTTTTGCTGCGGAATTCGCACCCTTCCGATAATAGAAGCGGATGAGTGACGTATGAATGTTCAAGGGGCAGATGAATAGCCTGGCCATCGATTCCGCAGCAGACAGCCATGGTGGCTCTGTGAACGCTTAAGGAGGTGATCAAAAGAACTCCGAGTAATTGTTTTACGACGGCCGATACGAGCTTGTTGCTCTGGTTATTACAGGAATTTCCGCTTTTGTACGCCTTAAACTGTTTTATAAGCTCGCGGGGCCGTCCACTATCCACCAAGTTTTCCCGAGGTGTTTGAATAAACCATGCCGAGCAGCGCAGATGGGTCCGGCCTGCGCCCCTTTCTTCTGGAACAAGTTGGCTCATGTAATGGATACTCTTTCCAATTAGATGAGCTCGATAATTCAAGACATGTTGTCCCGATCCTCACTTTTACTTCTGCATCGAGAATAACTTTCAGCAGCGCCCCCCCCCCCCCCCTCTTTTCCCCGTTACCCACCCTGTTCCGCTATCATCTGCCGGCTATGGAAACATGCTCACTTTGCGCCGATGCCAGCTCCCTCTTATCGCACACGCTACTAAGTAGCAAAGGCAAGCTGCGCTTAGCTAGTAACATAAGGGAAAGATTTTTCATATGCAAGCGTAAAGCAAACAGGCTTCGACATTATCAGGCCATGCAGAAGGCTATGAGAAAAAGAAGTAAGTACACAAAAGGACTAAATAATTACTTGGCATACCCAGGTCTGATATAAAACAAGAAGTGAGAGAACCTAACGTTTCTCGAATCTTAAACCTTCAGCCTGTATAGGCTGCTCCCATGGTCGTGTCAAATGCAATTAAATCCCTTGGACAGCAGAACTGCTTGAGACAAATTTATCTACGCTTGGCAGAGCTAGCCGCTAAATACCGTCTATGAACTGGAGCGGTTGGCGGACAAAAAAAATGTGATAAGACATTCCGAGAAAAGCCAGTGCAAGATTCGACGTGTTTCGTGTTAAACGCGCGCAATTCGAGCTAATTAGAGCTGAAGATCCGAGGAACGTTTAAGTGCGACGACCAGAAAAAGGTCCGAGGAATTCCAGGCGATAACGTCCGCTAACGACGTGAACGGGGCTGCGTTTCTATTTCCTCCATTTTTGCTTCTCGGGAGAGGTTAGGGGAGGAAATGAAGAAATATGGCGCTTACACACACACATATATTTTTTCTCGAACTTTTTCTCTTACTACGTCTTTTGTGAGGGGCCGAGATCGCTTTCTTTTTCCTCTCCTTCCCCGGGTCCCGCAGTACAAGGATTGCACTGAGGCAAAGGAAAATCTCGTTGTCAACCGTAGCACAACCATACCCAGCGCCCTTTCGGCGCCTTTGTATGCGGAACACGTGACCACGGAAGCTCGAGACAAATGGTTCGGTCCCGAATTTTTTTGTCCTTTCCCTAACCCTTCCTCTCTCCTCTCGTTCTCAATCTCCCTATCTTTCAGCGGCTCCTTCATCCAGCCTCGCGAGGAGGTACATCGTTCCGCGTGCATTTCTTGTGTTGTTCCAACACGGATCATTACCATCGGCCGGACAGGAAGCGTTCGCAGGAAGGGGTAGTGGCTTGCTGGTCGCGCTTGGCAATAAAGAGGAGAGACCGAGTCGAGTACTCTCCCAAGCCTAATTCAGCGTTTCCGTGTTTTCTTTCTGTTTCTCCACCACCTGTCTGTTCGGCTGCGTCATTGGCGCCAATGCCTGATAAATGGCGCTGAGAGGTTCCTTGGTCTCCGCCGTGCGGCTATCCATCGCACCCAATAAAAGAACCCCCGTAATGATCCCACCAGCCGTGGCTTCCAATTAGAGGCGGCATCGAGGACACTATCCTTTTATCCGTATCGCTGCCTGGCTTGCTCCCATCTCCTTTTCTGTTTCTAGTCTGACTAAGATCGATAAATTCCTCAGCCTGTGATCGCGACGTGTTTCTTTTTCTGGCTCGTGATACCCGGGCTAGGCGGCCTGCTTTCTGCCTTCCTTTTCGGTACATGGCCACATCCTACCGCTGCCACTTCCTTTTAGCTTCCCCTGTATCCTCTTTTCCCCCTGTTAGCCTCGTTACTGCCTGGTAATGTGCGATCATCCGTGTACGCGCACCTTTTGGCCTTTGCTCGTTTATTAGCATGGGCGTGTCTCAGCCTACGATATAGAGGGACGGATAATCAACATACCATAACAATTGGCGCCGCTCTTGAAAACACAAAGATAACCGAAAGCATCTCTTCTTCAGGCAGAGCAGGCCACCTGCGTGTACAGTAAGCACGTCCATAGTTTGCCCAAGGGGATCAGACGCTCCTGCTAGTCAGTCCTGCATCCAGAAGAAAGTCGATCTTTGCTGATTCCTGCTTTTCGTATGCTCCTCCTGGGTTAGGAGAGCTGCCACGTAGTCCCTGCGCTGTTTCCCGCGTTTGTCTTGACCGCTAACTTGCGGGGGAAGCACCAGGCCAGATGAGCAAACTGGAGGGACGTGACCTCCATCTTCTCCGCGGTAGGGCGTGATATTTCGGAACTGCTAATGATAAGAGCTGCCCGCAACTTCCCCAAGGTGGTTCTACCTCCGCAATTACTTACTCGGCTAGGCGGTTTTGTTACATGGTGGTGGTGATGGGCTTAGATCTGATGGCACGTATGTGCCCTGCTCCAATGCTGGTCGTAGAAAGTGTTCCTGCGTTTTAATTGTGTTATTCCGTCACTTGTGCGGGCAGGACGCGAGAAAGAGAAATCACTGGAAAAGGGATGGGGATAATAGGTAATCCTGCGACTGATTTAGATTTGAGTAGAGCCAGTATTACAGGTAGGATGGTAACCTACCTGCCGCGACGTAAATTGGCGTTGCTAGGGGAATGAGCTTCAATGCCTGACTGTTGCAGCTGCTACGCATAGAAAACTGTGGGTGGAATTTAACTTCGCCCATTAGGGCGACCAACACACTGTCGCCGTTCAAGTTGTTAAGGTTTGCAGTGAGGTATTCCAAGAAAATGGCCTTTTCTAAAACACTACGAAGAATAAGCGTCTCATAGATTTGTAGTGGCGGCACCACCATCCGCATTTGGCACCACTATCATCATCCGCATCCTTTCACAATCATCATCAGCGTTGGCAGGCCAGCGTCAGCAGTTCCACGCGACAACAGTTCGAACACGAAGATGGGCCTGGGCGGCCGCTTGTCCGACGCCGCTATCTAATTAAAGGCGCTGAAGCCGGGTAGGTGACTAAACGAATTAAAGAGGTTCCGGAACACAAAAAGTGTTGTTCAACGTTACTGTATATCAGGAGGATCGCCACACTCTCTAAGACAATCCTGTGGTTCAGCTTTCCCACAATTGCATCTATTGATAAATGCAAGCCACCGACAACGAAATCTTGTCGAATGACGATGTTAAGGATAAGACTCGATCCAAAGTTTTTTCATCCCTGTAGCACGGCGCGATGCAATCGGGATGTTCTGCGTGGCGCAGTGCCTCAGTGCAGGTCCCCTTTTATGCGTAGAATTCTTTGCCGAGTATCCCCACAGCCAGGACGGTGTAACGACCCGCACTTCCGCAACAATGCAGATTTGGAGGAAGTAAAACCTGTAATCGTTGTAATAGCGTAAATGGAGATAATGTCTACAACGCAGTAGGACAAAATACATGAGGAAAGGAACCAGACAGGACGAGTGCTGTCCTGTCTGGTTCCTTTCCTCGTTTATGTTGTCCTACCGCGCTGTTTTTACATCATGTCGACCTACCAACTCGCCCAACTTTCCATCCTGCTGGAGATAATTTGTCGAACAGAATTTCGAAAATTGAAACATTAGGAAAAATAAAAAAAAATATTAGCCAAAATGGCTTTGGCAGAAGTAACACCTCTAATCGTTGTAATAGCGTAAATGGAAATAATTTGTCGAACAGAGTTTCTAAAATTGAAACATTAAGAAAAATAGAAAAAAAATATAAGCGAAAATGGCCAACCGTGTAACACCCTGTATTTGCGCAAAAACGCAGATTTGGTGGAAGCAGTCCCTTTAATCGTTATAATAGCGTAATTGGAGATAATTCGTTGGACAGAAGTTTGAAAAACCAAGAAATAACAAAAAAAAAATAGAAGAACAGAGGAAAAATGGCGAACCGCGTAACGCCCTGCATTTCCTAAACGTGCAGGTTTGGGGGGAAGTAACACCCTTAATGGTCATAATAGCGTGATTGGAGATAACTGGTTGGACAGAACCATGAAAAACCAGAAAATAAGACAAATTAAAAAATATTGATCATAGCGAATCATGTAACGCCCTTCATTTGCGCAATAATGCGGATTTGGTGAAAGTAATTGATTGATTGATTGTAGGGTTTAACGCGCCGACGCAACGCAGGCGATGAGGCGCGCCATAGTGGAGGGCTCCGGATTAATTTTGTCCACTTGGGCATCTTTAACCTGCGCCGAAATCTGGTACACAGGGGCGTTTTTGCTTTTTGCCGCCATCAGATTTGGTGGAAGTAAAACATCTAATAGTTGTACTAGCGTGAATAGAGATAATTAGTCGAACAGAGTTTACAAAAACAAAAAGTTTGGCTGTAAAGAACTCACGCTGTACACAAGCGGCATAACAATGCTAAGCATTAGTAGACAATTCTCTGAATTTATGCGCATTTTTTAAAGTAGAATTGCGTGATCGTCGCTGTCCTTCGCCGAAGGCGTTTTGTTGGTGTCATAGATTGGCCAATCGAGTGTATTGTGGCGATCCTGACCCATAGGATTGCCTTAGTGCGCCTGTTTGCGATAGCATAAGCTGGTGGAAACAGTTTGGTAGCATAATAGAAAAATTGGTCTAAGCGAATCAATCGATTTAAATGCAAGTAAAAGCTATTTGGAACAAAGTTACTCACATGTTGCCTCGGCGATACAGGTCCGACTATTTGGGCAATGAAATAGGTTACAAAAATGTTTACCTGTGCTAAGGGGCTTGGAATAAAAACCAGTAGCTTATTTCCCCTGTCCTTTACGATTATAATATGTCGTAAACATTGTATGCGAAGTTTTATTTTTTTTACGACTGGCGGCCTTTCTACGCGAAGCGAAAATTTCTAGTTGATCGGAGGAAGGCATCTTAATATTCATTGTGCTCTGCAAAGTCGGCTACACCGTATAATGGTAATTGCAGCTTATTCTGTACACAAAGCTCTATCTCAAATCACGACAGGAATACCGTAGAAACCTAACACGAATTCCTGTCGTACGACAAAGGCTTTAGTGGGACAACAGACGTCCTGTTGTTACGACAAAGCCATCTGTTGTTACGACGCACATTTTGTCGTAACGACAAAGTCAATTTTCTCAGCGACAAACATTCCTGTAGTCCGAACAGAACTGCCATTTTACGCTACTCGTCACAATTGGCAATAACAATAAAGCTATGTGCAACTACTGATGGACCATCAGGATCACGACAAGACAGGAATTCGGCACGACGGAACATAAAAATCAGGACAGGAGTACGACATACGACAGAACATCTGAATCTCGACACGACAAGAATACGACAAGACAAGAGTACGACACGCAAAAATACGACAAACTACAGAACTTTTTCTTGTCGTTCTTTCCGACTGGGATACAGTTATGCTGCAAAAATTGAAAACAGCATGACCACGTTGCCTCGGCGGGGGCGCAGGGTTAACTTACAATATTTCTCAAGCTTCTATTTAACCCATTTTACTCCTCTTCGACGAAATGGCAGGGCGGGGCTTCGCCGTTTCTCCACAAATTTCACACTTAGAACTTAAGGGTCGTTTATTTCTGTCATGACAGCAAATTAAGATTTTGTTCGCAAGTCGTGCGAACAATCCTATGCGTCGGCACCATTCGTCAACCACGGATAACTAAGCCGACTGGTTCACACACCGGTTGGAGACCCAGCTAGTCAAAATAACAGGTTCAACTGAAGCCGATCCACCTTTATTCCAGTCGTCCATCGTTTTCCTCAATGAATAACGCTTTAATTTTGTTATCGCGATGTTAGGCCTAGCGTGAACACCGCCATCCGCTTCCCTAGCGGCTCGCTGCCCTGGCGTCGACCGAACTGAGTTCGACGTCACTCGCTTCTGTCGCATAGCGACGGGCCCTGAGTCAACGGCGACCGAATTCGCCTGCTTGTGGCGCCCGATACCCTAGAGGGAACGGTCGCTCTTGTTTCCGAAAGCACGCGCCTTCGCCCTAGCGCGCAATCCGGGTTCGGTGCGCTTCCTAATGACCCCTTCTCGATCAATGCGTGTCGTGGTTATCATACCGCCGCCTCCATTCCCCAACCCAATTTGTTTTCACCGTGCGTTTTTCCAACAGTGCGGTTTTATTCCGGCGGTGGCTTCAGAAATGATTATTCAACCGCATACCCGACCAAGTTTTCAATTTTGAGTTTATCGTAAGCTCTGCTTTTTCTTCTACTCTCGCTGCATTCCAGAAAGTACGCATTCTCGTTTCCTGCAAACTTTGTCGCATCTCAGCGTCGATGAAGGAAACAACCCTGACGCGGCGCGGACTGATTGAACCGTAGGGTAATTTCCGGCATCCGGCATTTTGTTCCCTCAAACTTTCTATCCGGGTTTCTTTTTCATCTCCTATTCGACGCTGGGGAGAATCAGTGGCCGCTTCTAAAGTCAGTTTATTTTGTTCACTGATACAAAATTGAACATTTATTTATTGCTATTCTTGTCTACCGGTTAATCAGATCTTCAGTAATTCGAGAATGAAAAGAAAGTGTTGATGAAATGGGAGAGTGTGAAAGATTGAACGCGGAACGTCTGCAGTCTAAAAGAGAGCCTAATTTGCGGCTTAATTACCGGTTCGAAGCTGCAGCTCCGCTATTACGTGGCTCATACTAGAGAAAACTGGGTTGATATTACCACAATATCCGACCTAATTTTTCGAACACCAGCGTTCTATCAGCAGAAAAAAACAAACCAGCGTGTCGAAGAAAGAGATAGGCGAAATTGCATGCAATCGCTCAATGCTTTTGGTCCGTAATTGGCTATGAGTAGCTGCTTTTTCAACGGACTTTCATTTCAAATGTTCCGCATTTTAGTAGACTAGCTGCTGCGAATACCATTTTTATGGGTTTGTGCCGCTGGCGTTATTACGGACCATCTCAATGTGAACCTGCGATAATGCACGCACGCACGCACGCACTTCCGAAATGTGGAAATTTAGTCTGGTAGAGGTAAAATATTAGCTTTATTTGGGTGCATTTACAAAATAGATATAAGGGCACCTTATTTCTGTCTCTGACACACCCAATATTTTGAATAGAAGAAATGCAATTGAGAAATTTGTGTGTTGTTGATGAAATGTTCGTTGTTGCGTCTGTTTTGTCGATGACCGTACATACACCAAAAAGCAAATATTTGCCGCAGGCAAAATTGCCCCTCATTTTTAATATAAGAATGCTAACTTGTTTGGGTTAAGAGTTTAATTTAATGTCCTGAGATTTCTTCCGAACGGTTCTTCTTTTACGCCAGCATGCAATTTGCTTTCGAATTCTATCCGCAGCAGTGTCTTACCAGAGTCCTTCAATGCTTCTCTGGTCATGAAACTCCCGGCCAAGTTTTGTACGGGGACAAAGGCTACCGTTGGTGGCGCCACCGCATCTCGGAGGGCATCGGGCGGCCGCCGCTGCTCTGTAGCCAGACCGGCAGGCAGGAACGCAGTACAGCATGCCCGTTCGCACCAAATTTTTTCGCCACTCACAAAATGATAAGTCCATTTGAGCGGCCCACGACACATAAAGCGAAAGCACACTGCTGATAAGGCGGCGACCGCCTGTTTTATCTTACTGCGTGGTCTGTTCCCTGCCAAACGCGCTCTGACCACGCCCCCGGCTGCCCTCCGATCAACACCAGCGCCGCGGCGCGGCAGCGTACGAAGCTCTCCCATAGCGTGACGGCGAAGGTTCATGACCAGAAAGGCATTGAAGGACTCTGGTCTTACTCACGAAAGAAATGCACTGTTGAGCGCGGGGTTGCGGGTTCAACTCCTAGCGCAGGTGCGGTCATTTTAGCACAAGAGCGTTGTGGTCGAAGCACGCGCTCGTCGGAGCACATCGAAGCACGCATTCTTTCGTTCTTTCATAATGTGAAACCTGCGAAACACAGCTACCGAGCAAACGATTGCTCGGCGATCAAAAAAAAAAAAAAAAAAGAATCCCGGCCATTTCCACGAACATGAAACCTGGGGAGGGCTGAAGCATGCGGTTTACAAGTGAATTCCTGGCACCTTGGCGTTTTTTGCCAACGGAGATGAATCCGTTGTGGGGTAGAGGTATAAAACTTTGCTGTAAGTCTCGTGTCTTGGAAGCACGAAGCGTTCCAGCGCGAGGGGTTGAAAAACGAGTGTCGCGGAGTGTCCCTTTCATACGCGTTTTTCCCGCACAGATGAAAAGTTCGAGCGCGAGGCTTTGGAAAACGAGTGTCCCGGTGTGTTCCGTTAGTACAGGCTACGTTCTATCGCAAGGCGTTGGCAAACGAGTGTCCCCGTCTTTTAGTACCGTAACTACGTGATGCTGCGACGACATGAGACGCCGACAGGCCGAGCCCGTGGCAGGTTTCACCCCTAAAAAAGGAGTATTTCTAGGATAGGATACCGTTACAGAGGGTCGTCGTGCATGCTAGGCGTAGCGGATGCTGCATGTAGCTACCGAAGGCATGGTAGCTGCAGAGGGTGCAGACACACCTGACCCTCTATTAAGTGCGAATGCACTTTATAAGCGACCCTGAATTCCGTTGACCGCCGTCCGTCCACATAGCAACAGCTGCGGGTGCGCGCGCTCCTCGTCTTCCTTGGCAACGGGGGGAGATGGGCGACATGGCACATACCCACGTGGGGGATTGGCCAGGAATCTCCTCGTCTTCCTTGGCAACAGGGGGAGATGGGCGCGCGCTGCCTGGCCGCTGACATGGCACATACCCACGTGGGGGATTGGCCAGGAATCGGGCGTGAGAAGGGCTAATGCACCCGCTTAAAGGAGTACTGACATGAAATTTCAAAGCTGAGATCCGCTCTAGCAATCAAGTACAACGACAACACAAATAGGTGTCTGTGAATAAATGCATCTTTCTTTCTTTGTAGTTGTGTGTGTGTGTGTGTGTGTGATCTCTCTTTCGCGAACATTACCGAACCGCGCAAATTAAACTCCTGCATTCGCACTTTCACATTCTTCCCCTCGGGGAAATGCGGGGAATTTTTGCTATCTCCTTGCCTTGGTGTGGTGTAAAGCTTCTATCGTCTTCATTGTCGTGCAACAGTTTCAGAGAACAGATGGGACAAGTACTTTTACTGATATCCATGCTCGGCTTAGTGCTCATCGAGCTACTCAACGGCGTAATTGACGCCGAGGCATGCAAAAGTCGAATAAAATTAAGCACACAAGAACAAGATCAGCAAGAATAAGCAAGAGCCGCTTCCACCACTCGCGCGCCACCACATGCAATCAGTTTATGCAACGAGCTTAAATATTGTTCTGATGTAAGCAAGAAAAGAAACAAGATCGGTAGTGTGTAGGCTGGACTGTACGTTAAAATGCTCAGGTTCTATAGATAATTCATAGCCCTTCACTGTGGTTCGCCTCATGGCCCACGTGTAGTTTCAACGAGCAGAACCCCCCACCCCCCACCCCCCCTTTCCCTTTTTCAATTCCTGTCCCAGCAACAAGTCGTGGGCACGACTATGCATACATGCTTCCACAGGCGATAGCGTGTCACGTTCGATGATGAGAATTCCCGCAATGTTTTCAAGAATACTTCTTTTCTTCAGCCTCTGAATAGAGCGACAAGCCACGGCAGCTGACTAAGCTTCTGCAAAAAGCTCTTGCTTCCATTTGCGCTGTATGCATTATTCCTAGACTCCTCTTTCCACCGATGCAGGATAGCGGGTGCACCGATGGTCAGATTCTCAGAGGTTTGCCCAAGGGCCACCGCTCATGTCCGGCACCTTTTGTCCACCCTCGCGGCTCGTCGTTCGCGTAGCTTGCGGCGTCCAGGGAGGATCGATACGTTCCTCCGTGTCGGGGTGCGATGGAGTGGTCGCTGTCCGGATGTCCTCTGGCACTTGCTCTGCCTGTGGTCTGGGAGCTTTCGCGCCGTGTTTTGTAGGCTCCCTATCAGGAGAAGCCAGCTTCGACACGCCGCGGAGCCCGGGGCGCACGCCGCTTGTTTCGCTCATTTGGTCACTGCCATTTTTGTGTTTTCGTACCTGTGCGAGGAGAGCTTGGATTCCCTCCGCTGTTCTCTCTTTGTCCCAAACAGCTGCAGGCATTATAGGGTGTCGGAGGCTCCAGCTCTTGCCTCAAAGGCGGCTGGCCGGAGAGAAATAAGCAGGTGAAATTTGCAAGAAGTAAACAAGATAAGTTCCCCTTGTGTTTGTCGCCCCCCCCCCTCCCCCCCCAATTTTTTTTGTTTCGCACTTACCGATGTTTCGGGTCGTCATGACCTGATAGAATTTCGGGCTTTGGGTCCAGTAAACTTTCAATACAGGGAGACTAGGTTGCTCCAAATTTCAGCTGTGTGGCACTTTCTTGTGTGCAAGCAAAGTATGTCAAAGAACTCAAATTCGTTATTTTTCTCCAAAAATTGTTTTGTTTGCGTACATTGTAAAAGTGTGCGGTATTCCGATGCTTGTATGCTTTTTTATTTGAATTTCGAGTGTTTTTAATTAAATACATCATGTCTGGCTAGTTTAACACGTTACGAAGCATTTGTATTGTATGACTTGTTTTAAATGTGTACTTCTATACAGGCACGGAAGGGCCTCGACTACTTGTGAATAATTAATCAAATATTTCTTGCCGCCTGCAGTACCACAACAGTTTTGAGTGATCAGTTCAAGAAAACAGAGGTCATTCTTCATAAGTTAGCCGTAATTTTTTTCTTTCGAAGTCTGCTATTTTTCGCGCCCACGTTGCAAAGGAGCGAGGAAACGTGGAAAGTACTAGGTTTAGTACTAATCGACCAGTTTAACAGAAATCTAAAGATTTAAGTGTGTTTCTGCGGAGGGAAATTCTGACATCCGCTTCAAATGTAGCTGTACGGCAACAAAAGAAAGTCGTACAGCCTACCTAAAAACTTCGCAGTTGAAAAACATACATCCTTTACCAAGACGAATTTCGTTTTAACTGCGATGTTTTCTGGGAAAGCTGTATAGGTTTCCCTTGTGTAGCCTCATGGCTGCACTTTAAGTGGTTTACAGATTTTCGTTCCGTTGGTGGTATTGTAGGTTGCAACACGCTCACTTTCGAATCGCTTAGCTACGAAGATGTTGTAGCAAGGGTAGCAGGGACGTGGGTGGCTGCTGTCCTATTTGCTACTTCTATAATAAAATTGTCAAGTTGCTCACGTGAGCTTTTATTTATGTCTCTAACGCACGTTTTTATGTTGCAGGCCAGAACACAATCACTATGCTCCCCACTTTATTCAGCTAGAGACATCGTGCTATGGTAACGCTGCGAATGAGTGCTCGTCTCGAAATTCAAAGGCTTAAGGTTCAATAACCAATAGGACCGAAATTTACCCATTTTATTTTAACTCAATTACGCTACTTTCGTTTCCTTCGCGCTGTCGGCAACAGTAAGCCATGTTTTGCTTGTTCTGTAGGCTGGATTGTCTACCTTCCGAGTCAAGTGAAAGGCTTCCATTAAAAGAGGGGCTATCGTGATTCACTAGGTGTCCGCGGATGCTGCTGTCATCCTTGGCGTCGGACTGAAAGGTGACGCTAGGGTAATAGCGACAACATGTCACCTGAAGTGTGATATGCGATTAGGCTACACTCGTGAAATACCCAGATGGCTTCATTTTCTCTGAGCAGTGTTTGAAGGTTTTCGGCCATAGCGATGCATGGCGCTGCTCCATTTGCAGGAGTCACAACCTATGCTGAGGCAATAGTACAGCGTCGATGGCTAATTGGCTAATGAAGCTTAATCACCTCTGAAAGTTTCCGCAATCTTTGCGGTTTTCACTCGGAAGTGTTTACTTCTCGGAACATCAAATTTTTAGCGCTTACCCGCATCCTACGAACCGTGTGTGCCTACTGGATACCAGTTTTGTTATGATTAGAAGAGGCCCTTCCGAAGGTTACTCAGGGATGCGAAGCCTACAATTAATGGATTCGCAGAAACACACCTACCCTCAGCGATCGCTAAAATGAACTTGTATGCTATGACCACTATGAGTTCATTTCCACGAGCTCCAACACACGTCGACACATGTCCATGCTCATGTGTCCATGGCCAAGCACAACAAAGTTAAACTGGGCAACGCCTGTCGCAACTCCAACAACTGACCAGTGAGACCACAACCGCTGCTCACAGCAGTGAGCGAATTACACCGAGTTGCGCAGGCCACCTTCACCACGCCTGGTGGTAGTGGGGTGACCTGCGAAACGTGGCTCGAGCGGACAGCGCGAGCCATTTGCTGTGTAATAAGGCGAAACACTTAGATGTCTCATCAAGCGCAAAAAGTGATTGTCGTAGTCGTCCTCATCGTCGACATAAATGGCCCCAAAACGGCCGATGCGGTAAAAAGAAAATAAATAAATAAATAAAAACCAACATAAGAGATCATGTGGGATTTCAGCCGGGTCTCTGGAAGCAGGAGCCAGGCGCGTTACTATGGCGCTAAAACGGGGCCCTGCCCTAGGGGAAACAGGAATTAGCCTGGTGCGCACCGAGTGATGGGTGAACGGGGTGTCAGGGGGGTAGAGCTGGTGAACGCGAAGGAGCGCTCTCACTGTGGGAAAATTGTCGGGTGTATTGCGCCCAGTCCGTATGTCGGGGTAACCTGCGCCAAAAAATAAACAGGCACGTGCGATGTACCTGTGAATGAGTCTTCGATAGTCGCTATAGGCTCCCGCCTTGAAAGGACGTATGAAGACTTAGGTGCACTGGGACCTTTTTTGTTGTTTTTTGTAGCGCAAGCTACCCTACGCTACCTCGGGCAGTCTTCGCGGGGTGACCAGTTTTGCCTTTGAGCGGCAGAGGTCAAACCACACCTCCTTCCGCAAGCGCCCGGCAAGGAGCAGCGGCCCGACACTGGGGTTGGACAGGCGGAAGGGGGGAGATAGGCGAGGAAGGAAAGGAGACGTGCGCGGGACCCGTCCACGGGACGTGGCAGTGGAAGGTGAGGAAGCGCGCGCCACGAAAGAAGGCCACAAGGCCAGATGCGATGCAGAATCGTGTGCGATTGAGGAAGAGGAACATCCAGCTGTGGTCCCCAGTACACCAGTGTGGCTTAAACAACGCCGTGAGGCGAAAAAGAAGAAAAAACGCTACTGTTGCGTGCAGCTTCGCTACCTTCAAGTCCTACGCACTAGTGTATGCTTCCTTCATTTTTGCTGTGTTAGGCGCAGCTCACGCCGGCATTGATTGTTGATAACCTTCTTATATCTAGTCTCTCATCAACGTCATTTCTGTGCAATTTTTTACTTATTTTCGTAAAAAAACGTTCTATATCTATTTTTGCTAAAGCAGCGCTGCTATGCTCTGGTCTGTCAGCTTGTGTTTTACACTAAGTAGGCTCAATATTAACTCTGCGCTGAACGATGTTGACGCTTAAGAGCCATGACATCAGTTTTAGTCGTTTGGAAAAGTTTTGCTTGTAGAGAAAGAGAAAGCTCTTTATTTAAGAAGAAAGCCGAGAGGTTTGGCTTATATAAATACGTCGTCTTTACGCTCTTCATAATGGCAGGAGTGATTTTGCAATGACAGCTGAAAAAGATTCAAAGTAAAGTATAGACGCCGAAAGCGGACGCGGAAAAATTATTTAAAAAAACCTGCCATGGTTTGCTGTGATATGCGTCCCATTAAAACGTTGCGGTCCTTTTCAGTAATTCCATGTTTTTTTTTTCTCTCGCCGGGCTTTTCCTCGTCGGCAAATCAAGTTTCTGACAAAACAACCACATGTATGAATATAACCGAAATCTTTGCTCTGGGAACTCCACCTGTTTATTCCGGCACGAGCTCTTTGCTGCATCGCGATGGCGGGTCGGTAGTACCAAAGTTGCTTTTTTTTCCCCGACGCTGCTTATTACGCGTACGAAATAAGGCTTTCCCCGGCATTCTCAGGCACGCTAAATTCATTTTAGCGGTCATACGTTGTACGCAAACATATTTGCCCCCAGCGAAAGCTTTAACGAATGCTGACGGGGTTCGCCCCACGTACGGCGGGTCTTGCGACTTCAGATAGGGCGAACATAGCGAGACGAAAAAAGCAAAGAAAGGGGGGAAATACACTGAAAATGAATAGGAGGGAGCATAAAATGAATTAAGTAAGAAGCGTTGAATAAGATTTTGCAATATCCAAACTTAAAATAGGAGGAACTCAACGTTATAGAATCTCGGCTAAAGCACGCCAATAAGCCTACGTTCGCCAAGCCTTGAGTGCCACTCATAACCGCCGCAAAAGAAGAGACGCGATGATAGCCTGGTTCCTTCCCATGGCCATAGATGGCGGAGGAAAAATAGGCGTGCGACCTATAAAACAAACACATTTCCGCTTCTTCACCCGCCAAACAGAGATGATATCCCCGACACTCCTTCCAGCACGTGTAAGGAGGGACGCGGCTAAATAAAGTTTTCACACTTTCAGTTGAACGTAAAGTGACAAAAAAGCAATTAAGAGCGATCCGGGCGAAAGATAAGAAGCCAAGAGCACGCGCGTATTGGACGAATGCGCCAGCCCACTCTATTTTCATCGTCGCTAACTACGCAGGCCGTGTCATTTTATGTAGGGCGAGGGCACGGCCCTGGATCCCATCACCAAGCAGCAACACGGCCGTCCGTCAAGCCCCCTCGCGGAATCTCGCAAGGCGAAACTCGGAGCTATCCTATTGCTTCTCCCATCTTGGATATACAGAAAGGGCGCGACCTTTTCTCGCACGTCTCTTCCCAAACACACTCGTTCATATTGCCCAGGCGCATAGCGATCCCGACAGAGCAGATAAACGTACGGCGTTTTGTTTACGATGAGATACCAGGACTGATTATTTGTGAGATCACGCAGAGTACAGTGCTGAAACAGTGAGGTCAATGGAAGCTCATTATTTCCTTTTCTCTTCCACTAATCGATTAACGACGGCATGGTAATGATGGGGAAGGAACGAGCTATGCTAAGAGGGCAGAGATATCAGACGAAGGGAGAAAAAAATATCTGTTCTATGTCTGAAGCCATTAACGTTCAAGTTCCCCTCTCGGAAGCGATACTTGATGGCCTTGTACATAGTTGGTGCCTGCGTATTCTGCGCTGCGTTCTGTTCAGTTTTGTGGTGGTGAAAACTGGGGTATAATTAACCCTTTGCGAATTGGCTGGCAGATATTTACGAAACAAAGTGTAGCCCTCCCTCCTTGACCCTGTTCTCCGCACATCTTTACCCGAGAAGAATCATGACCTTACCGGGACTGACAGCTTGCCGCCTTCTTTCCACTCAAGAAATATTGCATTCAATTAAATGCCCCCTTTCCTAGCACCCTCCTCTTCCACAGTGCATGATGCTGGACGGACCCAAATTGGAAGTAAACATCTCGGCCTCCATCCGCGATACCACGCAATAGCGGCCAGACCTCACGTTAACGTGTATCAACTGGGCTGCGCTTCTCCACTCAATTACACGACCCCGATCCCGATTCTTGGAGGGAACCCGCTGCGGCCTCCGCCTGCAATCGCGCGCGAAAACATCGCGCTCTTCTAAGGCCCGACGCATACAAGACACTCTTTGCGTCAGACGAGGGGTGTCTAGTATCCGCGTGTCGTGTCTAGTATCCGATCTCTCATCCCGCCTGGGGCCAGGATATCGGCCATGGACACGCTCTATGCCGGCGCGTCGCTCACGCGAGAAGGAAACCGGAGGATTGTTGTTCATCTGCGAGGTCACCATCCCGTCGCCTCGTCCTCAATGCGCTAACATAGCTAAAGCAGTCGGACAGTTGTCCAATACTTACAAATCAAATATCAAGCGATGATACTTACGAATCTTGACCACCAGCAGTCATTGTAATTAACGCGGCTGGAATTCAAACCAGTCGTCTCCACAAAACCTTTCCAGAAAAGGAAAGACCTGTGTCGACGAAGGTTGTTCTCGCGTTTCCCTCAGATTCCCTCGAACACGAACTCATAGAAGCCCGCAGGATCCCGTTGTATACTGTTGACTAATCAGAGAGAGAGAGAGAGAGAGAGAGAGAGAGAGAGAGAGAGAGAGAGAGAGAGAGAGACAAACATTTCTTATACTGGTGAGCAGGAGGATGTTCTTCGGGCCTCCACCCATGGAGAGGCTTCCTTGGTCTAAGATAAACGACTCGCTCTGGTCATGGACACACCGCCTTATTTTTGAGGGCTTCAGTCAATCAAGTGGTCGAAGCACGCGCATCGACGCACCCTAGTCGATCACGGCTTTAAACCGGAAATTGTTCGCCGACATACGTATGTAGAGCCCGGCTATCCTCCCCAGGCAGCGCTGCACAACTACATGTACGGAAGAGCAAACTATAAGAGCGCATAAATATGTGCTATATGCTGTATTGAAACGACACCACTCCGTTAACCCTGATCCGATTTATAGCATTGCTGCGTTAGTTGACCACTCGAACTGTCCTGTGTCCCATCGCGCTCCGCAACTGTGCCCCATATATCCTTCCATGTATCCCTTTATCCCCTTGTGCAACAAAGAGTCAACAGGGGCTGTTTCATAACCTGTTTAACTACTCACGCGCACTGCACGGAACAAGATATGCTTAACAAATTGAGGAAGAAATAAATAAGCGCTGCATTTCGCGTGGCAATATATATGTGCTTCTGAGTAGGAAGACGTATGCTCTTAATGTTGTCAACGAACAGACGCTTTATTTGTGAAACACTTAGCGCCCGCCGTTAGTATCATGTAATCATTGAGAGAATAAATAGGTCTTATGTCCTAATTTTGCGAATGAGCTCGCATCATGACATGGCTACAATGTCGTGTGGGTCACTGATTGTACAATTCTACACGGTTGTTTAATTAGTCATCTGATACTGTACCCTAGAAACCTGCCTCACAATTCAAATATTGATTCCCAATTTCTTTATCCTCAGGCCAGATTGAAAGACCGGAAGAAGGCCCAGAATACATTACGAAACGGCCGTCCCGTAACCTAGAATGAATCAAACTTTCCAAAAAAGCTGTCGAAGAAAGCTTTAAAACGTGGGATAGGGTCAATAAAAACGCATTTCGTTCCTCATTAAAAATGAAGAAGTGCTCGTTGGAAGGTTCTTTTTATTGAGTCAAGCTTGTGAAACATTCACGAGTCCAGAAATGAGATTGGCACCGAGCCTGAAGCGATTTTCGGCCGGCATCTGGAAATACTTTAAAAAAGAAAAATAATAATTTGAATCGAAACCACTTACGTCAGCGGAAGAGGGATTCCTTGCACCTGTCCTTATTACGTGGGAGCCAGACGGTGGCAATATTTTTTTCTCTGTAGCTATTTTCTTCCTAGTCTTCTTTTGTTATATCTTCTGCAACGTAACTTCATGCGTCTCACTATCTATCGCATTCTGGTAGAAACATAGCGGTTCCTGAAAGGATTCCAAGGAGTGCAAAAGATTGTCTGGCCGCACAGGTCATGCATAATACACAACGCGTAGCAATACTTCGAGTGACGGATGAGTTTATAGGTTTACGTTTCCATTTTAAATCGATTTGCTAGCTTCAGAAGCTATTCAATTCGAATCAAGAAAAGTCTTGAGGCCAAACCCGTTGGACGTCTTTTGTTGGCTTGAATTTCTGAGCAATATTGACCGTGCAGGACTCAGAACGACGCTTCCTTATGCGTGTTTTTACCCATGTTTTTAAAAACACCCTCCGGAAAGAAGGTTCTGAGTGCTGTTTTTATTATGTAAACGAGCGTTCACTCGTACCATAAATATTTTAGCGCGGTTACGTGGACAAAACGAAACTTGATAGCCGAATATTTTGTTACCGACCTCACGAGCTTGCGTGAGATTATTGGGCTCTCCACAACGAGAGTGACGCAAGGGATTCTAATTCTAATTGGCATTGTGTTTTACAGACACAGTTTTCACTGTGACCTCACTGCTTCTAACAATCGTTGCTCACGTTAACACTGAAATTGTTTAGTAGCGTACTGCCGATAAGCTATTTATTAGTCAGTAATAAAGCGTACTACTAATAATGAACCCGAATGCATTTTCCTACGTCAAATTGAACCGCCTACGCCGGTATACCCAAAACATGGTTTTTAGACCACTGTTCCACGGGAAAACGTTTTCGAAAAGCGCGTCCCTAAGATTAATTCTGCGAGTAGGGCAAGCCGCCTCAACGAATCCGTTAATATTGGCGACACCTGCTGATACGTTAAGATGCGGAGTAGAAAAAAAGCAAGAAAAGAAGAAAAAACTGGCTGCGTTTCTTCTCACTTCGTTGCAGATTTCGACGAAAGACGATAGTCATCTGGCACCCCAGCCATGTAAATGTCCCCCTTCTCTTTCCCGCTCACCTCTTATGCTGTTCCTCTCCCGTCTCACTCCTCCTAAGCTAAACACACTAACGATTTGCTCAAGTCAATTTAAAAGTACCGCGTTCCACTGCTCCACGCCGAATGCCTCGATCCAAGCGCTGCAGTACGGCGGAGACGTTTGTGAATCGAGGCACCCTAGTTACTCTCCCTTTGTTCTAAGCGGTAAGAGAAAACTATCTAGTGGAACTTTTCGTTACTGTTGCCGTTTGATTTTTTTTAAGTTCCGCTAGGGAAACTTCGGGCGACCGCTTTTTGTGTTTTTCTGGACATATCTTCATTAAATCAACCATCTGTATTTTTTATGAAGATAACACCGCGAATACCACTTATGCATTGATGTCTTGCCCCAGATAACCGCAATATTTTGTTTTGGGTCAACAATGTCGACAAGTATGAACATTGCCACTGTATTGACAAATATGAAGATTGTTTTGCTGTAGGTATATCAACATATTGTGCAGCATCCGTTTTATTTTGGCCAGGTAGCTGAATCGAGGGATAGACAGGCAGACAGACGCGTCAGGAGGGATACTTCGGCGAACAGATACAGCAAAAAACTCAAAATCGAATATCTTCCCCACCACACACACGCACAAGAAAAACGAAGGCTTAACGTACAGATAACCAGCAGCCGAAAGAAAAACCTATGAAGATGCGTTATGTGCTGTAGGAAATATAAAACGCGTTCGTATAGAGATCGTAAATGAAAATGCACTGATTACAAGGTATTCCCAAAAGCATTCGCAAAAAGTGAGTCGACAGAGGGCCGGTTATTACGTTTCGGTTGAACAATAGCGGCTGCGGCGTTCTTACCTATTTTTAGCCAACGCAACGGGATTTCCTTAATAAATTCCGACAAGAAATCAAGTACTCCTGTATGAGAATTTCTCCCACTTTCGCGTGAACACGTGCGCGCTAAATGAAAATAGAGAACTAACACTTTCCCTTCTCGTATCTAAACTGTAAAACCTGAAAGACGGGATCAGTGCAAGTCTACCGGAGACTGCCGTTTTCGCTCCTTGTCGGCACTTCCGGGGAGGTCGTGCTGGACGAATTAAATTAAGAACATGAAATAGCTGCACACAGCCACACTTAGAAAATGTATGTATCTCTCCCTACCGGCTCGATAGCAACTGTCTCCGCTGTACATTTTCCTAATAACATAGAAAGAAGACACGAAGCATCGTAGTCTTTCACTTCCCGGGATGGTAAGGAGTCGAGCAAGCCATATTTGGGGAGCCATATAAGAGAAAAGCGAATGTTAAATCAAGCCATGCCATCATAGTGAGTGAAGTCTGATGAGCACGCTCGGATAACACCATTATGAAAACGGTAGCTTCTGGTGGTACGAGAAGATAAGCAAGCTTGGATTGATTTTGTTTTCGTTCTACACAAGATGGAGTAGGAAAAAAATTGCAAGATCCATTTCGTAAGCCTCTGAGTTCGTCATGAAGGGGTTAACAGGGCACAAAGACGACGACACACAAGGAAGACAAGACAGGGCAAGCGCTGAGCTACAACTGATGTTGTTCGCCATGAAAGACATCAACCAAGACACATCCAATAACAATGT